>VZQC01004982.1:2184-227201 GCA_009823505.1 Rhizomys pruinosus
TGACCTTGGTGTTTTGGGGAAGGATTGTGGAGGCATTTGGAACTTTGGGCTGGGAATATCATTGACTGATTAAAGATCATTGCTGTGGAGCTTGGAGCAGTTTTGCTGAAGGAATTGTAGAAGATGGAGGCCTGGCTTGTGAAGTTTCTAGTTTCAAGGGGGAGCAGAGATCATCAGGACTGTGGAATCTGTGGGTTCTGGTCAGCTGGGGATGAAGAATCAGCTGTAAGTAACAAGAGACCAGAACCTGAAGGGAAATCTTTGTTATACTGGGACAATTGATGCTGGTTAGCTGGGGCTGAAAAATCAGCTGTAAGTAACAAGAGACCAGCATCACTGTGGCGAAATCTTTTGGGAAGAATTTCTTCAGGGTCAGCACACAGAAGCTGTGATCCAGAAGGGGCCTGAGCCTCCATGTCAAGCCAGAAGCAGGACTTGGTAATGTGTAAGAGTCTCCTATATGGTTCCAGTGTTGAAATTTGAGGTGGTCACAGAGAGTAGCCGAGGATTGGCGCTGTGAGAGGGCAGGAAAGACCATTGGTGGAAGTGCACCTTGGTTGCAGTGAAGACCACAGGATTGCAGGGGTCATGGAGAGAAGCTGAGGCTTTGCACTAGGAGAGGTCAGAAGAGACCATTGGTGAAGGTGCTGCCTCAGTTTCAGTGGCGACCCCAGCTTTTTGGAGATGCCGGGACCTTGGGACAACCACCAAGAGCAGTGGCAGGTGTGGAATGGAGTCAGCCTGGGCCTGAAAGATGAGCTGTGTGTCCTGTGGATGGCAGAGTCAGAGAAGGGGAGCTGCTGAAACCTTCTGGAGCCCAGAGGATTGTGAGTGGGTCCCAGGTGAACAGCCTTGAGCTACTTGCTGGACTTAGGTTTTGTTTGAGTGTGCCTGATTCTTCCCTTTGAATTAAGACAGTACTTGTTTTGGATTTTACACCAGCCCACAATTAAGAGACTTTTAACAGACTGTGAACTTTTAAGTATTTTGACATTTTAAGGACTGTGGGCCTTTTAAGGTTGTACTGTCTTAGGTTGTGATTAATGTTAACATCATACTTTGGGGATAAGAACTGGAAAGGTGGTGGATTAACAGTGATGTGTTTTGTGTGTCAAGTTGACAAGGGGTCAGTTGTGCTGGATAGCTTTAGTGTCAACTTGACACACCTGGGTTGAGGGAGCCTCAGTTGGGGAATTGGCTCCATTGGATTGGCCTGTGGCCACATCTGTGGAGTATTGTCTTGATGGTTGAGCAGTGTGGGAGGGCCCAGCCCACAATGAGTAGTGCCATCCTGGGCAGGTTGTTGTGTACTGTATAAGAAGGCGGGCTGGGCATGAGCCAGTGACCATCATTCCTCCATGGCCTGTGCTTCAGCTTTTGCCTCCAGGTTCCTGCCCTGAGTTCCTGCCTTGTGCTACCTGAGTGATGAACTGTGAACCAGTAGATGTAAGCTGAATAAACCCTTTCCTCCCCAAGTTTGTGTCGGTCAGAGTGTTTTGTCACAGCAATGGAAAACAAACTAGAACACTCAGCAATTCCAATTGGGGGGGGTATGCCTGTTTAGCCTGGACCACAGTACTCTGTGCTTCAGGTGGTCTCGGGAAATCCCCGATCAAAGCTCTGTGCACTCCTGCAGTTATGTTTTTATTAATTACTCTTTCTAGGTGCCTGGGGATAGTTGCTCCTCTCTTCCATCCTTTGAATTTCTTCAAGTATTGAATTGCTTCAGGTGGTCCTGGGAAGTCCCTGATCTAAGCTCTGTGCACTCAAGTCTCACAGTAGCAAGAGGCCCACCTTTAATACCAGCTAGCAGGGCAACTCCACCCCAAACCAAGGAAACAATTATCTAACAAACCCAGAGACAGATTTATCCAACAATCTGCCTGGCTGAAGCACTCAGCTCCTACCTACCTGTGCTTCAGGTGGTCTTGGGAAGCCCCTTATCTAAGCTCTGTTCACTCAAGTCTGGACCCCATCTTTTTAGTGGATCATATTGTCTTGGTTTCTTTGTCTTTTGAGTTGTATGTATATTCTGGATTTCAATCCTATGTCAGAGGTGTAGCAGTTGAAGATTTTCTCTTAGTGTATTTCCACTTCCTTTCCTTGGTTGCTCTGCAGAAGCTTTGTAGCTTAATGAGGACCCACTTGTTAATTTTTTTATCTTAATGCCTGAGCAGCTGATGTCCAATTTAGACAGTCTTTTCCTAAATCTTATATCTTGTAGGGTGATGCCTATGTCTTGTTCTAACAGGTTCATATTTTCAGGTTTCATATTGAAGTGTTTGATCCATTTGGAGTTGATTTTTGCATGAAATATAAGGATCAGATCTCATCCCTCTACAGGCAATGCCTTGTATTTATTATATTTATTGAAGATGCTGTCTTACTTCCACTTTGTGTTCTTGGCAACTTTGTCAAATATCAGGTGGCTAGTATTACATGGACTAATGTTTGGATCTTCTATTGTGTTCCATTGATCTATACAACTGCTTTTGTTCCTGTACCTTGCTGTTTTTGTGACTAAAGCTCTTTAATATAGTCTGAGATGTAGTATAGGTATCCATGTGGGGCAATCTTTTTGAGACAGTGTCTCCTCATAGCCACAACTGTCCTGAATTCACTATGGAGATCAGGATAGATTTTATCTCATAGAGATTCAACTGCCTCCACTTCCCACATGCTGGGTTCAAAGGCTTGTGCCACCATGGCCATTTGGCATGATTATTTTGATCTTTTATATAGTCACATCTCAAACTTGTGACTAGAATTTTGTTTTCTTGTTTTTCCTCCTTAGTTTGTACTCTAAGTTGAATGTGCCACATATGTTTACCTAAACGCTAAGTTATTTGAAACTAGAAAATACTTAAATTGTAAATATATTATCCTGAGAATACAAACAGCAAAATGTTTATATGAAAAGAAATAAAAATGCCTTTTTCAATAGTTTAATAAAATGTAAATGTATATGGCAAAATCAGCATGAAGTGTAGATCTAACATTTTAAGACAGAGTGCTTTCCACATGTGGAATGGGCTCTTTCCGGTATTCTCACATAGCATAGCAGAGAAACCTAATAAGTTTTATATTTCATTTATGTTTTTGAAGCAGCTTGTTATAAATCTGTTAGAGGGAACTGTTCTTTGAAGATTTTTACCTTGAGAATATTAATCCTGAAAGACAAATCTTGGTTTTGCTTCTTTATCAAATGAAGAGTGACCTTTGGATTAGATCTGGAAAAAGAAAGGAAGCTACAGCTCTCATCTGTGCTCTTTTTAATGTCCGTCTTTGGAAGATGATTTTGTATCCTACTCAGACTGACAACCAATCTCAGCTTCTGAGGCTGGCATAGAAGCCCATCACCCTTCGGTGAGTTCATTGTGGTAGAAAACAGGGAGTTCAGATAGGTCGGACTAAACTTCACAGAGCCTCCCTTCCCTTCCATACAGTTTTCACAGAATGAAGAATGGGATACATTTTAGAATGGCAAGAGGTGGTCATTTGTTTAAGTAGCAGTATTCAATCTGACTGGATCAAAACATTAAGACTAGTCAAAAGCTATCTGAAATATTTGTCCACTTATTAGTTGGTTTTAATATTATAATAATCATTAGGAATAATTTAATCTGAAATCTCTATGTCAGAATTATATTCTTTGGAGTTTAAATCTGTGCCATAGTTGGGTCATCTTACAAAACAGGTTCTGTTCTCAATTTCTGTGAGCATAGCTTTTACTCCAAGAATCACCTTTGTGAATGCAAAAACTGGATGTGCTAGACATGGGCTTATATTATTCAGTTACATAGAATTCAGCCTGTAGGTATGCCTGTCTACAATGTGAACTGAAGTATAGATGGATGGCTTCTACCTCATTTTACTAGTAGCACACCTGGTATAAATAAAAATGACTACTGAAGTATAAAATACCCTTCAGTGCATCTGTAAGCATCACATCTGTTTCAGCAGTTAATAATCCAAAGGACAGTGTCCTTTACAACTGCAGTATGATGCTGGGGCTGTATTGGAGATTCACAGACCTCTGCAATTCTCTGTGCCAATCCTTGATGACTAGAGTTACTCTTATTGAAAATGACCATCAGCATATGGCTGCCTCTGCTGCACAGTATTTCCAGGCAGTATGAAATGCACAAAGCATCAATAAAAAAAATGTTATAAAAAAAAGAAAATGACCATCAGCATAAAACAGAAACTTTCACTGTATTCAACTTGTTTGATCAATTGTATTAGTAGCCTTAAAAGTTAGAATATTTCTTGAAAATTTGCCAAAAACAACCTTTAGTGTGTTACAAATTTCTTAACTAAAATATTGTGTTCCTTTTGTAAAAGGAAAGAATATGCTTCCAAAACTTCATTTAATCAAGATCATAAATCTATTCACACTAATTGCCATACTATGAAAAGCAAGCAGAAATATATAAGGCAACCCATGACATTATAAAATGTGAAACTTAATCCAAACAAACATTATATTTTAGGAGGTTTGGTATACATAAGTTTCAATGATATGGAAAGCATAACCTATTTAATATGAAATTATTTAGATAATACATTAAATTAATTAATTAGTTGAGATAATCATGCAATATTTTATATGACTTTCTGCAAATATCATAAGACTATCTAGTATACACATATGCATCCTGTCCTCATTTTATATGTGGCAATAGTGCATTTTTAATTATTTCTGTCTCTACGTGTTTCTAATTGTATCACACTTTACTTATAAAAACAAAAATGCTCAATAGTGAGAATAAAATTATTTCCATGAAGATATTCATCACAGTTGCACAAAAACAAAATGATTTATGTACAGAATAAAATTTCCTTGCTCTGTGTGTCAAAATATGGGGCATGGTGGCACACTCCTTTAATCCTAGCACTTGGAAGGCAGAGGCAGGCAGATCTTTGTGAGTTCAAAGCCAGCCTGGTCTCCAGATTGAGTTCCAGGCTAGCTGGGGCTACAGGGAGACCTTGTTTCAAAAAGACAAAAAAAATGAGTACACAATTAAATGAGTTATTTAAATAACAAGACACAAGCTTAATAACTGGGATTTTCTGTGAAGATAGACTATTGGAGGTAGTCAAGATATTTTGGAAGGTATTTTTGTGTTTAATTTTAGAAGACAGAATGATTATATGAAACGTCTAGAGTATTTATGACTATTATTAGGATGTTATAGTAATATGTTGTGTGCATTTCTCTCTATATAGTAAACTTTTAGAAATTGAAAAATAACCATTCAAATATAGACTGGAAACCAATAATTTTATGGAGTGATTGGATGAATGTTGGGGGTTTTCTTTGAATGGTAGTATTGTGTGTGCAATCCCTTAACCTAATTCTTTTGAATTGTGGGATTTCTATTGAATTTTTATGGATTTGAAGTACTATATGTCATATATAGGTACCTTCTCATATCTGAACCCCTCTTAGAGACCCCACCCAAGATTACAAGCGCTATGTCATAAATGTAAAGGCCTATCAAAACAAGTTTATGTCCCCAAATATCCATGCAGTATGAGGCCATCCTCTGCAGTGAGGTTAACCTATCTACCATCACACCCTTGAAGAAAACTGACTTTCCCTTTCCCAGCAGTGCTGAGGTGTTAATAGTTCGAGAAATCCATATGAGTAATTTCCAAACTGTCTGAATAACTCTGTTTCCTTGTGTTCAACAACCATTTTTGCCTCTTACAATATTTCCTTACCATCTTCCAGAATAGTACCTTAGCCTTGAGTATCAGAGATTTGATATAGATGTCCTATTCAGGGATAAGCAGAATACAGTCTTTTATTCTCTGCACGTTGGCCAATTTCTGTTTCTTTGTTAATCACCATCTGTTGCAAGGGGCAACGGATGAGAGAAGGGAGATGCATCAAGTCTTTCTACCCCCAATTCTGCTTTGCTCCTTGAGTCTTAGTACTAGTGTTTGTATTGAAGATGTGTCACTGAGGATTGGGCATCTCACATAAGGAAGTTTGTGGAAGTTTCCTTCTGTAGCAAAAATAAGCTTCTTTGAGGAGTGGTGAGAGATATGCTTGTGTCTAAGGCTACGGAGCTAAGATGCTCAAATGAGAAAGAAAACATATTTCTTGCTTTTCTGAGTCTGTGCTACTTCACTTAGTATAAGAGTTTCTAGTTCCATCCATTTACCTAAAAATTTCATGATTTTGGTCTCCCTTTACGACTGAGTGGAGCTCCACTGTGTAAATATAGCACATTTTCATTATGTATTCATCAGTTGAAGGAAATTTGTTTCCATTTCTTACTTATTATGAAATAGCAGCACAAACCTGGCTGAATATTTTTCTCTGAAATTAGTTATCTAGTTGTAATATTGGCATAGGTCAAGGCTTGTTATACCAGAATCATATGGTAGATCTATTTTAGGTGTTTTTAATAAATATATGTATAGTTTTCTTTTTAAAATTTTAATTGTATTTATGTGTATTTCATATAGAATATCCTAATCATCTTTAGAACCCTTCACCAGTGGCATCCTCCCAAAAGTTCCTCACTGGATTTCATGCATTGTATTTTTAGTTTTTTAAGAGTTCTCTACACTGATTTTCATAGTGTTTGTAAAAGTTTACAATTCCTCAAATAACAAATGAAGGTCCCACTTTCTCTACGTCCTCACCAGCATTTCATGTCTTTTGTTCTCTTGATCTTAGCCATTCTGACTGGGGTAAGATGGAATATTAAAGAAGTTTTAATTTGTATTTCCCTAATTACTAAGCTGAACATTTTAAGTTATTTATTAATCAATTTAAAAAAGAAGAAATATTTTAGAGCTCTCCGTTCAGATCCATAGGCAGGTTTTTAATTGTTTATTTTCTTGATTCTTTGTTTCCTTTATTTTTTTAAACTTTTTTTTTAATTTATTTATTTTTATGTGTATAAATGTACTGTCTGCATGTAGGTCTGTGCACCCCTGTCGTGTAATGCTGCAGAGGTCAGAAGAGGGCGTCAGATTCCCCTGGAACTGGAGTTAAAGACAGTTCTCAGCCGCCATGTGGGTGCTGGGGATCGAACCCTGGTCCTCTGCAAGAGCAGTAGGCCCTCTTAACCGCTAGGCCATCTCTCTAGCCCCTGTTTCCTTTATTTTATGGTCATCCTGGTTGTTAATCCTCACTCAGTGTGGTTGATAAAGATATTATTCCACTCTGTGTGCTTCCTCTTCGCTTGACTGGTTGGTTCCTTTGCTGTTTTGAGTTTAATGAGGTCTCACCTGTCAATTGTTGACCTTCCTGAGTGACTGAAGTCTCATTGAAAATTGCGATTGGATCTTGCATGATCATGAATTGACATACCATCCAAACATCTGTGTCTATACCAAAGTAATCTACCATAACAATTGGTACTGTTTAAATACCCATATATCTAATTGTGTGTGCTTCATTAGTAGGATCGAAAGGCTATATATTATACTGTTTAAATACCTAAATATCTAATTGCATGTGCTTCATTAGTAGGATCTAAAGGTTAAGCCTGGACAAGCTGGCAGCCCATGAAAGAAAACAGCCAGAACTGACTAGAGACCAAGACATCAGCTCCAGAGAAAGTAGAGTGTTTTGCTTCTCATCCACCTGTGCCCCTTTTCTAAGCCTAGGGAACAATCTGCGGAAGAGGGGGCGTGGTAGAATGTAAGGGCTGCGATTGGGGTTAATGGTGAAACTACAACAATATAGACTGGACACTCATTTGATCAACTTGATTGAACATACAAGCCCCCCCNGTTCAGATAGGTCGGACTAAACTTCACAGAGCCTCCCTTCCCTTCCTTACATTTTCACAGACTGCCAGGAATTGGGGATACATTTTAGTAGAAATGGCACAAGACGGTGGTCCAAAGAGGGGTGGTCAAATTGTTTTCCAAAAAACTGGCAAGATGGTGGTCAATTGTTTTTTTAATATAAGCAGTTATAGCAGTAGTCAGTATTAGTAGTAAGCCAGTTATTTTCAATCTGACCTGGATCAC
This sequence comes from Rhizomys pruinosus, assembly GCA_009823505.1. Classification (NCBI taxonomy): domain Eukaryota; kingdom Metazoa; phylum Chordata; class Mammalia; order Rodentia; family Spalacidae; genus Rhizomys; species Rhizomys pruinosus. Next base: position 10,186 of record VZQC01004982.1, read on the forward strand.
AACATTAAAGACTAGTCAAAAGCTTAACAAAAGCTATTGGAAAATTGCCACTTATTAGTTAGGTTTTAATATTAGAATAATCATTAGGAATAATTTAATCTGAAATCTCTATGTCAGAATTATATTCTTTGGAGTTTAAATCTGTGCCATAGTTGGGTCATCTTACAAAACAGGTTCTGTTCTCAATTTCTGTGAGCATAGCTTTTACTCCAAGAATCACCTTTGTGAATGCAAAAACTGGATGTGCTAGACATGGGCTTATATTATTCAGTTACATAGAATTCAGCCTGTAGGTATGCCTGTCTACAATGTGAACTGAAGTATAGATGGATGGCTTCTACCTCATTTTACTAGTAGCACACCTGGTATAAATAAAAATGACTACTGAAGTATAAAATACCCTTCAGTGCATCTGTAAGCATCACATCTGTTTCAGCAGTTAATAATCCAAAGGACAGTGTCCTTTACAACTGCAGTATGATGCTGGGGCTGTATTGGAGATTCACAGACCTCTGCAATTCTCTGTGCCAATCCTTGATGACTAGAGTTACTCTTATTGAAATGACCATCAGCATATGGCTGCCTCTGCTGCACGTATTTCCAGGCAGGTCATGAAATGCACCTAAAGCATCCATAAAAAAAATTGTTATACAAAAAAGGAAACTGACCATCAGCATACTAAAAACAGAAACCTTTCACTGTATTCCAACTTGTGTTTGCTCACTTGTATTATTAGTAGCTTAAAAGTTAGAATATTTCTTGAAAATTTGCCAAAAACAACCTTTAGTGTGTTACAAATTTCTTAACTAAAATATTGTGTTCCTTTTGTAAAAGGAAAGAATATGCTTCCAAAACTTCATTTAATCAAGATCATAAATCTATTCACACTAATTGCCATACTATGAAAAGCAAGCAGAAATATATAAGGCAACCCATGACATTATAAAATGTGAAACTTAATCCAAACAAACATTATATTTTAGGAGGTTTGGTATACATAAGTTTCAATGATATGGAAAGCATAACCTATTTAATATGAAATTATTTACGAATTAATACATTAAATTAATTACATTAGTTGCAGATAATCATGCAATATTTTATATGACTTTCTGCAAATATCATAAGACTATCTAGTATACACATATGCATCCTGTCCTCATTTTATTATGTTGCAATAGTGCTATTTTTAATTTCTTTCTGTCTCTACGTGTTTCTAATTGTATCACACTTTACTTATAAAAACAAAAATGCTCAATAGTGAGAATAAAATTATTTCCATGAAGATATTCATCACAGTTGCACAAAAACAAAATGATTTATGTACAGAATAAAATTTCCTTGCTCTGTGTGTCAAAATATGGGGCATGGTGTTGGCACACTCCTTTTAATCCTAGCACTTGGAAGGCAGAGGCGGCAGATCTTTTCTGAGTTCTCAAAAGCAGCCTGGTCTCCAGATTGAGTTTACGGCTAGCTGGGGCTTTGTGCTTCTACCTTTTACAGGGGACGGGGGGAGACCTTGTTTCAAAAAGACAAACCAACAAAAAAAAAAAAACTCTAAAAGACAAAAAAAATGAGTACACAATTAAATGAGTTATTTAAATAACAAGACACAAGCTTAATAACTGGGATTTTCTGTGAAGATAGACTATTGGAGGTAGTCAAGATATTTTGGAAGGTATTTTTGTGTTTTTGTCGTTTAATTTAGAATTCAAAGGACAGAATGAGAATCAGAAGACAGAATGATTATATGAAACGTCTACGGCTAGTCCTCCTAAGTATTCTAGAGTAGTATTTCTGACTATTATTAGGACTGTTATAGTACATATGTTTGTGTGCATTTCTCTCTATTCTATAGTAAAACACTTTTAGAAATTGACAAATAAAAACCATTCAAATTATAGGGACTGGAAAACAATAATTTTATGGCAGTGATTGGTGATTGAGGTGATTGGCTGATGTGGGGGTTTTCTTTGAATGGTAGTATTGTTGTGTGCAATCCCTTAACCTAGTTTCTTTTGAATTGTGTGGGATTTCTATTTGAATTTTTATGGATTTGACAGTACTATATGTCATATATAGGTACCTTCTCATATCTGAACCCCTCTTAGAGACCCCACCCAAGATTACAAGCGCATGTCATAATTAAAGGCCTATCAAAACAAGTTTATGTCCCCAAATATCCATGCACGTATAGGCCATTCCTCTGCAGTGAGGGTTTAACCTATCTGACAATCCATCCCTGAAGTAAAATGACTTTCCTTTCCCAGCAGTGCTGAGGTGTTAATAGTTCGAGAAATCCATATGAGTAATTTCCAAACTGTCTGAATAACTCTGTTTCCTTGTGTTCAACAACCATTTTTGCCTCTTACAATATTTCCTTACCATCTTCCAGAATAGTACCTTAGCCTTGAGTATCAGAGATTTGATATAGATGTCCTATTCAGGATAAGCAGATACAGTCTTTTATTCTCTGCACGTTGGCCAATTTCTGTTTCTTTGTTAATCACCATCTGTTGCAAGGGGCAACGGAAGGAGAAGGGAGATGCATCAAGTCTTTCTACCCCCAATTCTGCTTTGCTCCTTGAGTCTTAGTACTAGTGTTTGTATTGAAGATGTGTCACTGAGGATTGGGCATCTCACATAAGGAAGTTTGTGGAAGTTTCCTTCTGTAGCAAAAATAAGCTTCTTTGAGGAGTGGTGGAGATATGCTTGTGTCTAAGGCTACGGAGCTAAGATGCTCAAATGAGAAAGGAAACATATTTCTTGCTTTTCTGAGTCTGTGCTACTTCACTTAGTATTTAGAGTTCTAGTTCCATCCATTTACCTAAAAATTTCATGATTTTTCTCTTTCCACTGAGTGGAGCTTCCATGTGTATATAGCCAATTTTCATTATGTATTCATCAATTGAAGGAAATTTGTTTCCATTTCTACTTTTATGAAATAGCAGCACAAACCTGGCTGAATATTTTTCTCTGAAATTAGTTATCTAGTTGTAATATTGGCATAGGTCAAGGCTTGTTATACCAGAATCATATGGTAGATCTATTTTAGGTGTTTTTAATAATATATGTATAGTTTTTCTTTTAAAATTTTAATTGTATTTATGTGGTATTCATATAGAATATCCTAATCTTAGACCCTCACCAGTGGCATCCTCCCAAAAGTTCCTCACTGGATTTCATGCATTGTATTTTAGTTTAAGAGTTCTCTACACGATTTATGCGGTTTGTAAAAGGTACAATTCCTCAAATAACAAATGAAGGTCCCACTTTCTCTACGTCCTCACCAGCATTTTCAGTCTTTGTTCTCTGATCTTAGCCATTCTGACTGGGGTAAGATGGAATATAAAAGAGTTTTATTTGTATTTCCCTAATTACAACTGAACATTTTAAGTTATTTATTAATCAATTTAAAAAAGAATAATTTTAGAGCTCTCCGTTCAGTCCATAGGCAGGTTTTTTTTAATTGTTTATTTTCTTGTATTCTTGTGCCTTTATTTTTTTAAACTTTTTTTAATTAATTTATTGTTTATGTGTATAAATGACTGTCTGCATTAGGTCTGTGCACCCCTGTCGTGTAATGCTGCAGAGGTCAGAAGAGGGCGTCGATTCCCCTGGAACTGGAGTTAAGACAGTTCTCAGCCGCCATGTGGGTGCTGGGGATCGAACCCTGGTCCTCTGCAAGAGCAGTAGGCCTCTTAACCGCTAGGCCATCTCTCTAGCCCCTGTTTCCTTTATTTTATGGTCATCCTGGTTGTTAATCCTCACTCAGTGTGGTTGATAAAGATATTATTCCACTCTGTGTGCTTCCTCTTCGCTTGACTGGTTGGTTCCTTTGCTGTTTTGGTTTATGAGGTCTCACCTGTCAATTGTTGACCTTCTGGTGACTGAAGTCTCATGAAAATTGCGATTGGATCTTGCATGTCATGAATTGGACATACCATCCAAACATCTGTGTCTATACCAAAGTAACCTACCAAACAATTGGTACTGTTTAAATACCCATATATCTAATGTTTGTGCTTCATTAGTAGGATCGAAAGGCTATATATTCTACTGTTTAAATACCTAAATATCTAATTGCATGTGCTTCATTAGTAGGATCATAAGGTTAAGCCTGGACAAGCCGGCAGCCCATAAAGAAAACAGCCAGAATGACTAGAGACCAAGACATCAGCTCCAGAGAAAGTAGAGTGTTTTGCTTCTCATCCACCTGGCCCCTTTTCTAAGCCTAGGGAAAATCGCGGAAGAGGGGGCATGGTGGAATTAGAATGTAAGGCTTCGATTGGGGTTAATGGTGAAACACAAAATAGACTGGGCACTCATTTGATCAACTTGATTGAACATACAAGCCCCCTGCTGGATGGTGGTGGGACCCATGAGCTGTGTGGGTTTGGGCACAACTGCTTGCAAATTGGTTTTACTGAAGGATGCTTGTACTCACAAATTATCACCTATTGTTAAAAAAAAATGAAAACAAAACAAAACAAAAAAGCAGAGAAAGATGTAGAAAACTTACGGCAGAATGCACGATCTGCGCTGGGTAGGGGTGGGGTGGGGGGGGAAGGGAAGGGGATATAGCTGAATGAATTGGAAAATGATGTATGATGAAATACACAAAGCATCAATAAAAATAAATTAAAAAAAAAAAGAAAATTGCGATTGGGGTGAATGGTGAAACTACAGCAATGTAGTCTGGACACTCATTTGATCAACTTGATTGAACATACAACCCCACACCCCCCGCTGGAAGGTGGGGCTGTGGGGTTTGGGCACAACAGCCTGCAAATTGGTTTTACATGAAGGATGCTTGTACTCATGGATTATCACTTATAGCTAAAAAATGAAAAAAAAAACTGAGAGAAAGATGCAGGACAGTTATGGCAGAATGCATGCTCTGGGATGGGGTGGGGGTGGGGGGAAGGTAAAGGGAAATATGCCTGAACTGAATTGGAAAATGATGTATGAAATGCACAAAGCATCAATAAAAAATGTTATAAAAAAAAAAAGAAAAAATAAAATGTTTAAAAAAAAAAAAGAAAATTGCTTTTTGGGACCCATATCTTGTAGGGTATAGTCTGTTTTCCTCTAACAGTTTCAGGATTTCTGGCTTCACATTGAGATATTGGATCCATTTAAAGTTGACCTTTGTGCAAGGAGGCAGAATTGGATCTAATTTAATTCTTCTATATATGGAGAGCCAGTTGTCCCAGCATCATGTTTTTTTTTTGTTTGTTTGTTTGTTTGTTTTGTTTTTTAAGATGTGGTCTTCCCTCCAGTGCATATTCTTGACACTTTGTCACCTATCAGGTGGCTAAAATTGTGTGCACTCATGTTTGGGTATCAGAATTTTATTGAGGTCTTTAATCCATTTTGAGTTGACTTCTGCGCAGGGAAAGAAAATGTTCTAACATCATTCTTCTACAAGTTGGGATCCACTTTTGCTTGCACCATTTGTTGAAGATGCTGCCTTTCCTCCATTGTTTGTTCTTGGCATCTTTGTTAATATGAGGTGGCAATGCCTAGCATGGTGGTGCAAGCCTTTAATCCTAGCACTTGGGAGGCAGAGGGAGGTGGATCTTTGTGAGTTCAAGGCCAGCCTGGTCTACAGGGTGAGTTCAAGGACAGCTGGGGCTACAGGGACAGCCTGTCTTGAAAAGAACATTGAGACTATTGTGAATGAGAGTGTTTAAGTGATCTTTTTGCCTGACTGCTTATAATTGATATATAGAAAGAAAAATTATTTTTGTAGATTGATTTTGTAACCTCACACTTTGGTCAAAATGTTAATCACTTCTAGCCATTTTCTGGTGGATGTTTGGAGATCTCTTATATATAATATCAAGTTATCTATGAATAGGGATTATTTGACCTCTTGTTTTCCAGGGAGTCCTGTTTTAATTTCCTTCTCTTGTCTTATTGCTCTAGCTAGATTGTCAAACAATTTATTTAAAACAGGTGGGAATAATGGACAACCTTGACTGCTTGAGAATTTTTGCATCTATGTTCATTAGGGACATGGACTTATAATTCTCTTTACTCTTCTTTATTTCTGAAACAAAAACTTTTAAAATTTCTATTCAGGAGAACTGCGTTCAGGAGAAATACATTTGTAGGTATTTTTTAATAGCTAACAGATTTTTATTTTTCATATTTTATTTTAAAATCTTCATTACTTTTGGAAAAATCATAGTCAATATAATATGAAAATTTAAAATGAAAAGAAGAGTTACAGATTATTTTTCATAAGTGATTTTTCCATTTAAGCTCTAAAGTGGTGCATTTTATGAAATGTTAAATGTCATAGAATCACATATGTATGTACTGTTTAATTGTGCTGCATTCATGATTGTTTTTCTCACACACATAATCAGTTTATGATGATGAAATATAAAATGTGAGGAAGAAATCTTTACTAATTGAAATGTTATGTACTCACAAGACATTTGATTTCTGTGATAACAGTGATAAAAGAATGAGGATTCATAGAAAATCTTCCTCTAGTTTCTCTCCAATCCCCCACTTCTATTACATTATTTCTTACTTCTGGACTCCACATTTTAACAATTTGTTGCATTTTTCCCCTTCTAGTGATGAACTTTCATGATTAATAGCAGCAATTTTCTGTTAATGTCTAAGGTTGACTATATCTTCAGATTTTGATGTAACCACTTATACAGATTTTCAGTTTAAAAATAAATAATTGAACTGGTAATTATGGTTGCTCTTGTAGTTTGTCTTCCATTGCTGTGACAAAACACTCTGACTGACACCAACTTGGGGAGGAAAGGGTTTATTCAGCTTACATCTGCTGGGTCACAGTTCTCACTCAGGGAGCCAAAGGCAAGAACTCAAGGCAGGATACTGGATGCAGGAGCTGAAGCACAGGCCATGGAGGAATGCTGTTCACTGGCTTGCTCTCCTAGCCCATGCTCAGCCTGCCCTCTTATACTGTACTCAACAACCTGCCCAGGGTGGCACCACTCATTGTGGGCCAGGCCCTCCCACACTGCTCAACCATCAATACAATACTCCACAGATGTGGCCACAGGCCAATCCAATGGAGCCAATTTCCCAATTGAGGCTCCCTCAACCCAGGTGTGTCGAGTCGACACTAAAGCTTTCCAGCACAGTTGACCCCTTGCCAACTTGACACATAAAACACATCACTGTTAAACCACCACCTTTCCAGTTCTTATCCCTAAAGTATGATGTTAACATTAACCACGACTTAAGAGAGTACAACCTTAAAAGTCCCACAGTCCTTAGAATGTCCAAACACTTAAAAGTTCACAGTATGTTAAAAATCTCTTAACTGTAGGCTGCTGTAAAATCCAAAACAAGTACTGTCTTATTTCAAAGGGAAGAATCAGGCACATGCAAACAAAACCTAAGTCCAGCAAGTAGCTCAAGGCTGGACACCTGGGATTCATTCACGATCTTCTGGGCTCCAAAAGGTTTTGGCAGCTCCCCTTCTCTCGCTCTGCCATCCGTGGAACACACAGCTCATCTTACAGACCCAGGCCAACTCCATTCCACACCTGCTGCTGCTCTTGGTGGTCATCCTATGGTCCTGGCATCTCCAAAAAGCTGGGGTCGCCACTGAAACTGAGGCAGCACCTTCAACAATGGTCTCTTCTGACCTCTCCTGGTGCAAAGCCTCAGCTTCTCTCCATGACCCCTGCAATCCTGGGGTCTTCACTGCAACCAAGGTGCACTTCCACCAATGGTCTTTCCTGACCTTTCACAGTTCCAAGCCTCAGCTGCACTCTGTGACCACCTCAAATTTCAACACCAGAACCATATAGGAGACTCTTACACACTACCAAGTCCTGCTTCTGGCTTGACATGGAGGCTCAAGCCCCTTCGGATCACAGCTTTGTGTGCTGACCCTGAGAAATTCGTCTCAGAAGATTTCACCACAGTGATGCTGGTCTCTTGTTACTTACAGCTGATTTTTCAGCCCCAGCTAACCCGCATCAATTGTCCCAGTACAACAAATATTTCCCTTCAGGTTCTGGTCTCTTGTTACTTACAGCTGATTCTTCAGCCCCATCTGACCAGAACCCACAGATTACACAGTCCTGATGATCTCTGCTCTCCTTTGAAACTAGAAATTTCAAACTCCTTCAGCAAAACTGCTCCAAACTCCATAGCAACGATCTTTAAGCATTCAATGATCTTCCCAGACCAAAGTTCCAAACACCTCCACAATCCTTCCCCAAAACACCAAGGTCATGTCTGTCACAGCAATACCCCACTCCTGGTACCAATTTCTATTGTAGTTTGTCTTCCATTGCTGTGGCAGAACACTCTGACCAACAACAAATTGGGGAGAAAGGGTTTATTCCGCTTACATCTCTTGGTCACAGTTCTCACTCAGGGAAGGTCCCAGAGCAAGAACTCAAGGCAGGAACCTGGAGGCAGGAGCTGAAGCACAGGCCATGGAGGAATGCTGTTCACTGGCTTGCTCCCCTGGCCCATGCTCAGCCTGCCCTCTTATACTGTACACAACAACCTGCCCAGGGTGGTACCACTCATTGTGGGACGGGGCCCTCCCACACTGCTTAACCATCAAGATTGGCCACAGGCCAATCCAATGGAGCCAATTCCCCAATTGAGGCTCCCTCAACCCAGGTGTGTCAAGTTGACACTAAAGCTATCCAGCACAGTTGCATTTCCAAAAATGGTCATAGATTTGCTAAAAATTAAGACATATTGACAGGAAATTTTGTATAGTATATTATACAAAGAATGCAAAACATTTCAATTAATTGGTGATGAATTCTTTATATTTCAAGTTATGTTAAGCTAATCTTATAAAGCTTTATAGATTGCACATATTAATAGTAAACAAATTATTTTCCTTCACATGTGATAATGATATTTTAAATGTTTTCTCTTCTTGGAAACACAAAAGTCAGGAGAATATAGTAATTAAATGGTGTGGAAGGAATGATGGCAAAAAAGAATCCTCTGAAACTCACTACCTCAGGTAGAAATGGTACAGTATTCAAGACTTTCTTACTTGTAGACATTCAAATATGTTCTAGAGTCCAGCAGAAACACTGTTACTACTATCTTAAGAGACACTTATATTTCCTTAGACAAAATGCTTTCTTAAAATAACAGGTGTCTTCAGCAGTGAATTTCTTGCTACAACAGTAGGATTTGGGGAGCCTAATTCTAGGTATGTTAGTATTTGCTAAATGTTTACCTTTTCCATGTTATGTCACTAACTCATCCTTTAGAAAATATCCTTTCTGGAAAAAATATACTTGATTAATCTAGAATGTGAATATACTCTTTAAAGTCTTTCATAAACATAAGTCTTCATATACATTTAAGATTTAAAGTATTGCAAATCATTACTCTGATTGAGAACAATTTCTGATAACCTAGTCACCATTTCATTATAGAATAATCCATTTAAGAAGTTAATATTTGCAAAAATAATGTATCTCTTGTGGAATTGTTTATCTGGGAAATCCAAGTACTACTGGCTATGCCCATTGCCCTTTTTCTGCCCTCTAAAACTTGAAGATAAGATGCCATTGATAAAGAAGCTATAGCTTGAGTCAGAGAACATGGGGGAATGAAACTGATAATGACCTCAGAGCTTCACTGATACTAGCTAGTTTTTGTGGTGTTGTAAGGTGCTTTGCTATCAGAAGTGAAATGTAATCATGAATCTTATCCGGGTGTGAATCCTCTGAGCTATAATAATGACTAACCTGGCAAGATATACCTATTGGTGTAATTATGGCACAAATGTCATAGAGTTAAACAACCAGCTTCTGATTAGATTTCAGGCCCACTCCACATGATAGAGCCCACAATTGTCGCTATTATTGGTGCCAACATTGTATAGTACAATATTGTACTGATCTTGTTCAATTTCACCGAGGGCAAAGGTATCATTACAGAAGAGGGGAAGAATTATTGTATAAGCCAGAAGTCACAGACCGCTTCAATGAATCAGTGTTCTATAGTTTACTCATCCACATCAGGGTAGTTGCATATATGAACTCACAGTAAATGTGAGAACACATAGAAGACATTTAACATGATTTTGATTGTGTAGGACCCCACATTTAAGAGACTGCATTTTTAAAGAGAACTTGTACTTTTAATGCCCGGCGTGGTGGTGCACGCCTTTATTCCTAGCACTTGGGCGGTGGAGGCAGGTGGATCTTGATGAGTTCAAGGCCAGCCTGGTCTAAGAGTGAGTTCCAGGCCAGCTGGGACTACAGGGAGACCCTGTCTTAAAAAGACCCCCCCCCCTAAAAAAGGATATTAATTTTTAAGAATTGTGGGACTGTAATGGAAAGAAGAGAAAACACCTTTCTATGTGATAATAATTAAGAATTTTGGAGTAGAAGCAGCTCTAAGACAGGAGATAGAAATGGAGGAGTTGAACAGGAGTCTTCCCCTCTGTCCGCTGCAGTTACCCAGAACACAAGTCTTTGTCTCCCAAAGCTGCAGATACATGTTATTTGCTTTGCTGCTATTCATCACATGTGTATAAAACTCCCTCAAAACTTGGTCTTGGGTCTGAGTCCCTTACAGAATGACCCAGATGTCAGCCCACTAACTTTAGCTGAAATTAAGCTCCTTCTCCTCACCTGACTTTGGCTGCTGGTCTCATGATCTTTCGGTTACCAGACTTTGAAAGTTGCACAATGTTTTATATTGTGATACTAACATGAGATCTTGGGAACAGGAAATGAAAGGGTGTGGTATATTAGTTTATTCTTTGTTGGGTTAACAGGAGGTTACTAGTGCTAGATAGCCTCAGTTCTCCACTTGACTCTCATGGGAAGAGGGTACATGAATTGAGGTGTTTCCTCCTTGTATTGCCTTTGTGTGCTACACATTTTCTTGATTATGGAGGAATATGGGAGGGCTTTGCCCTCTGTAGGTAATGTCATCCCTGGATAGATGTTTCTGGTTTGTGTAAGAAAGCAGACTGAACACAGGCCAGAAGAGAAAGCCAGTAAGCAGGATTTTCCAGGGGCTGTGATTCAGTTCCTGCATCTGTGTTACTGCTCTACTTGGGTTCCTGCCTTGGCTTCCCTTGATATGGGCTTTGAGCTGTAAGACAAACACAGCCTTTCCTCACCAAGCTTGTTTTTCTGGGTGTTTTATCACAGCAATAGAGAAGCCAACTAAGACACATACATACTTCACAGGTTCCTCTCTTCTTGAAATTCCAACTATATAATAATGATAGAATAGTAGAAACACAATTTTATATGATAATAAATAATTATAATGTGTTTAAATTACTTTTCATTGGTAGGAGAGATAAACAGCTGTACAATGAAATTCATTTCTTAAAACTAAACAGCATGGAGTTTATAGAATAACTAGAAATGTTCATGCTATACAAGCCTTATGAATATAATCATACATTCAAATAAGCTATTACAAAACATGAAAATTTAAAGTTAAGAATAATGTTCTGCCTAAATCGAGGTCAAATTATAAGCAGAAGCTGACTGTCACATTCTGAATCCAAATCTATGCACATGCCAGTGCCAACTATTTTTGTCAAAATTTAAGATTAGATGCACTAATTACCAAATCTTAAATTCATAAAACATCGAAGTTGTTGGAGGAGGCAACTCTCATGAAATAAATAAACAAGTAAATAAATATAGGGTAATTTTATTAGTAGTACATTTATAAAATGAACAATTATAGCATCAGAGTGCATACCATGAAGAGTCTTACATTTTTACCACTAAAATATTGAAATTACTACATTATTCCATGACTCTATATCCTATTTGGATTATCTCAAAATGGATTAATTCCAGAAATAGACATAGTCATATAAATGTAAGCTGAAGCAGCAAGCTCACAAATATTAGGGTAGCCTAGATTATAAGAAAAATAAAAATGCCAACGAAAATATATCTATAGATGTACAATATGTTTTTATATAAATAAAAGTATATACACATATGACATGATCATTGCTTTCAAAGCAATTAAGAGTTCAAAAATGTAACATTAATATTTAGATTTTTTTGATTTATTAAGCCAAGCCTATTTTCAAACATCTGTTGAAGTTCTAAAATGCATATTTGATTTTATATGCAGAAAACAAAAGTTTCAATTTCTATTTTACATACTACAGATGCTAATCTCATTACTTATTTTAATTATTTTAATTTAATAGACATTTTTTCTATTACTGTCTTTCCTTACAGAAAAATATGAATAGAATACATTTTTCATTGAAAATTAGGACAGTGAATACATTATGTTAGGGTTTAACAAGATTCCAGGGCTCTGAAAGCTGAAAGGTCAAATTCTTACCACAAATGTACTTCAGTGTTTGTGAAACAGGGAGAAAGAATGTCCTGTAAGAGGGTCTTTGTCTCATTTATAAAAGACTTAAGAATGGACTCAAATGGAAACTTTAGGACAATCTTATTAGAATTTTAAAGAAAACTCCTCAGGGCAAGCAAGCTGGGAATCTCAGCAGCTGCTACAAGAGGAAAATGGAGGGGCGATGGAAAAAAGCCATAAGGCCATACAGGCAAAAGGCTGCATGGTGATCAGATATCTAGTTGACTGGTAGCCACATGGTGGGGAGAAGGAAACTTCATGTAAAAGTAAAGGAATACAAGATACAAGGGTAACCCAACACGTTCAAGAAGGCATGTGTTTAGGAAAGGGACATGAAGAAGAAAAGGGGAGATTACACTTTTCTGAAGAATTCAGAATAGCAAGCAGATTTACAGAGACCGCATGTCTGTGGTGGGATCCAAAAGCACTGCACTGGGATGTGGGACACCAGGCAGGAAAATTCTAACTCAGTAACACACTAGGTATTCTGTCCATCTACGTAGCATGAAAAATGTGAACCTGCCTTCCCAAGGATGGTCCCATAGCCAGATGAATGACTTGTGAAACTTGAAATGTAGATTTTTTTTTTAAACAGATAGACTACAGATTTTGTAACGTTTACCAGGTAATGTTATGGGGGCTATTTGCTACTATAACATTTGCATGTTTACATAATTTTAGTATAAGGGATGTTATTATTTTAACTTTTTACTGTGGAGACACTGTGAAACTAACAATGATTACTCAACACATATTTATTTTATGCACAAAAACCAGATGATTCATATAATAAAACAACTAACACACTTTATTAGGTGGAAGACATAGTTAAAATAAGTATTAAACATTATGAAAGCAACAGGGAAAGAATGCAGGGAATGACTTTTAAGTAGAACGAGATGATTATGTGGTTTCTGTCCTGGAGTCTGTTTATATGGTTAATTGCAATTATTGATTCATGTGTGTTGAAACATCTCTTCATGAAGTCGAAGTGATCATGGTGGATAACCTTGGTTATGTGTTTTTGCAGTCGATTTCCACATATTTTATTGATAATTTTTGTAGCATTGTTCATTAGACAAGTTGGCCTATAATTTTCTTTTATTGTTGAGTCTTCATTCGATTTTTACATCACAATAGTACTGGCTTAATAGGAAGAATTTGAAAAGGTCTTTCCTTTTCAATTTTATGGACTACCATGTGAAGTATTAATATTAATTCTTTTTTGAAGGTTTGATAAAAACCTGTGCTAAATCCATTTTGATCCTCTGTTCTTTTTAGTTGGAAATGTTCAATTATTTTATTGGTTGTTACAAGTCTGTTGATTATCTCATTTTAACATAACTTTGGTAGGGCATAGAAATGCATAAAATACTAGAAATAAACTTATACATAATCCAGGCGTATAACCCTTGGGCATATAAGCAAATTATGTTATATCCTACTACAGAGATACCTATTTGTCTTTATTCATTGTTGCTTTATTCACAATACCCAGGAAATTGAAGAAATCTAGGTATCCATCAACTGAAGTGTGGACAAGGAAAGTATGATTCACTTACACAATACAATATTTTCACCTGTTAGGAAAAATGAAACTATAAAATTTGAAATAAATGGATAATATTGGAAACAATCATGCTGAGTGGAGTGACCCAGGCCCAATTAACTAAACTTTGCCTATTTTCTTTTTTAAGTGGATGCTATTTTTAAATGCTGAGACATGCATCTTAAAACCAGAAAGTCCATAAAGGTCAAGAAACAAGTAAACAGCTCTTCGGGACTTCATGGGTGGAGAAATAGAATGCAATTTTACAAAGGTGGAAAGCAGAAGGGAAGTGCGATAATGAAGTAGGAGAGGCTAAATGCAGTGGAGAATGGGATAGCAGGGCAGAGCAGTGAGAAAGACTAAAGGCCTTTCCAAAAAGTCGTATGGAAACCCACCAATATAGAAACTTCATTAAGTGTGCATGTATGCATGTGTGTGTGTGTGTGTGTGTGTGTGTGTGTGTGTGTGAAGATGAAAAGGGATACATTATAATGTAGAAACATTGCCCCTCCTAGACACTGCACTATAGCAAACAAAAGCCCAATACAAGTAAGGGATCCCCTCTTTTGGAGCTGTTGGCCAGAGACCCCATAGACCATCAAATAATATTTGTCATTGCTCCTACTCTTAGTCACCCACCAGATCATGAGGATAAAGGTATATTACTGAAGATACAGATACTACATATATGAATTGAAGAACAAAGAAAGAGAAATAAATCAAGCTTGTTCCCACTTCAAAGATTCATCTCTACTGATTAGTTTTCATAGCTCTGGAACGTGCTATATACAATGCTGGGAGATTAAACTAATCATCGACCTCACTCAGTTTTCTGTCTTATAACTGTAACAACAACAGGCTTGGCACAATAGAGCCGCATGTGTAATGGTGGCATAACCGTTATGCAAGTAGCCAAACACTTTCTGAATAGAGTCAAGTTACCTTTCAAAGGATGGATCTAATACTTGACTTAGATATCTGTTCTAGGAATCTGAGTCTAGTCAGGTCATAGGCATGAAGGGAGATCTGACTGCTATTATTCTGCTAAATAACAGGGTTAAACTGACTCTTAATAACTTTTTTCTTATGCTCAGAGATGAATGCATCTCAGATCTCGCCAGAGAGGCTTCTTCTTGCAGCATGTGATGATTAACACAGATTCATAATTGGCAAAAATTAAGAAAATAAGAGACTACAGAGTGCTTATCCTTGAATAAAACACTTTTATTAAAATTCTGTCTCCATTTTGGAAGACGGGGTAGAAAGCTTGAGCGAGCTACAGATGGCACCTGACCATTGGGAAACCGTCCTTTCCAAACAGCGCCAGGGCACAGACTCACAGAAATGGTGTTGGCATGGGCGAATTTACCCGAGTTCAAATCAGACAAAATCCCAGTATAAAAGTGGGGAAGAGAGTGAAAAGACCCAACACTATCTGAGGAACTCCTGACAACTGATAGCTTCTGAGAGGGGTCAAATCAGTCTTCATTAAGGCTATGACACTGAGTAGGGGAACCAGACTCCAGTTAGGGACCTTCACCAAATGACATTCGGGGGGAGTCAAATTTGACTCAGTAGTCCTTAATATATAAATGAGTATATAAAATTAGGTAGGGTGTAGTAATGAGGCTGCAGATAGAGTCAGGACCTAAATATTATCAAAAATATACTGTATAATATTCAACAAAGAATATTAAAATTTTTAAAAGAGCCTGGATATGATCATTATGAAAAGAAGCCTCAACATATTTCAAAACTCTCATTAGCTGATGGATGAGCAAACCTTTATTTTAATAGTTTTAGGTTTTAAGCGAAAAGATAAATACAACTATGCTTTGAAATAGATGAAATGCTGCATTTTCTGTTGAGTTGATCATCTTATCCAAATTATGATGCAACATTAAATATGAAGGCCAATAAAATATAGAAGGAAATCAATTCAGGCTTCTGCATAAAATAAACCTCTTATGAAAATTTAACTTCTGAAATTGATTTCGTTATTTCTTTTACCTGCTCTAATTCCAATATATTGTGCTAATAACTTTATTCAAGTATTTCAAATGATTGCTTACTTTTTAAGTACCTTAAATTTTTTGTTGTCAGAAATTGTAATGGATGATCTGCGGAATCTCATTTATTCTGAGCACTACATTTTTCATTTCTTTCACATCTTAAAGTTTACCTTGACTCAGTTTGATACCAGAATATATCACAGTAAAACAATAAAAACCAGCTTATATGTTCTCCCTCACTTGTGGATCCTAGCACCATCCCATCTATGTGAGTATACCTCCTGGTGTAAATGCAGGAGCCAGGAAAATAGGAAATATCCATGGAGGAAAAAGGGAAGGAAAAAACCCAAGAGATGGAAATAGAAGGAAACAGATGTTTTGATGGAAGGAATGGAAAATAGGGCATTCAACTGGGAATGGAGGGGACAAGGACATACAAAACTCCTCAGGGTGAAGATGAAGAAGGAACTCAAGTTCCTTGAGAGAGGATAATAGGAGACGGGTATTACTGAAGGGGAAAATGGCCAGTAATTTAAGTGGGGAAGGAAGAGAGAGATTAGACAAGGAGAGAGAGAAAAGTGAGAATTAAAAAATAAAGGTCAAGTGTTGTGAAAACCCAGAAGGAAATGTATTACCCAAAAGCCTGCTGAAAAATAACCATAAAATATCTGAACATTATGTGTATAGCTGAAGACTATATAACAAAGAACACAGTGCCAGACAGGAGAAACCTCCCTTCAAGTAGTTGGTCAGGACAGTTCAAGACACTCCAAAAATAACACAGGCTATTACCATAGCCCTTGCTTACCCACAGAACTTGAAGGTAAGCCCCTATTGCTCAAGATAGGACATACTTTGATACAAGACTTGGTGCAGTGGAACTCGAAGTGATGTGGAAGGCTCCTCCCTAAAGAGGATACTGTGCAAGTTGCCAAGGGAGAACAATAGTCAATTGCCCAACCCCAGCTTCAATGCCGGATAACCACCACAATGACCAATTACAGTATGATCAGCAACCAGCACAACAAAATATAGCAACTGATTACTGCTGAGTGAGGGAGAGTTGATTTTTTTCACAATGTTTATTGATAGATACAAGTATATAAAATCAGGGCATGAACATGATGTGATACATTAAGTAGACTTAATTTCAATACTATAATAAGGGAACAATTCAAATTCTCACCATTTGTTTCACACCCACAAAAACCACTTCAAGGGCATTAACGATCTCTCAAATCTGATCAGTTTTGTGCAGGTAAACAATGTTTCTTTTTAAAAAGGATTGTGAGTTTGCCCAGGCTCAAGGATATTGAAATCTAGCACATAAAGCCCATTACTAGAGGTAGAATTACAGGCAATATACTATTACAGCAACAACCATCAGTTACAGTTAAGAATTTTCTGTAACAAACAAATGGGTAATCTAATATTGCAACAACTCAAGTATTACTGAGCAAAGTGCATTTCTACAGTATTGAGTGTTGCTATTCAGTTTTCTAACTTTAAACAGCCTATGCTAACTGGCAGCAAAGAAGGTCCTTGCAATAGGCTGCCTCTGCTTGAGAACCTATGATGTAATTATTGCATGCTGCTAATATACTATCTAAGCATTAAAGATATTCCTAAAATATTTGATGGTAGACTATGATTAAGACATTACACCACAAAAAAAAAAAAAAAAACTTATGCAGAAGGAAACCCTTACTGACATGCTTCTGCTTTAAATATTGTGCCCCCAAATGAAGTCCAGTAAGCACACATCCTGTCTTGATCCCCCTTCATTGGCCTCCATGTTACTGCCGAGGTAATCCAACAATGGCAGTCCATCTTCTGAGGAGGCTGAATTTCCTTTAGCTTCTTAGTTCACAAGCTGAGTATCTCAGCAGACCTCAGTCCACATTGGAAGGCTAAAAAGTAAAAAAAAAAATCTGTATCTCATGTCTTTGAAGAGTGCCAAAAACAGTGGCATCCACAGAGCATATGTGCCTACCTGTAAGAATTGTAGACAGGCCAAACAATGATGCTCTCCTTTTTTTTCTTTTTGTCTTTTTACTAGGATCTCAAGTTTTGTGTCTGCATTACAGTTTCTCTAGTCTTATTATTTATGTCTGGTTGTACTTTCCTTCTGGATGCTTAAGGCCATACAGATAGCCCAGATTAACCAAGGTTTTGTTTTGTTGAGGTCAGGTGAGGATCTGGTCTTCAGGGGTCTCGGGTTTTTTTTGGGGGCGGGGGAGGGAGAGTAGGAGCCCCTTGCTTCTTTCAGCTCCTCATTCACCAGTTCCATCCACATGAGGACAAAGTCAGGTCTTGCTAGACCAGGCCTCCTTTTCTGAAGCATGAGCAGCTTCTCCTCTCTGTAGACTGGGCACTGGCTGAGGTCCCATCAGTGGCTCTCCAAGGCCTCCCTGAACAGGAAGACTGGGGACCCACGTCTGTAGGACATTTCAAGAGATGCCCCCACGTATAATCCCCTAAGACTTGGTTGACCTCTGAGGGCAAGGAACAAAGTTGTCCCCCAGGTCTCTCAGCCAAATTGGTAGAGACTTCAGATATGGTCGTTAAGCACCCATAACAGCTAAGTTGCACCAACCTGTTACATTGCACCTATATTAACATTGTATCCTTTGGAAACCAACTGTATGTTATTTCCATAGCATATTTCTTGATTCACATCTTTCCATTTTAATCCCATATTACTTTAAAAGATGCACACATACCCTCCACCATATACTAAAGGTCCAAGGTCTGAAAATATGTGTTAGGTCAGCTCTGGAACCTGTGTAGGGATTCCCAGTACAAGAGCAGTTGTCTTTAAATCGTGAGGAATATAATATTAATGTTGCTCATTTTGTCTTACACCTACGTACTTGGTACTAGCATCCACAAGTGAGGGATACCATTTTTTGTCTTTTGTTTTTCTGGGACTGTGTTATTTCACTTAGCATAAAATCTTCTATTTCCATCCATTTACCTGCAAATTTCATGATGTGATCTTTCTTTACCTCTGCATAGTACTCCATTGTGTAGATGTACCACATTTTCTCTATCCATTCATCAGTTGAGGGGCATCTGGGTTGGTTTCAGCTCTTCGCTATTATGAAGAGAGCTGCACTAAACATGGCTGTACATGTATATCTGCTGTAGGAAGAGTCTGATGGATATATACCCAGAAGTGGTATGGCTGGGTCAAGTGGTAGGCTCATTTTGAGCCTTTTAAGGATTCTCCATACTGCTTTCCATAGTGGTTGTACAAGTTTGCATTCCCACCATCAGTGGAGGAGTGTTCCCCTTTCCCCACACCCTCTCCAGGATTTGGTATCATTTGTTTTCTTGATCCTAGCCAGCTTTATCGGGGTGAGATGATATCTTAAAGTGGTTTTAATTTGAATTTACTTAATTATTAGCGGTGTTGAACACTTTTTAAGATGTTTCCCACCCACCTCCATTTCCTCACTTGTGAATTCTCTGCTCAGCTCTTTATCTTTTGAGTGAGCCATTTGTTTTCTTACTCCTTTGTTTTTTGAATAGTTTATATATTCTGGAAGTTAATGCTCTGTCAGATGTATCAGCAGTGAAGGTTTCCTCCCACTCTGTGGGTTTTCTTTTCACTTCCCTTATTATTTCTTTTGCTGTACAAAATCTTTTGAGTTTAATAAGGTCCCACTTGTCAATTGTTGACTTTATTTGCTGTGCAGCTGCTGTCTGATTTAGAAAGTCTTTTCCTACACCTATGTCTTGTAAGTTGCTGCCAACATTTTCATCTAACACCTTCAGGATTTTGGGTTTCAAATTGAGGTCTTTGATCCATTTGGAGTTGATTTTTGTGCAGGGTGAGAGGTAGGGGTTTAATTTTATTCTTCTACAAGTGGTGATCCAGTTTTGCCGGCACCATTTGCTGAAGATGCTATCTTTCCTCCTTTGAAACTTCTTGGCCCCCTTGTCAAATATGAGGTGGCTGAAATTGTATGTGCTCAAGTTTGGATCTTCAGTTTTGTTCCATTGGTCAAAAGGTCTGTTTTTGTGCCAGTACCAGGCTGTTTTTATGACTATAGCCCTGTAGTATAGTTTGATGTCTGGTATAGAAATTCCCCCTGTATTGTTGTTTTCTTTCAGAGTTGTTTTGACTATTTGGGATTTTTTTGTTGTTCCATATGAACTTAAGAATTTTTTCCAACCCTGTGAAGAATGTCCTGGGGATTTTAATTGGAATTTTGTTGAACTGATTTATTAATTTGGGTAGAATTTACATTTTTACTATATTAATTTTTCCAATCCATGAGCATGGGAGGTCTTTCCATTTTCTGATGTCTTCTTCAATCTCCTTTTCAGGAGCTTATAATTTTTGTTGTAGAGATCTTTGGTGTCTTTCATTAGGTTTATTCCTAGGTGATTTATTGTCTTTGAGGCTAGTGTGATTGAGAAGGTCTCCTTGTATTCTTTCTTCAGCTGCTTGCTGTTGGTGTAAAGAAAGGCTACTGATTTTTCTAGGTTAATTTTGTAACCTGACCCTTTACTGAAACTCCTAATCATTTCTAGGAGTTTTCTGGTGGAGTTTTTAGCATCCCTTAGGTAAACTATCATATCTTCTGCAAAGAGGTATAGTTTTACTTCCTTTTTTCCAATCAGCATTCCTTTGATTTCCTTTTCTTGCTTTATTGCCCTAGTGTTTCAAGCACTATATTGAAGAGGAGTGGTGACAAGGGACAGCCTTGCAAGTTCCTACATTTATGGGGAATCCTTCTAACTTTTCTCCATTTAGGATGATGCTGGCTGTGGGTTTCTTGTATATGTCTTTGATTATGTTGAGGAATGATCCTCCCAGTCCAATTCCCTCTAGTACTTTAATCAGAAAGGGATGCTGTATTTTGTCAAAGGGTTTTTTTGCATCAATTGAGATGATTGTATGTTTTTGGTCCTTCAGTCCATTTATGTGTTTTATGATATTTACTGATTTTCATATGTTGAACCATCCTTGCATTTCTGGTATGAATCCAAGTTGATTATGGTGGATGATCTTTTTGATGTGGGTCTGTATACGGTTTGCAAGTATTTTGTTGAGGATTTTTGCATCTAAGTTCATTAATGAGATGCATCTGTTGTTCTCTTTTTTGGTTGCATCCTTGCCTGGTTTTGGTATTAGAGTGATGATGGGCTTCATAGAAGGAATTTCGGAGATTTCCCTCTGCTTGTATCCTTCTGAACAGTTTGAGTAATAATGGTTGCAAGTCCTCTTTAAATATTTTATAGAATTCTGCTGTGAAACCATCTGGGCCTGGGGTTTTTTTTGTTGGGAGGTCTCTTATTACATTTTCAATTTCTTCATATATTATGGGTATGTTTAAGATGTCAGTCTCTTCTTTGTTTACCTTTGGTGATGCCCTGGATTGCAGATATTCATCCATTTCTCTTAGCTTTTCAAATTTTTTAGAGTATAGGTTTTTGTAGTATTCCTGTATGATTGTCTGGATCTTTTCATTGTTGTGATATTTCCCCTTTCATCATGAATTCTAGTGATTTGGAGTTGTTCTTTTTTTTCTTTTGGTTAACTGGGCTAGAGGTCTGTCTATCTTGTTGATTCTCTCAAAGAATCAACTTTTGGATTCGTTGGATTTTTTGTATTGTTTTCTTTGTTTCTATTTCATTGATTTCTGCTCTGATTTTTGTTATTTCTTCCTGTCTGTTGTGTTTAGGCTTCATTTGTTGTAGCTGCAGTTTTAACTCATTTATTTATGCTCTTTCAATTTTTTTTTTTAATGTGGGCACCCAGGGCTATAAACTTCCCTCTTAGGACTGCTTTTAAAGTGTCCGATAGGTTTTGTTGTGTTGTACTGTCATTGTCGTTTAGTTCCAGGAATGCCTTTATCTCTTTCTTTATTTCCTCCTTGACCCATTCATTATTCAGGAGTGTGTTGTTTAGTCTCCATGTGTTCCTGTAGGTAGCAGGGCTTGTCGTGGTGTTGATATTGACCTTTATTGCACTATGGTCTGATAGAATACATGAAATTATTTCAAATTTTTTTGTATTTTTTTTGTCAAGGTTTTGTCTGTGTCCAATTATGTGGTCAATTTTGGAGAATGTTCTGTGGGGTGCTGATTAGAAAGTATATTCTCTGGTGTCTGCATGGAATATTTGGAAGATGTCTGTGAGGTCCATTTGCTGTATTGTTTTGTTCAGTTCAGATGTCTCTCTTTTTATTCTTTGCCCAGTTGATCTGTCCAAAGCACTGAGTGAAGTACTGAAGTCCCCTATTTTGAGTATGCTGGGTTAATCTGTGCCTTAAGGACCTATAGATTTGTATTTATAAAGATCGGTGCACCAGAGTTTGGTGCATATATATTCATGATTGTGAAGTCTTCATGGTAAATTTTCCCTTTGATAAGGATGTAATGGCCCTCTTTGTCTCTTCTGATTGCTTCTACTTTGAAGTCTATTTTGTCCATATTAAAATAGCAACTCCTGCTTTCTTTTTGGTACCATTTGCTTAGCCAGTGCCCCATCTCTCTAGGGGTGGGGGTGGGGGGTGGGAGGTGTGTTCTTCACTTAGCCAGTGCTCCAGCTCTCTGCTGTGGCCTAGCAACAACCTCTGTCCAACCCAGGTTAAATTCTGCGTGCCTCACCTCCCAGGGTTCTCTGCTCCTGGCTGGCCTGCCTGCCCACCGGTCTGTATAAAATTCACATTCATATCTTCTATTAATCTTCTTATCTCAGTCGACATCAGATTAAATTATAATCACGCAATTATAAAAGGCTAAAACTGAGAGATATTTTAATGAGAACAAATGGCAGAAATATAATTATAATACCTAAGGTAAGAGAAAACCGGTGAATCCCTCAACTCTCACTAGCAGAGCTTCCTTATACAACAGCACATGAAGCACACAGTAGGCCACAGCTGGCTATGCATTAGAGAATAAGAGACCATAGAGTGTGTGTCCCTGTATAGGACTCCAGACCCTATATTAAAACTCACACACACACAGCTCAGGAAACATTGCAGAAGAGGGGGGTGAAAGATTGTGAAAGCCAGGGTTGTTCAATGAACATAGGGAAACAGGATTTCAGGCTTGTACATGTGAACTTGAGACAATGGTGAATTTGAGCACAAGACTCGTGCCAAATCCATCAGACAAGTGCGCAGAGTAGAGGGAAGGAAATAGGTGGCAGGCTGGCCTTAGCCTGGGAAATGGTGGTGACTGATTACTGTTGATTGAGAGAGAGTATAACTTCCGTAAGATTGATAGCTAGGTTGACCAGACTCCAGTGGATGAACATGAACCAAAGGACAATTGGGCACAAATGCTTGACCAGATAGGACTGAACATGTATGACTGAATGCACAAGGTGTCTCCTGGGATGGCATGTGAGGCATGGATTGAGGAAGTGTTCTAAACTGGATTAAGTGTTCTAAACTGTTGTATGAAACTCACAAGAGCTCAATAAAAATATTTCTTTAACTGGGTGTGGTGGCATATGCTTTTAATCCTAGCACTTGGGAGGCAGAGGCAGGTGGATGTCTGTGAGTTCAAGGCCAGCCTGGTCTACAGAGTAAGTTCCAGGACAGCCAGAGCTACAGGGAGACNATCTTTTGAGTTTAATAAGGTCCCACTTGTCAATTGTTGACTTTATTTGCTGTGCAGCTGCTGTCTGATTTAGAAAGTCTTTTCCTACACCTATGTCTTGTAAGTTGCTGCCAACATTTTCATCTAACACCTTCAGGATTTTGGGTTTGAAGTTGAGGTCTTTGATCCATTTGGAGTTGATTTTTGTGCAGGGTGAGAGGTAGGGGTTTAATTTTATTCTTCTACAAGTGGTGATCCAGTTTTGCCGGCACCATTTGCTGAAGATGCTATCTTTCCTCCTTTGAAACTTTTTGGCCCCCTTGTCAAATATGAGGTGGCTGAAATTGTATGTGCTCAAGTTTGGATCTTCAGTTTTGTTCCATTGGTCAAAAGGTCTGTTTTTCTGCCAGTACCAGGCTATTTTTATGACTATAGCCCTGTAGTATAGTTTGATGTCTGGTATAGAAATTCCCCCTGTATTGTTGTTTTCTTTCAGAGTTGTTTTGACTATTTGGGATTTTTTTGTTGTTCCATATGAACTTAAGAATTTTTTCCAACCCTGTGAAGAATGTCCTGGGGATTTTAATTGGAATTTTGTTGAACTGATTTATTAATTTGGGTAGAATTTACATTTTTACTATATTAATTTTTCCAATCCATGAGCATGGGAGGTCTTTCCATTTTCTGATGTCTTCTTCAATCTCCTTTTCAGGAGCTTATAATTTTTGTTGTAGAGATCTTTGGTGTCTTTCATTAGGTTTATTCCTAGGTGTTTTATTGTCTTTGAGGCTAGTGTGATTGAGAAGGTCTCCTTGTATTCTTTCTTCAGCTGCTTGCTGTTGGTGTAAAGAAAGGCTACTGATTTTTCTAGGTTAATTTTGTAACCTGACCCTTTACTGAAACTCCTAATCATTTCTAGGAGTTTTCTGGTGGAGTTTTTAGCATCCCTTAGGTAAACTATCATATCTTCTGCAAAGAGGTATAGTTTTACTTCCTTTTTTCCAATCAGCATTCCTTTGATTTCCTTTTCTTGCTTTATTGCCCTAGTGTTTCAAGCACTATATTTAAGAGGAGTGGTGACAAGGGACAGCCTTGCAAGTTCCTACATTTATGGGGAATCCTTCTAACTTTTCTCCATTTAGGATGATGCTGGCTGTGGGTTTCTTGTATATGTCTTTGATTATGTTGAGGAATGATCCTCCCAGTCCAATTCCCTCTAGTACTTTAATCAGAAAGGGATGCTGTATTTTGTCAAAGGGTTTTTTTGCATCAATTGAGATGATTGTATGTTTTTGGTCCTTCAGTCCATTTATGTGTTTTATGATATTTACTGATTTTCATATGTTGAACCATCCTTGCATTTCTGGTATGAATCCAAGTTGATTATGGTGGATGATCTTTTTGATGTGGGTCTGTATACGGTTTGCAAGTATTTTGTTGAGGATTTTTGCATCTAAGTTCATTAATGAGATGCATCTGTTGTTCTCTTTTTTGGTTGCATCCTTGCCTGGTTTTGGTATTAGAGTGATGATGGGCTTCATAGAAGGAATTTCGGAGATTTCCCTCTGCTTGTATCCTTCTGAACAGTTTGAGTAATAATGGTTGCAAGTCCTCTTTAAATATTTTATAGAATTCTGCTGTGAAACCATCTGGGCCTGGGCTTTTTTTTGTTGGGAGGTCTCTTATTACATTTTCAATTTCTTCATATATTATGGGTATGTTTAAGATGTCAGTCTCTTCTTTGTTTACCTTTGGTGATGCCCTGGATTGCAGATATTCATCCATTTCTCTTAGCTTTTCAAATTTTTTAGAGTATAGGTTTTTGTAGTATTCCTGTATGATTGTCTGGATCTTTTCATTGTTGTGATATTTCCCCTTTCATCATGAATTCTAGTGATTTGGAGTTGTTCTTTTTTTTCTTTTGGTTAACTGGGCTAGAGGTCTGTCTATCTTGTTGATTCTCTCAAAGAATCAACTTTTGGATTCGTTGATTTTTTTGTATTGTTTTCTTTGTTTCTATTTCATTGATTTCTGCTCTGATTTTTGTTATTTCTTCCTGTCTGTTGTGTTTAGGCTTCATTTGTTGTAGCTGCAGTTTTAACTCATTTATTTATGCTCTTTCAATTTTTTTTTTTAATGTGGGCACCCAGGGCTATAAACTTCCCTCTTAGGACTGCTTTTAAAGTGTCCGATAGGTTTTGTTGTGTTGTACTGTCATTGTCGTTTAGTTCCAGGAATGCCTTTATCTCTTTCTTTATTTCCTCCTTGACCCATTCATTATTCAGGAGTGTGTTGTTTAGTCTCCATGTGTTCCTGTAGGTAGCAGGGCTTGTCGTGGTGTTGATATTGACCTTTATTGCACTATGGTCTGATAGAATACATGAAATTATTTCAAATTTTTTTGTATTTTTTTTGTCAAGGTTTTGTCTGTGTCCAATTATGTGGTCAATTTTGGAGAATGTTCTGTGGGGTGCTGATTAGAAAGTATATTCTCTGGTGTCTGCATGGAATATTTGGAAGATGTCTGTGAGGTCCATTTGCTGTATTGTTTTGTTCAGTTCAGATGTCTCTCTTTTTATTCTTTGCCCAGTTGATCTGTCCAAAGCACTGAGTGAAGTACTGAAGTCCCCTATTTTGAGTATGCTGGGTTAATCTGTGCCTTAAGGACCTATAGATTTGTATTTATAAAGATCGGTGCACCAGAGTTTGGTGCATATATATTCATGATTGTGAAGTCTTCATGGTAAATTTTCCCTTTGATAAGGATGTAATGGCCCTCTTTGTCTCTTCTGATTGCTTCTACTTTGAAGTCTATTTTGTCCATATTAAAATAGCAACTCCTGCTTTCTTTTTGGTACCATTTGCTTAGCCAGTGCCCCATCTCTCTAGGGGTGGGGGTGGGGGGTGGGAGGTGTGTTCTTCACTTAGCCAGTGCTCCAGCTCTCTGCTGTGGCCTAGCAACAACCTCTGTCCAACCCAGGTTAAATTCTGCGTGCCTCACCTCCCAGGGTTCTCTGCTCCTGGCTGGCCTGCCTGCCCACCGGTCTGTATAAAATTCACATTCATATCTTCTATTAATCTTCTTATCTCAGTCGACATCAGATTAAATTATAATCACGCAATTATAAAAGGCTAAAACTGAGAGATATTTTAATGAGAACAAATGGCAGAAATATAATTATAATACCTAAGGTAAGAGAAAACCGGTGAATCCCTCAACTCTCACTAGCAGAGCTTCCTTATACAACAGCACATGAAGCACACAGCAGGCCACAGCTGGCTATGCATTAGAGAATAAGAGACCATAGAGTGTGTGTCCCTGTATAGGACTCCAGACCCTATATTAAAACTCACACACACAATGTGAAAGGATTCTCCCACTCTGTGGGATTTCTCCTTACTTCCTTGTTGTTTCTTTTGATGTACAGAAGCTTTTGAGTTTAATGAGGTCCCATTTGTCAATTGTCGACCTTAATTCTTGTGACGCTGCTGTCTGATTTAGGAGTCTTTTCCTACGCCTATGTCTTGTAGTCTTCTGTGTACTCTGCTGCCAACTTTTTCTTCTATTGCCTTCAGAGTTTAGGGTTTCACATTGAGGTCTTTGATCCATCTGGAGTTGACCTTTGTACAGGGCGAGAGGTAGGGGTTTTAATTTCATTCTTCTACAAGTTGTATTAGTTTGCCAACACCACTTGCTGAAGATGTGTCTTTTCTCATTAGGATTCTTGGCCCCCTTGTCAAATATAAGATGGCTGAAATTGTATGTGCTCAGATTTGGATCTTCAGTTTTTTTCCATTGGTCAACAGGTCTGGTTTGTTTTTTTTTTTTTTTTTTTTTTTTTTTTTTTGTTTTTTTGTTTTTTTTTTTTCCAGTACAGGCTGTTTTATGTATAGCTCTGTAGTATAGTTTGCAAGTCTGTATAGAGATCCCCCCTGCTGTAGCTCGTTTTGCTCAGAGTTGTTTAGCATGAGGGATGTTGGATTTTGTCAAAAGCTTTTTCAGCATCATTGAGATGATGGTGGTTTTTGTCTTTGATTCCGTTTATGTGTTCGATGATGTTTATTGATTTCATATGTTGAACCATCCCTGAATCTCTGGTATGAATCCAATTTGGACATGATAATGATCTTCTTGATGTGGGTCTGTATGCGATTTGCCAGTGTCCTGTTTAGAATTTGGCATCTGTGTTCATTAGGGAGATGGGTCTATAATTCTCCTTTTACTTGTATCTTTGCCTGGTTTTGGTATAGAGTGATCCTGGCTTCATTGAAGGAATTTGGAGAATTTCCTGTTTGTATCCTTCTAAACAATTTCAGTAATAATGGTTGTAGGTCCTTTTGAAATGTTTTATAGAATTCTATCGTGAAACCATCTGGACCTGGGCTTTTTTTAGTTGGGAGATCTCTTACTACATCCTTGATTTCTTCATATGTTATGGGTCACTTTAAGCTGCCAATCTCTTCTTGGTCGAGCTTTGGTGATTCTCAGGATTTCAGATATTCATCCATTTCTTCTAGCTTTTCAAACATGGTAGAGTATAGGTTCTTGAAATATTCCCATATGATTTTCTGGATCTTTACCTTGTCTGTTGTGATATTTCCCTTTTCATCACAGATTGTATTGATTCGGAGTTGTTCCTTCTTTCTTTTGGTTAACTGGGCTAAGGTCTGTCTATCTTGTTTATTCTTTCAAGAAACCAACTTTTGGATTCATTGATTTTTGTATTGTTTTCTTGTTTCTATTTCATTGATTTCTGTTCTGACTTTTGTTATTTCTGCCTGTCTGTTGCATTTAGGATTCATCTGTTGTTGCCTCTCAAGTGCTTTTAGCTGTAGTGTTAGATCATTCACTTGTGCTCTTTCTGTTTTTCTAATGTAGGCTCCCAGGGCTATAAACTTCCCTCTTAGGACTGCTTTTAAGGTATCCCATAGATTTTGTTGTGTAGTATTATCATTGTCATTCAGTTCCAGGAATGCTTTTATTTCTTATCTCTTCCTTACCCATTACATTATTCAAAAGTGTGTTCTGTCTCCATGTGTTCTTGTAGGCAGTAGGGCTTATCTTAGTGCTGGTGTTGAGCTATTGCACTGTGTGTCTGATAGAATACATGAAATATTCTCAATCTTTTTGTATTTGTGGAGGTTCTTCTGTGTCCTAGTATGTGGTCGATGTGGAGAATGGTCCATGGGGTGCTGAGTAGAAAAGTTATTCTCTGGTATTAGGGGTGGAATATTTGGTAAAGGTCTATGAGGTCCATTTGGTGTTATCATATCTTCAGTTAAAATGTCTCTCTTTTATTCTTTGTCTGTTGACCTATCCAAAGGACTCAGTGGGGTATTGAATCCTCCACCTATGAGTGTGCTGGGTTAATGTGACCTTGTGGATCCTGGAGAATTATCTTTATAAAGTTTGGTGCACCCAGAGTTCGGGGCATATAATTCATGATTATGAAATCTTTTTGTTGAATTGTTCCTTTGATAAAAATGACCTTCTTTGTCTCTTCTGATTTCTTTTACTTTGAACTCTATTTATCTGATAATAAAATAGAACACCTGCTTTCTTTTTGGACCATTTGCTTGGAATACTTTTTCATCCTTTTACTTTAAGGTGTGTCTGTCCTTGAGGTAAGATGTGTTTCTTGTAGAAAGCATATGGATGGATTCTGTTTCCTAATCCAATCCCAGTCTATGTCTTTTTAATTTTTTAATTAATTTTATTTATTTCTTTATGTGTATGAAAGTACTGTCTGCNGCAGACAGTACTTTCATACACATAAAGAAATAAATAAAATTAATTAAAAAATTAAAAAAGACATAGACTGGAGATTGGATTAGGAAAAGAATCCATCCATATGCTTCTACAAGAAACACATCTTACCTTCAAGGACAGACACACCTTAAAGTAAAAGGATGAAAAAGTATCCAAGCAAATGGTACCAAAAAGAAAGCAGGTGTTACTATTTTATTATCAGATAAATAGAGTTCAAAGTAAAAGAAATCGAAGAGACAAAGAAGGTCATTTTTATCAAAGGAACAATTCAACAAAAAGATTTCATAATCATGAATTATATGCCCCGAACTCTGGTGCACCAAACTTTATAAAGATAATTCTCCAGGACCCAAGGCACAATTAACCCAGCACACTCATAGGGGAGATTTCAATACCCCACTGAGTCCTTTGGATAGGTCAACAGACAAAGAATAAAAGAGAGACATTTTAACTGAACGATATGATACACCAAATGGACCTCATAGACCTTTACCAAATATTCACCCTAATACCAAGAATATACTTTTCTACTCAGCACTCCCATGGACCATTCTCCAATCGACCACATACTAGGACACAGAGAGAACTCCACAAATACAAAAGATGAGAATATTTCATGTTGCTATCAACACACAGTGCAATCAGCTCAACACCAGCACTAAGATAAGCCCTACTGCCTACAAGAACACATGGAGACAAGAACACACTTTTGAATAATGAATGGGTAAGAAGAGATAAAGAAATAAAAGCATTCCTGGAACTGAATGACAATGATAATACTACACAACAAAATCTATGGGAATACCTTAAAAGAGTCCTAAGAGGGAAGTTTATAGCCCTGGGAAGCCTACAATTAGAAAAACAGAAAGAGCACAAGTGAATGATCTAACACACAGCTAAAAGCACTTGAGAGGCAACAACAGATGAATCCTAAATGCAACAGACAGGCAGAAATAACAAAGTCAGAACAGAAATCAATGAAATAGAAACAAAGAAAACAATACAAAAATCAATGAATCCAAAGTTGGTTTCTTGCAAAGAATAAACAAGATAGACAGACCTTAGGCCAGTTAACCAAAAGAAAGAAGGAACAACTCCGAATCAATACAATCTGTGATGAAAAGGGAAATATCACAACAGCAAGGTAAAATCCAGAAAATCATATGGGAATTTCAAGAACCTATACTCTACCATGTTTGAAAAGCTAGAAGAAAATGGATGAATATCGAAATCCGGAGAATGCACCAAAGCTCGACCAAGAAGAGATTGGCAGCTTAAAGGACCCATAACATATGAAGAAATCAAGGATGTAGTAAGAATCTCCCAACAAAAAAAGCCAGGTCCAGATGGTTTCACGAAGAATTCTATAAAACATTTCAAAAGGACTACAACCATTATTACTGAAATTGTTTAGAAGGATACAAACAGGAAATTCTCCAAATTCCTTCAATGAAGCCAGGATCACTCTATTACCAAAACCAGGCAAAGATACAAGTAAAAGGAGAATTATAGACCCATCTCCCTAATGAACACAGATGCCAAATTCTAAACAGGACACTGGCAAATCGCATACAGACCCACATCAAGAAGATCATTATCATGTCCAAATGGATTCATACCAGAGATTCAGGGATGGTTCAACATATGAAATCAATAAACATCATCGAACACATAAACGGAATCAAAGACAAAAACCACACATCATCTCAATGATGCTGAAAAGCTTTTGACAAAATCCAACATCCCTCATGCTTAAACAACTCTGAGCAAAACGAGCTACAGCAGGGGGGATCTCTATACCAGACTTGCAAACTATACTACAGAGCTATAATAAAACAGCCTGTACTGGAAAAAAAAAAAACAAAAAAACAAAAAAAAAAAAAAAAAAAAAAAAAAAAAAACAAACCAGACCTGTTGACCAATGGAAAAAAACTGAAGATCCAAATCTGAGCCACATACAATTTCAGCCATCTTATATTTGACAAGGGGGCCAAGAATCCATAATGAGAAAAGACAACATCTTTCAGCAAGGTGGTGTTGGCAAACTAATACAACTTGTAGAAGAATGAAATTAAAACCCCTACCTCTCGCCCTGTACAAAGGTCAACTCCAGATGGATCAAAGACCTCAATGTGAAACCCTAAACTCTGAAGGCAATAGAAGAAAAAGTTGGCCAGCAGAGTACACAGAAGACTACAAGACATAGGCGTAGGAAAAGACTTCCTAAATCAGACAGCAGCGTCACAAGAATTAAGGTCGACAATTGACAAATGGGACCTCATTAAACTCAAAAGCTTCTGTACATCAAAAGAAACAATCAAGGAAGTAAGGAGAAATCCCACAGAGTGGGAAATCCTTTCACATAGATACATCTGACAAAGCATTGATTTCCAGAATATATAAACTACTCAAAAAACAAAGAAAAAAGAAAACAAATGACCCACTCAATACATGGAGCAAAGAACTGAACAGAGAATTCACAAGTGAGGAATTAGAGATGGCTGAGAAACACCTTAAGAAGTGTTCAACATCATTAATCATTAAGGAAATGCAAATCAAAACTACTTTAAGATATCATCTTACTCCAATAAGACTGGCTAGGATGAAGAAAACAAATAATACCAAGTGCTGGAAAGGTTGTGGGGAAAGGGAAACACTCATCCACTGCTGGTAGAATGTAAACTGGTACAGCCACTATGGAAAGCACTGTGGAGAACCCTTGGAAGACTTGGCATGAACTTGACACCCGACCCAGCCATACCACTCCTGGGCATGTACCCTCAAGACTCACCCCACCACAGAAATACATGCACGGCCATGTTTATTTCAGCTCTCTTCACAATAGCAAGGAGCTGGAACCAACTCAAATGCCTCCTCAGGTAATGAGTGGATAGAGAAAATGTGGTACATCTACACAATGGAGTTCTATGCAACAGTAAAGAAAAGACATCATGAGCTTTGCAAGAAAATGGCTGGAGCTAGAGCACATCATGCTGAGTGAAGTAACACAGTCCCAGAAAAACAAATGACGAATGCTATCCCTCCTCTGTGGATGCTAGTGCCAATTACCTAGTTGTAAGTATTTCTTGTGTATGGTCCCCTGAGCTTTTGTCCAAAGCAGTTGGGAGTGATGCATGTTGGAAACAACAACAACAGCAGAAAAGACTGCATAGAAGAACTGACTGAAACAGTGAACTTCTGCTCAAAACAGTCAACTTCCTCATGGAGAATATTGAGAAAGACTGAGAAAGAGATGAAAAGCATGTTTGGCAGAATGCATGAGCTCTGGCTGGGTGGAGGAATGGGGGGAGACACGGGGCTAGATTTGTTAAAAAATAAAAATATGTGTATCTGGAAAAAAATGAATATTAATGGTTCATACAGAAACCATTTATCAGTAATGTGAAAACCTAATTAGATCAGGATTCATTCATAAATTTGTGCTTTAAAAGAGACCTTTTAACTTCCAAATGGATATAGACATAATATTTGTTCATAGGAGAATTCAAACTTTAAAGTGATAAGCATTATTTTTATTGATTTTTAATTTACCTATTTCAATATATCTTGAGCCAAAGAGCAATGGTTTATCCTTGATTTATAGTTTTACTATAAAACCAAGAATGGTAAAAGGATTTGTTTCATTTGTACTCATTAAGTTAAAGCAAGATAGCAAGTAAATATTATGTATAATGAAATTGGATAGTAGATAAGTAAATAATGCAGAGGAGCTAAAATTCACAATTGAAAAGGAAAAGAGTAAACATTAACAAGTCATTAAAGTTTTCCAATAAAATTATTATGGCATACCCATTTGCACTTTCTTACAGAGAAGTGGAAAACAAAATTTACATTATGTTTATGAAAACAGTTTTGTATTACTTGGACAAATTATGTGCTTAAATTTAAACCACTTGGATTCATGAATATATCATTGTATTCTCATTCCAAAGTGTTACTTACTTTTGGTATTCCAGTAATGTCTTATACTTTCATACCTCTCTAAACAATTTCAAGTGAAAATTTAGTTTATGTTTAGTTTATGATCTACAAGAAAATATTTTATTCTTTCAATGTGTAGAATGTTACCTGTAATTGATTAGCATTAGATTACAATTCCTTCAAATAATTTTTATTTAGTCTTTACATAATTTAGTTATATAATTTTTATTTACTTAATAATTTTCTATTATATATCTCTAGTGTGAAAAAATACCTTTTCCTCTATTGAGTTGACTGTTTCATTGAGAATGAGAATAGTACTGTGTGCTTAGTTTAAAATAAAATTGATGAAGCTTGTATATAATACATACATGTGAAACTTTTCATTAGTGAGTTTAACACATTTTCTTCATGTGTATTTAAATGTAAGATTAATAAATAAATAATGATTTTATATACAATAATTCTTGGAAACTAAGATTAAAATTCATCTTATTTTACTAAATGGATGATAAGTATGCCTCATTAATTTGTTGCAAGTTGACATTGGTATTATTAATTAAGCTGGATTAAAATGATCTCTTGACTAAATTTACCCTAATTGATTTTTCATGGTAGCTATTTAAGTATCTCTCAATATCTTTTCTAATTTACATTTCCAAAATATCTATTACTCTATGGTCTGGTTATGTTAATTGTTTCCAACAACTCATGACACTGAATAATTCCCATAATTCTCCTTTACTTTCCTCAGATTTTGTTCCATTTGGTAACACTGTTCTTGGCTTTATGTCTACATTCCATTGTCATTATTTTCATAGTGAATGCTTTATTGCCTCATAATTATAAAGTCTAAACTTACACATTATCTAGTGATTCTATTGTTTTAAATTTACATTTTATGATGTCAATCTTATTAACTTTTTAGTTTATTATTCTGTATTATTCTTTGGCTAGACTACTCAATTTACTATGACTATTTTAATTTACAAGAAGTATTAAATTCATTATCTTAACAGGAGAACACAAATTCCAAGATCGATTGCAGCAAGAATTTGAAATGG
This sequence comes from Rhizomys pruinosus, assembly GCA_009823505.1. NCBI lineage: Eukaryota > Metazoa > Chordata > Mammalia > Rodentia > Spalacidae > Rhizomys > Rhizomys pruinosus. The sequence goes on from VZQC01004982.1 coordinate 44,452, forward strand.
CTGTCCAGATAAAGGCTTATTAAACTTATCTCATTTCCATAGTTCTATTGTCTATATAGTCTGTGTCCAAGTTCTGTCAATTCCAAGGGAGGAATATTAAATTCAAGTGTTGATACTGTATCTAGAAAAATTCCCCTAGGACAGGAAAACCTTAATCAAAGTTAAAGTAGTCTTGGTTCATGAAAATTCATGTGACAAGAATCAAAATACAAGCAAAAATGAATGAGAAGATTTAGGAACCAGCAATCACCACAGCAATTGTACTGATAATGCAGGTTTAAATATTACTCAACATTCAAAAACAAACAGTCCAATTTATAATGGAATTTGTAAATATTTGCAATGAAATTATACTGAAGAGATATATCTCTGCAGTTTGCTGTTTAAGAGATGGTCATCATCTGGCAGCCTTCAAGAAAGTCAAATTGTACTCAAAATGAAATAGGATTGATCGGAATGTCTGCCGTTAAACAAACAGTCGATGAGCATAACCCTGAGGATCACGACAACAAAATGACAGCTGGTAAGGACATAGAAAACCAGAATGGTCTTGTAGACAGCCTGGGTTCTGTTCCCAGCATCCACATAGCAGCTAGCAACTGTTTGTAACTCCAATTCCAGGGACTCCAACAACCTCTTGAGATCTCCTTGGGCACTGCATAACATGGGTGCACTTACCTACATACAACAACTTCTTGAGATCTCCTTGGGCACTGCATAACATGGCTGCACTTACCTACATACAACAGCCTCTTGAGATCTCCTTGGGCACTGCATAACATGGGTGTGCTTACCTACATACAATAGCCTCTTGAGATCTCCTTGGGCACTGCATTACCTGAGTGCACTTACATACATATAGGCAGTACAGCCGTACACATAAATTAAACTGATAAATAAACTATTTTAAGAATACAGTTATTTCAAAATAGAAGCCTAGTTAAATAATGGACACTACTAAAACAAACTAGGAAACAGCAATGACATCAGTAACGGAGTGGCCCGATACAGTTCTTTCCATGAGGAGGTAGCTTCTGTGTGCTCTAGGTAATGACAGCTTGCTTCAGTCAAATAGATCATTAAAAATGAGTAGCAAGCAGTTTGGTGACATAAGTCCTGGCAGTTGGTGCTGCCTGCATATTCTAGAATTTTAGGTGAAGCTGCTTGTTCAACTTTTTTTTTTGTTTCTGTACAAGACTACTCTCAGAGTTGTTTGAGTGATACAGCCTAAAATAACACCTCCAAAGAAGGTGATTGGTGTTACGCATATAGCATATAGTATAAGGGTGTAAGTATAGGGCCTGATAACTCTATGTAATACTTATGTATATACTTGTGACTTATAATAAGATGCTTTGATTCAATTGTATGCTGTGTGATGACAGTGTTTTATGAGCAAGTAAACAGAGTTCCTCATAAACAGTCAGCATCACTATGGCCTTTCCTTTGTCTCTCATTTTTAGAAATATCACAGACATGCTACAATCACTCTGTGTTCTTTCTGACTTATTCACCTATGAATTCAGAAAAAAAATTTTCAGTAAAGAAAAGCATATCATTGCATTCTGGAACATTTGAAGGTATCTACTGAAATTCTTCTGTCTATTACATTTCCCCCTTTCCTGGGAAATTTGTATCTCTTGATTTATAAGGTGGTTAATGGCTATTTCTGGAGCATATAATTCAAAAAGTAATTGTCTTTGCTTGAAATTTAAAGAAGAACTTTTAAAAAATGGCCAGGCTTTCTAATTTCTTAACTTAAAATCTCAATTTGTAGTTTTGCTTGCTACCTTGGTTATGATTTGGATAATATCTCAGAATCTCATTGAAGTGTTTTATTCTCTATTCAGGTTCCTAAGGTTATGGTTGTTTTCAACAGAATCTTATTAATATCAGGTTTGCCTTGAACTTACTAGGGAGCTTGAGTTGGCCTTGAATTCCTGAAATAGCATGGATGCTTCAGTGTCACTGGTTTACAAGGTGTTGGGGATGGAACCTTGGGATTTGTGTACCAAGGCAAACACTCTATCATGTGAGTTACACTGCAGCCCCATTTTGCTTTCCCTTGTTCTCACTCTAGATGAACAGCTTCTGGTCTATAACATACAGACATAAAACTTGCTTGCATTACATTTTACAGAGGTGAGATTCTCACTGATCTCTGTTTCTTTTTCTTTACATTTTTCCAGGCTTAAACATTAAATTTGAACTTCTCAGGATTTTGAAAATGCTCTCAGAACTGCCAGCTGATTATTTTCTGTAGTTCTTCACTCTTTCATCTTATTTTGTCTGAAATTTACTAATATATTGTTTATATGAAATATGCATGTTGTTCAATTTTTTATTTGTTTTCAAGGAGAAGTTTTTAGGTTTCCAAACACTCAGAGACCTGGGAATTGAAAGATGTCTTCCTTTCACATTACAGGAAAATGCAAAATAAATGACTTCCTAAAATATCCCATGAAGCAGATTTAAGAGAGGGGACTGCACAATTCATTAGTTTTTCTGGCTATAACTTGCCTAAGTAATCTCATGGAAATTGAATAACATTTCTTTAGCTATATTTTGCTCTACTAGATATACTTATTCATTTAAGAAATATTACAGTTTACAGATTGTGCAGATTCTTGACCTAACTTGGTATGCACCTCATTTCTCACTTATTTATGGGAGTATTTCTGAGAACTTGCAGGAGAGAAACACAAGTATTCCAGGAAAAGCCAGAATTTGTGTTAAATTTAGAGTCAATTTAATGAAGATTTTTTAAAATTTATTTTTATTTATTTGTTTTTGTTTGTGAGTCTGCATGCAGGTTTGTGCATCCGTGTCGTGCAATGCTGCAGAGGTCAGAAGAAGGTGCTGGATTCCCCTGGAACTGGAGTTAAAGCCGGTTCTCAGCTGCCATGTGGGTGCTGGGATTCGAACCTGGGTCCTCTGCAAGAGCAGTCGACGCTCTTAACCACTAGGCTATCTCTCCAGCCCCAATGAAGATTTAATAAATATTGGGTTTTTTTTTATTTAATGCAAAAGGACTTTTAAAATTCACCTCTTATTATTTGTCTTAAAATATTTGATACAAAAAATGGTTTATGTTTTGGGAAAACCAATCTGGCATTGGAGTGGATGACGACCTACACTCTGAGAATCCAGGATGATGGACTGTACATTCGTTTTGGAAAGCTTCACAGTTTATCTAATATTGAACACCCACAAGTCTAAGACTTTTAATGAGTTATGAAATATACTTTGTAAGCTCACAACATCCATTGCAAGCATGACTTGGTAAGAGATTAGGCTTCTTTAAAAAAAATCTGCAATCACATAAATGGAACAGTGGAAAAAAAAATCTCATAGCTATAAATAACAATGAAGAGCCATACATCTCCTGAAACTTGAAGAAGCACATTGACAAATAGACTTGTGACCTAAGAAATTTGGAGAAACACACAAAGAAAGGATTTTCTGATTTTCTGTCTGTAGCAATTCATTGAAGAAGACACTGTAGCAATTCATTGAAGAAGACATAAAAGTCAACATAGAAGGAGGGGTTGACAGGCAGCACCCATTTGCTCCTCATGGTCCTACAGGCTGAAGAGTCTGCAGTCAGGGACTCAGAGGCTTGTTTGCTAGGTTGACCCTTCAGGCTCACAATGCTGGCTTCTTGTGTTTTCTCAGGAAATGTGGAGTAAATGTATGCTGGGCTCTTCTTCTATGACCATTAACCACATTCTCAAAGGCAGTAAGCTCTTGGTATGATTTACTCCCCAGTCCCAACCTGCAAATACCAACATACAGATATTAGGTATTAATGTTTGGGTAAGGTGATATATTTATTCTATTATAATATCACAAATTAGAAAATATTAGATGAAATTTACTCTAAGTATATTTACAGAACTATGTAACGTAAAAATTAGGCAGATTAACTAAGAAAACCTTTTCGCTTAACATAAATTTGCAAGTAAAAAATGCATTTGGGTATCATAAGAATAAAGAAGATGAATAGCAGTGGAGTAAAAGTCAGAGCTGATACACATATTATTATGCAGAAAAATGACTCTGTAATGATCACTTCTTTCTTTATAAAAGTGTCATGAAGTGGCTGAAGTTCCTACCCAGAGACCCACAGTTTCTGGGAAGGTGCATGGACACAGCCAGATGGGACCTGTTCTGCTTCCCAGGTTAAGGACCTGGGCTTGGAAGTACCTCTCAGGTCGGGTTAAGAAAGTAACTGGCTGAAGCCAGTAGTGGTGGCACATGCCTTTAATGCTAGCACTTGGGAGGAAGAGGCAGGCAGATCTCTGTGAGTTCAAGGCCAGCCTGGTCTACATAGTGAGTTCCAGGACAGCTGTGATTAAAGGGAAACCCTGTATCAAAAAGACTAAACCCCCGAATTTTTTTTAAAAGTGTCATGAAGTACTATACTTGCATGTTTTTCCTGCTTTTGGTCATTGTTAAACTGATTGTTCTTTCACAATTCATGCAAGTATGCAATGCATTCCGATCACACCCTGGGGCTCTTACTGCCCTCCATTCTGGGACAACCACCATTCCTTTCTGCACGTTCCTTTCCCATATTTGTGCTATTTTGTCTTGTGGCCCAGTGTCACCACAGAGCAATGTGTTTCAACATGGGATTGAAGGTATCCATTGCTGCTTGCCAGGGCGGGCAAGGTATGGTACAGTAGACACAGACTCTGTTTTCCTGAACAGTAAACAATACATAACTCTGTGAGAAGAGGCAGAGACCCTTGAGACCCATCCATAACTGACTGTTGACAGGACCAGTCTTATGCAGGTCCAGTGAGGGAAAGCATATGTGCTGTGAATTAATGATTGTCCTGGCTATGTCATGGCCAAAGAATGGCAGTTAATAGCCCTTCTCCTTTATCTTTGGCTGTTACATTCTTTCATCTTCTTCCATGATATCCCCTGAGCCTCAGGTAAGTTAGGTTTAGGATTTCGATCTTTTGTTGCTGTTGTAGGGTGTGAGGGCAAATTACCTATTGCTTTACCACCAATAGAAAACAGAAACACACATAGTGACCATATAATTGATCAAGGGGGCAAGAATATTTTTTTCTAACGGTTTGCTTAATTTTTTGTGACAAAAGTCTTTATAACTCACTGGTACTTTCAAAGGTATATTGGAACATGGATGAATTTTTAATAGTTGTGGTTATATACAAAAAGATGAATATTGTAATTTGTTCATGTTAACTTGCAAAAATGCTGAGAGCATGCACAAGACTCATGTCTACCCAATCAGACAAAACCCCTGCATAATACAAGGGAAATGGGCAGCAGACTGTGGGGGTCCCTAGACCATGTCAGGTATCTGGCTTCTTGTACTCAGCCAAAGTAGTAATTTTTCATTGGGCCCCCTCTCAAGGTCAGTCGGTCAGCCATAGGGAAGTCAGTTGAACTTTAACCATGAAATGTTCCATAAACAGGATGTTCCTTGAACCCTAGTGTTGACTAATCCCAATGATCTGTATCAGCATGTTTGTTCCTTTATACAACATTGTTGCAAACACTTCCTCTTATGCCTACCCTTTATATTCTGTGTATGAACCTGCAGTAAATGAGACTTTATCAGAACCTGTCTTGCCTCTATCCCTTGCGTCTCTTGTCTCTTCCCCTCACTCCTTCTCTTCCAGACCCCCATTGACTGACCCGCTGGACGGGTGAAGTGGTGCCCAATGTGGAGGCTCGAGGCTCGGAGGACCTCGTGAAGGGGATGCAGCCAAAGGCCGGCATGAGAGGATTCTTTAGTTTCAGTTTGCATTGCGGGAGCCTGCCTCTGCATAAACTGAGGTAAGTACTGCACTAAGATGGGACAAGAATTAAGTCAGCATCAGATGTATGTAGAAAAATTAAAACAGACCCTCAAGGCCTGAGGAATAAAGGTTAAGGTCCAGCATCTCTTTATTTTTTTTGACTTCATTAAGGAAATCTGTCCTTGGTTCCCTCAAGAAGGAACTATAAATGTTAAAATATGGAAGCGAGTGGGAGATGCTTTTCAAGACTATTATCAAACCTTGGGGCCCAGTAAGATCCCTGTAACTGCCTTTTTTTTACTGGAACTTAATTAATGATGTATTGGGTTCCCATTCCACTGCAGTTGATCATTTGTGTCATGATGAAAATTTAGAGTGCCTCAAACCCATATCAGTGTGGTATTTTTCCTCCATTTGCACTGCAGAACTTTATGGTAACTCACTGGAAATAATTGTGAGTCCATTATTCCTCATCCTTGGAAACAGGTTTTAAAAACCTGGTAGATTTTAATGTTAAGAAGTGCAATTCTTGAAGTGTGTTTGGAGGAAGGATTTGGGAAATATTATGCAGGAGGGGTTTAAGTTTATGTTCTCTTATATGAAATATACAAAACTCAAAATATTGATTAAAATGAATCAAATATATTTTGTCATATTTAAATGGAATTCTGTTTCTTTTCATCATTTTTCAGATATTTTTGTTATTTTTGTCTCTTTTTATGTGTATTTTATTGAGGTTTTATGTATTTCATGTAGTAGAGTTTGATCAAATTTAGAATCCTGTTCCCAATCCATACCCCACCTAACCCCCCACATCAGATTTCATACATTTTATCATTAAAACCTATTAAACATTAAATACATTAAAACCTATTTGGCCAGGCATTTTTACCTAGAAGTCCATTGCTGCAAGTTCATGCACTGGAGACTAGTCAGGCTATCTAGAGTCACTCCCTTAAAGATGATAAACTTTACTTCACCCAGCAATAATCTGTTGATGATAGTTCCTTGGCTAGCATTGGGGTCTGTTATCCTTTTCTCTGGCTCTGTGCTGGGTTTTTGTCTGATTGAATCAGCATGGATTGTGTACATGCCTTCACTTTTGTTGGAAGTTCATAGGAGCAAGATCCCAGAGCCCTAGAATCATCTGTGTCTTTATGCTCATGCATCAACCTTGATTTTACAATCTTTTTGCTTCCCTTTCTTCCACAGTTCCTGAGCCATGGGTGGCTAAGGTTTAAATATAGGAGTCCTATCCAGGGAAATGCACTGCAGTCTCTTATTCTCCACACCTTGGCCAGATGTGCCTTTCTGTGTGCTTTGCACTTTATTGCATGAAGAAGTTTTGCTGGTGATCATTTTGAGAAAGGGTCTCCCTGCAGCCCCAGCTGGACTGGAAATTGGGAAGTAAAATAGGGTGTCCTCAATCTCACAGAGATTCACCTGGCACTGCCTGGATTCAAAGGCCTGTGCCACAACTCTAAATCTTTTACCCCATAGTTATATTATGTAGTTAGATAAAAAGGCCTGCTTCTCTTAGTCATTCTATAAATCTACACTTAATCACTGTTTGTGGTTCCACAGGAATTCAATCTTATGCAACCATTGCAAACTTGTTCCAGTCTTGAACAGCAGCCTTACCAGATATTCTTCAAAAAGAATGATGTTTGGTGTGAGCAGTTTGTTTCCTACTATGCCCACGGAATTCAGAAGAGGGCATAGAATATCCTAGAACTGAAGTTTGGGATGGTTGTTGGCCACCATATGGGTGCTGGAAATCAAACCTGGGTCCTCTTCAAGAGCAGTTAGTTCTCTTAACCACTGATCTTTATCTCCAGGCCTTGGGGTTGAATTTTAACATGGGATTAGTCTGCTTTTTGATTTCTAGAAAATGTAGGTAACTTGTCCTTATACACATAATCCATATGTGAAAACTGGATTAAAATACTGACAAGGCAGTACTCAGAGCTTATACAATTAAAAATGTTTTAGCATTCTGGCTGTGACAGCACCCAAATAGCATATGTAAATTAAAATGAAATCTCAAGAACTCAAAACAGGTATTAAAACCCTCTAGTCAATTGGCTTAAGGAAAGCTTTTTTTAAATTTTTTTATTAATTTTATTTATTTCTATATGTGTATGAATGTACTGCCTGCATGTAAGTTTGTGCACCCGTGTCGTGCAATGCTGTGGAGGTCAGAAGAGGGTGTCGGATTCCCCTGGAACTAGAGTTATCCTGGAATTGGAGTTTCAGACGGCTCTCGGCCACCATGTGGGTGCTGAGGATCGAACCCTGGTCCTCTGCGAGAGCGTCGGTGCTCCTAACCGCTAGGCCATCTCTCCAGCCCCAAGGAAAGCTTTTATACTAATTCATCAATGTGAATTTGTTTGATCCAATTTCTTTGCATTTTAATTCTTCAATTATTTAATTATAATTATTATTTTTTGATAGAAAAAACAACTTGCATTTATTTTTGTTTTTAATTTATATTTTTATTGATTTTTTTGTGAATTTCATGTATTCTCTGTATATGGCCAAATATGGAACTCTGTAATAGCCTCCATCTGTTGTGTAAACAAGCTTCTTTGATGAGTGACGAGGCATACATTTTTTCTGTAAATATAAAGAGCCATATTTAGCATACAAGAAGGTATTTCATTTTTCTTGAAACATGACAGAGACAGGGTTTACTCTTCGATCTATGACCGTTCCAGTTGTATATATTTGGCTATATTTATAGTGCCAACCATGAGTTCCCTCCCACTGAGAGGGCTTTAATTCCAGTTAGATTGTTATTGATTATTCCCTAGATAAAACTGCCACCACTGCACCAGTACAGATAGTTTGCTGTCTTCATCATTGTGGTTATTTGTAGACAATCCCCCAGGCCTGCTGGGGAATTTCGGGGTCCGACCAAAGGAAAGGGGGTGAGAGGTGCAGCGTCAAGACACAGACCCTGGGAATCGGGTGAACACAGACAGAGGGCGGGCTGTCCTGGATTCATTTATCAGGGGCAGGGTTAGGGGTTATGTACTGTTCAAATACCCACTCTCCTCTTGTCACCTTATGATTGGCCCAGGTCTGCAACTCAGCTGTTTGTATGGTCTCGTCTGCCTAGGACAGGTTAGGCTGATGAAGGACAAGCTCTGGACATGCATAATTCTCAGCATACTGGCTAATGCAGTTATTAGGCTTTACAGCTGAGTTGGAAGCTGATTGATCTTCTCCCTTTCCACCTTGTTTAGTATCCTCTAGAACTATGAGAGCTAGTTTTCAGAGAGGAGGCTTTCAGGTCAGTTTCAGCTCCATTGCTGCAAGTTCTGTACTGGAAATACAGCCTGTCTTTGGCAATAGTGTCTTACCATCAACTTCTGGGAGGTGATCGACAGCTGTATCAATAGCCTATGTTACTTTGGGGATTTTTTTTTTAATAAATGATGTATTTTGTTTTTGTTTTGGGGTGTGTGTGTGTGTGTGTGTGTGTGTGTGTGTATTTTTGAGACAGGGTCTCCCTTTAGTCTCAGCTGGCCGCAGCTTGCTCTGTAGACCAGGTTGGCCTTGAACTCCCAGCGATCCGCCTACCTCTGCCTCCAGAGTCCTGGGATTAGAGGCGGGCCCCACCATGTCCAGCACTAAAGATGGTTCTTAGCTACCATGTGAGTGCTGGGAGTCAAACCAGGGTCCTCTGTAAGAGCTGTCAGGGCTTTTAACCACTGAGCCACCTCTCCAGCCCCTTGGGGATCTCTTGCACTATTATGATCAACAGCTCAAAGGGCAGTTTTTCCTGCCTGGCACTGTACACATGTTCAGAAATTGTATGTATATTTGGGGGAGAGGAGCTTAATGCCACAAAGCTTCGTTTATCTCACTTCTCTCTCTCCCCCTATATAACCTCCCTCATCTTTCCCCAGTTAAAGTCCCTTCATGTTCCCCATTATTCCCTTGGGAATGGCTGTCTCCTTTTATCCCCACAGTCTTGAGACTCTTCTTTCCATTGCCCCTGTGGCTCTCTCCTTCCCTCCTCTCTTCCCAGTTCAATACTCCCATTTTCCCCATTTCCCTCTTTGTAAAATCTGTTTAATAGTTTCATTCTCTCTTTCCCTTTACCTCAATGTTTTTCCTGTCATTCCTTCTCCTTTTGTTTCATCAGGATATATACTCCCATACAAGTGATTGGTGCTAAGAGCCACAAATGAGGGAGAACATATTTTGCTTAATTTTCTGAGTCTGTGTTACTTCACTTAGTACACAAGTTTCTAATTCCATGCATTTATTTGAAATTTCATTTTTTTTGTCTACTGCGAGTAGAACTCCATTGTTCAAATGTACCACATTTTCATTACCCACTCATCAGCTGAAGGACACTTAACATTGCTTCCACTTCTTAGCTATTTTGAAAAAAGCATCCCATCAACAACCATGCATGTATAAGTACCTTTGCAGTAGGATGAGTCTTTTGAGTATGTGCAAGAAATGGTATAGCTAGATCTTATGATATGTACATTTTTAGGTTTTTTTTAAAGAATTCTCCACACTGCTTTACATAGTGTTTACATGAGTTTGCATTCTCACCAGCAGTGAATAAGTGTTCCCCTTTCCCCACATACTCTCCAGCATTTGGGATCATTTGTTCTCTTGAAGCTTGCCAGTCTGACTGGGATAAAATAAAATCTTAAAGTGGTTTTAATTTGCATTTACTTTCAAAATTATACATGTATATACATATACTTATATGTATTTACGTATTCCAGTTCCACAATATAGAATATATAGATATGATTGCAATGTTTCCAACTGAGATAAATTAATCCATTGAATATTTAATATATTAGTTTTAGAAAATAATCTGCATGTTACTCACTAAGCACAAATAATATTTTTAAGGGATTATTTTTTGAAATGCCCCATGTAAAATAAGTTGTCAACTGAAGAACACTTTGAATTAATATTATTATAATTGTCTTAATTATGTGTGTAGCACAAGTGTGTTTGAACAAATTTTTGAAAGTTGTGTTTACCTACTTTTGTACTATGTACAATCAGAATTTTACTGTTTGATATTATTAGTAAAATCTTTAATGTCAATTTAAGCTAGTATTTCCAGAAGTTTTGAAAAATTACAATATCTTACTATTATAAATAACATTATGACCCTATGGAATGTATCAGGGTTCTTCTATTTGCAAAATTGGTGAATGAATTTTATTTATTATAATGTTCACACTGATTGAATGGACATTTAAAGTTGGTAACAGACATGCAAACCACTGTTAGGAAAACTGAGGGGACTATGCCAATATATAAACATATTTTTGCATTATTCTATTTATCACAATGAGTAATTTGGTATTGATATCAACCACTTTGTTGTATTAACAGGAAAAAAGACAATAGCAGAATTTTGGTCCATGCAGGCCAGTTCTTTTATCTTCACTGAAGGAATATGATACATAATCTGCCACTTTGATGTAAATTCTAAAACCATCCAAAATGAGCATTGATTTGCTTCTCTTCTGGTTTGAAGCTTTTGAACATATTCTCTCTGAAATGCTGTGCTCTTTTTATACTGAGCATATTTTGGCAGTCGATAATAAGATTTCTCAGTTTAATGAGCTTATTTAGAATTCCTTTGCTTTCTTTTCAGTTTTGTTTTTTGAGATAGAGTTTTCATATGTCACCCATGTCATACTTTAACATGTGATCCCTCCTGCAAGAAGTTCCTGAATGCTGAAGTTATGGGAGAGAGCCACTGTGTCCAACTTGGTTTGGAAATCCAAATCAGATTACTTTCTTCTTGTTTGTTACTATTGTAAAAATATATAAAAAAATTTTTTTCACATAGTATAAATTGGCTTGAGAAAGAATAGTAAAATACAGGCAAAATCCTTTGTTGGAGAGGAGTAGCAAGCATTAGTGTTGCTGTTGTTTCTGCATATATGTAGTCCTTATGATGCTATAGCTCTTTTCGATCATTTAAAACTATTTTTTAATCAGAGTTAAGAAATTACTTAGAATTCTACAAAATTCTTTAAAAGGTAAACATTTCAGGAAGCACTTGACTTTTAAAATTATGTCCATGCTTAAAATTATTTTATATTAAGTGACAAAAACATTTTAGCAAGATAAACTCATCTTATACTTTTATGCATTATATTTAAGTAGCATCAGATAGCTAAGTTTCTCCTACCACCATAACACACATTGAATTATTCTGAGATTGATTTCCTTGGGTGAAATCAACAGAGCAATCCATCCATCAGTAATTGGTTACTAGTTATACACAGAACATTTGGTTAAAATTACACATGAGTCAATGTCAAATTCTCTTTCAATTTTCTCAGTTGCTGGGTAGCTCTCCAGAGTTCTGTGAATTTCCATCTTTGCACCAGTGTGATGTACGGATATTCATACACTCATGAGTAGAAGGAATCACAGGGCAAAAACTGTCAATACAGATTTATATTTATATGCTCTTTGAAGAGGCAAGATTAGTACGGTATCAATTATAGAAGGAAGTAGTAATGCATATGTGGCATAAATCTTAATATACTACTTCATTTACATTTTGTTTTATCAACTAGTAAATTATGACATATACAACTTTAAATGGTATTTATTTTTTATTTTTATTTTGTGTATATGAGTGTATTGCCTCATGCATGTGAGTGCACCTATGTCAAGCAATGCCTATAGAGGTCAGAAGATGTGTCAGATCTGCTGAAATTGGAGATACAGACAGATGCTAGCCAACTGGCAATCGAACCTGAGTGCTCTGCAAGAGAAGCCAGTGCTCTTAACTGCTGAGCCATCTCTCTAAAGCCCCTTTTATATAACTTTGCAACATCATCATTAGTGTTCTTATATTTGTTTTGGTGTTTTAAGAAAAGATCTTACGATACAGTCCAGGTTAGCCTCAAACTCACAATAATTCTCCTGCCTCAGGCTAGTTAGTTCTGAGACTACAGGTTTGAACCACCTTTTTCTACCTTTGTGTTGCCATAGGAGCTCTTCAGATTCTACCTTCTTCAGTGCTTCTATTCAGAGTGGTAAGGCAAATATCAAAAGGAACATGACCACATTTTCTTTTTAAATTTGATAGAACTCTATGTTAGGGTCATTTTGAGGGGAGACTCAATGCATAGAAGATAAAATTTCAGGACTCCAATGAAAAGGAAGTCGGGTTTATTTTAGACATGGTTGCTGGCCTGCCTGTGTTGGGATTAAGATGACAAGTGTTAGAATGACCCCCCAAATGGCAGTTTTATGCCCAGGCACACAAAGAATTGAGTTTACAAGAAAGTGGGGGTGAGGAGATGGGGGGATAGGCATAAGTGATTCTGCAGCTGGTATCAGTAGAAGCATCTCTATGGAAACTGGGGCCTGTGACTGGTATCGGGAGGAGCATCGCAACAGAGACTAAAGCCTGGTTCTGGTCTCTGGTGAGGTATGATTGAAGGATGTTGAAACAACTTTTCTCAGATTGTAGGAGCACAGTCCTACAAACTGAGACAGAAGTTGGCTTCTTGAAATCCCTGACTTAGGTGGGCTACATCACATCCTTACACTCTGCTTTGGAAACTTCTAAACTAGCTTGATTTTATTGAGACCCCCCTCCTTAATGCTTAAATTAAAGAATCTAGAAACATATGTGTGGTGATGGCTGTTAGAAGTAATAGAAACATCACATAGGGAAATAATATCAACATATGTAGGAAAGACAGTTCAAATATCAAAATTCAAATTGAAATATGTGTATTATTGTCCATATGTTCTTTGACTTGGGTAAAATGAGATGTTACCTCATGTAGACTGGTACACACAGAACCATTTTGGCATATGAGCCTGTTGTGATAAATGTTTCTAATAAATTTTGAGAGTTTATTTAGCTCATGATTATCAATTCTAATTTTTGGAAGAAAATGTTAGTAATGATACACAGACATCCAAAGTTTAGTCTTGATTTGCACTAGTTGCAAAATAATATTTATGAACAAAATGTGCAATGCTTCTGTTCCTTACCAATTTATTTCCTTAAGAGTCATATTTCTGGGGCTGGAGAGATGGTCTAGCAGTTAAGAGCGCCGATGCTCTTGCAGAGGACCTGGGTTCGATCCCCAGCACCCACATGGCAGCTGAGAACCATCTGTAACTCCAATTCCAGGAGAACTCCAGTTCCAGGGGAATCCGAGACCCTCTTCTGACTTCCTAGGCATTGCACGACACGGATGCACAAACCTACATGCAGACAGTACATTCATACACATAAAATATAAAAATTAATTAATTAATTAAAAAAGAGTCATATTTTACTCTGATTTAAGTTTTCATCTGTAATTTAGAGTTTTCATCAAGGTGCTAAACTTTTGGGTTTGAAAGTAGTTAAACATATTTGTTTTATGGAGCTGATTAAATGAATAGGCTTGCATCTAATGCTAATAATTTACTTGTTATCAAGTTGATTCACAAGTAAACTGTCATGTGAGCTAAAATTGTTACACATTCCCTTTTTGTTATTCTTAGAAGTTTCACTGGTTTCTTTTCATAAGCAAAAAGTACCTCTTCTTAAAAATACACTTTGCAGATGTTTCACTTCTTTTCCATTGAGTTTGAGTTAGGAGCTGTTACCTTGTAGCAGATCAGTATTAACATCTAGCTGTTTCACCAGGAGAACAGAGGCTGACCATGGGGCTCTCCATGTGGATGCTGGTCACACTAACTGATGGAGAAGGTGTTTTTTGTGGCATTGAGGTGGCAACCTCAGAGACATTTAAAGACTGAATTAAATTTTGAGCTACTGTGAAGTCTTGGCAGAGAACATTTTAATAAATAAATATCTTAAAAGTATTTAAAATATTCTCCCATATTCCAAAATGTAAAATGTAACATGACAGGTTTTATGTGTCAGACATTGTGTCTGGGAAGGAAAGGCAGACTTTAGGCCCTTTGCAATCTGCTGTTGGAGGCCTGACAGGGCTACTTGAATCCTCATAGATGTAGTCTTTGGCCCAGAAGGAAAGTTTTTAAAAGTTTCTGTGTGAAGCTGTTTGTTATTATTCATTTGCATCCCTGACATAAAGCAAGTGGCATGGTTGCCTAGGAGGATATATAAGGCGTTTAGTCCTGAGATGTTTGAAATTTTGAGCTCAATTTTATTGAGGATTTCTGTGATTTTTCAAACCACTGTATTTGAGATTAACTGTCCCATCTAGTTACACAGGAAATAAATGTTAATTACTTAGTAAATGTGCACAATTCAGGGTTAATCTTTTTATGAATTTTATGTCTCACATTATCAAAAAGGGATATAAAAAGTGAAAAAATGTTAAAAAGATATTTTTAATAAGGGTTTATGTGAAGATGATAAAAAGACTATGCGAGTGATAAAAGTCTGAGGAGGTTTGTTGTGACAGGTAAAAAGGACACTATATAATAAAGCTTAAATTTGTAAGGTTCAGTCAACTAGTTTAAAAATCAAAATGTATATCTATCTAGTCAAGGTTTGTTTAAGAGTGTTTGGTTTTTGTCCAAGCTTTATATGCATATCACATGGCACTTCAAGCTTTACTAAAATGATAAGATACCTGTATTAGGTTAAATTGGTATAAACACTCAAGCTAGTTTACTAATGCCCTGAATAAGATGGTGAATATACAGAGCTGTTAATTTTCAGTCCTCTCCTGGCTTGAACCTGACTCCCTAGGTTTGGATTAGATGGGCACAGGCAAATTGTGGGTTACCTATGGCTACTGAAAAATGTACTACTTTATGTTTCTTGCAAGAGTTGCTTTTGATATTTCCTTTAACCTAACCAGATAATTTGGCTCAAAAAGCTAGATTCTATCTTCCTGAACCAAATGCATGCAGTCCAAAAGAAGACAGTTTGAATGGACTTGGTAATCCTTATCAGTTTATCTCCTGTCTTCTGGTATGTGTTACAACTCCTGTCTTTCTGGGAAAACTATAAATCAGGATAAAGGGTCTGAAAAAGAAAAAGAGTGTTCCCACTTATAGTAATTGTAGTGAACAGTTTACGTTTAAAATAAACCTGAAATTGTTTAATTCTATCTTGTGGGCTATGCCTGCTTAATCTATCCTGTTAAGTCCCTCCTCCAGTCAGTATTATACAAAGCTGCTTGAACTTTTGTCCAGGCCCTATCTAGAATATTACAAAGTACTTAAAAGTATTACACTGGTATAACTCAGCCTTTCTGGATGGATAACCACAATACATAAATGCCCATACCAATTTGGCCAAAACCAAAAGTTGGTTAACCTCAGCTAACTGTACAGACTTTTACACCCAAAATAACAGTATAACCAAAAAATAAGTAATCATTATATTTCCTTTAAAGTCTGAAAGATTGTGCCTCCAAACACTAGATTTTAAGTCATTTAAAGCCATATGAGATTTGTTGTTACCAAATAACGAAGTTTCTTCTCTCTATTTAAGCAACTACCTAAAGGAAAACTCACACCATGACTATTGAAATTTCCTGGAAAGCAGATGCTGAGTCCAGACACCGTGAACAAATGAACAACAACAACAAAAAAAAGAAGCCCAATAATGGATGCTTCAGAATCCCTCCCTGGTTGAGAAATTCTAATGAACTTTTAATTTTTTTTTTTTTAATTCACCCTGTTCCTCTCTTGGTTCCCTGCCTAGAAAATATACCTAGCTACTCTTCCCTTCACAGACACTAGTCAAGGATTTTGTTCTTTCCATAACTATACTTTTTGGGGTCTTTTAGATAGATCCATTGAGCAGGGGTACCCCAGTCATCACTTCCTATGCCCCTTTTCAGCATGGAAGAAGCCAGAGTGGTTGGCACCCTGATTCCCTCTTGGCAATTGGGGTAACCTCCTCAGAGGGTAATGTGATGAAAGTAGGAGCTAACAATTGGCTATGCAGTTTAGGGTCAAGACCCCCCAAAGAGCCAGTTTCTTTCTCAGCTGAGAGCTGAGGACTTCCTGGATCTGACAATGGACTTATCCTTCTGGTTGCTCTGACTTGTGGCTCATACATCCTTAACTCACTTGTCAGATTTATTGACCAGTAGGTAAATTCCATTAAAATCATGGTGCTAAGGACCCAATACAACCCCCCCTTGCAGAGATCATTTCATCTTGGAAATACCAACTGTGCTTGAATCTTGTGAACATTTTCCTCATTCTGCCTGACTCCCTACAAAGTCCTCAATATTACACATCTACATCATGAAGTTGGTAACATTATTAAAGGCCCCTGCTCACAACAGTTTATTAACTACACCTTGACCCTTGGCTCTCAAATTGTCTCCTTTAATTCTACCCACCCCGAGGTCATAGCCTTTGATACTAGCTTTATTTCACAGGTGTGGTCTAAGCTAAAGTCTATTTTTTATCTTGGTACATTGGTCCCATGGGGCGTCCTCTGCCTCCTGGCCCTTCTCTGCCTTTTTCTCTTCAGGTGTCTGTTGCCCACAGCCAATGCCAGGTCAACAAAACAATGGCCTAGGTCCTCTCAGCAATGGTCAATAAGGACTCTGCATGCACCCCTCCCAGTGAGGTGATTTGCATCTGGCTCTCATCCATCCACAATTCACGGGAATGAGCTTGTCTGTCCCCTACACGGTACTGCTACTGGCCTCTGTACCGCTCCTGGCCTCTTCCCTCAGTGTCTGGCCAGTCAAAGACAAGTAAGACTCTGCAAAACCAGGGCAACCTAAGACAGACACAGTCAAAATGTTGGAATGCCAGAGGTGGGGTCAACAAGGTTTGGGCATAGCACCCGAGCTCCCACTGGACCACTCCTCACAAAAAATTAAATACAAAGGGTGGAAATGTAGTAGCCAGTAGGCTGAGAATTACACATGTGCAGAGCTGTCCCTTATCAACCTAATGCACCCTAGGTAGGCAAGACCATACAAGCAACTGAGTTGCAGACCTGGGCCAAACACAAGGCAACATGATGACTACACTAAGAGGAGAGTGGGAATGGGAACAGTACATAAACCCTAACCCTGCCCCCCAAAACAATTCCGAGACAGCTCACCTTCTGTCTGTGTTCAGCTGATTCCCAGGGTCTGTGTCTTGACTCTGCACCTCTGACCTGTTTGTTCATGGTTGGACCATGAAATTCCCCAGCAGGCCTGCAGGATTGTCTACAACCCTGTCATAAATAAAACAAAACAGAGAGAGAGAGAGAGAGAGAGAGAGAGAGAGAGAGAGAGAAGAATTAGTGTATGTTCAAATATAAATTACATCATTATAGCTACAAGAATCCCAGTAAAAAGGAAAAAGTTCATATATAGATTACTATGATCAAAGAAAAGCAAATTTCCAGATAAAATTAAATCTATTTCAAACCAATGTCATCTCAATAAACTACTTGAACTAATTAAACAAACAGATATTGGGAATTATGTAATTATTTTCCAAACTTTTACTAGTACTATTAGGAAATGCCCAACAAGTTTTATTATATATAATATATAAAACTAAAATTAATATAATTATATTAATATATTTTCTCAGAGTCATTTATATATTACTGATAGTTACAATGAAGCATTTTTCCATGCTGTCTAATATTTATTATACAAGAATTTCTTACCCAGGAAAATGTACAAAATACTTTCTTTGATTTTAAATCTGTAACTCTATTCTTGTATATGCATAGAGGATTTTAGGTAGAGGCTGTATATACCTTGATAATATCCTAAAATCAAACACATTTAAATAAGATCTTTTCCAATATATTGAAAATGAAAATCTATATATTCCAAAAGAATAGAAAGGCAAGCTTAGCTTCATGTTCAAAGGCAAGCACACTGCAGAAGGTGAAATAAAAAGGATTCCCTAATTGTATAATGTTATTGAAGTAAGTTTTTCAGGAAGAGTCTCACTGTGTATCCCTGACTGGATTGAATTTCTCCATGTAGACAAGGCTGGGCTGAAACTCATAGGGCTACCCCTGCCTCTATGTCCTGAGAGCTGAGATTGATAGCATGTGAAACCACACCCACCCTGATTAAAGTGATTTTTTTAACAGTGGATTTACTTCATAAATCATAAGAAGGATTTCAGATAGTAGAAGGATTTTTGAACTGAGTGGGCGATACAGCTCTCTGTCAGGTTACTAAAAACAGTGGATAAGAAGAGAAAATTAAAGAAATTTGAATCTCATAATTGTTGCAGTTTTAAAAGTTAGTGAAAACACTCTCCAGTTTTTAATCAACAAGCCAATTAACAGATTATTTGGGAATTAAAACATATTCCCAGTATTAGCATTTTGTAAATTATTCATCAATATTTACCATATGTATTCATTTTGTTTCTGTGTTAATTTTTTAAATTATCATGTTTCATTGTTTTTCTGCTATCACGGTAAAATGCTATGACCAAGGCATTTTATATTAGAAAGAAATTAATTTAGCTTGTGGTTCCTGACAGATGAATTATCGTGTCTGGGAGGCATGACAGCAAGCGGTAGGCATGGCAGGCCAGTTAAGTGATAGATTACATCCTTCATGGCAATCATGAAGCAGATAGAGTAAACAGGAAGTGGAGCAAGGCTGTGATCCCTCAATGTTCATCCGCAGTAAAGTGCTTCCTCCAGCAAAGGTGCATCTTCTCAGGTTTCATGACTTCTCCCAAACAGCACCAGCAACCAGTGTCCAAGTACTCATTCCCATGCTTGAGTTTATGAGGGATATTTTTCACTCAAACCAAGACAGTATACATAGAATTAGATTTCATTATGACATTTTCAAATAAAATATTTTTGTTGATCCTCTTCACCTGTCTCTCTCAAAGTCCACATTTAATTAAATCCTTTAGAAATATTTTCAGATTTTATATGAAAAAATACCCTTTAAACTATCTCAGAGCTGTTATTAATGTAGATGTTATGTTTTATATTTTATACCAGAATCTAAGGAAGAAGCAGACAATGTGGTCCTGAAATGTGCCAGAATCTCAAGGCACTTCCAGTGAGGATTCATGGTTGGTGCAGCTACAACAATGCTGAAACATACCAGAAGCAGAGGGATACAAACAGATAGAAAATGGTAAGGGGTATGTAGATCCCAGGACAGCCCAGTGATCATGCAATCTGTGGATTGCTCACCATGCACCCTGCATTCCCCAGCTCTGTCAGAGCTGGAAGGTAGTAGGTGTTGATCTTAATATGGGGTCACAAGGTTTTATCATTTGTGAAATCTTACTGTATAGATCCAAATCAAATATTTATTCCTGTCCCTTTATTTTTCCATCCAGTGTTTCACACTTTTCTACCTGTATTGTGTATTTTGTCTTTGGATAAGAGATGACAGAGTTAATTTAAACCATTCCAGCCTGTCTTCCTCAATGAAACTTCATGTTGCATTACAGTCAAGCACTTTACTGTCATATCCATTTTTTTCATCACCTTTTTGAAGATAAATAAGAAATAATTGTTTTACAGTATAAAAATAAATAATGTAAGGGCTGCAATTGGGGTGAATGGTGAAACTACAACAATATAGACTGGACACTCATTTGATCAATTTGATTGAACATACAACACCCCCCCTGCTGGATGGTGGGACCCATGAGCTGTGCGGGTTTGGGCACAACTGCTCGCAAATTGGTTTTACATGAAGGATGCTTGTACTCCCAAATTATCACTTATTGTTAAAAAAAATGAAAACAAAACAAAACAAAAAACAGAGAAAGATGCAGAAAAATTATGGCAGAATGCATGATCTGGGATGGGGTGGGGTGAGATGGGGGTGGAAGGGAAGGGGATATATGCCTGAACTGAATTGGAAAATGATGTATGAAAAACACAAAGCATCAATAAAAATAAAAAATAAAAATAAATAAATAAATAAATAAATTTATTAGAGTACTTTACTCGAAATACTTTGTCACAAAATAAGTGTTTAGAAAATGGAAATGGAAAAGTTGTACTGTTGTTTCTTTTCTGATAATGTTGTAAATTTTAGTTCAATATCCTGGCTATGTATATCATTATTTGTTTTCAGAGAATCTTGGAATTCATTATAGATTTTTAATAAATATGAACAACTTGAAAATCCCCCTTTCCTTCAATAAAATGATTACACAAAGGGTTCTTCCCAAACAGGAAAATATCTCCTGAATATTTTAACATTTACATTACCTCTTAAAGACCAAATGGATACACCTCTCAAAAATACAGGTAAATGACAAAATCAATATTGGAAATATCGCTCCAGGGTGCAACAAAATATTTACAGTATAACTCACTGTTATGTTTTATTTTATTTTATAAGATTCAGATTCCTGCATGTTGAAGTTTTGACAACCAAGTAGTAAAAATCAAGAAATTAAAGGAAAAAATCAAAATACACTTCATATTCTTCATCTCTTTTTAGCTGGGCATGGTGGCTTTTAATCACAGAAGGCAGAGGCAGGTGGATCAAAACTTGATTATATGACGAAACACCTTTGTGCCATCATTTATTTATTTAAATTTTTATTTTTCATTTTATGTGTATGAGTGTACTGTCTGCATGTAAGTAGGTGTGCTCGTGTTGTGCAATGCTGAAGAGGTCAGAGGAGGGCGTCAGATTCCCCGGAACTGGAGTTAAGATGGTCCTTAGCCTGTATGCTTGCTGGGAATTGTACCCGGGTCCTTTGCAAAAGCAGTAGGTGCTCTTAACCATTGAGCCAAGTCTCCAGCCCCCATGCCATCATTTATATATTGTTTAAATTATATGAAATTTCATTATTTAATTTAAAATACAACCATAGCAATGAGTTTTAATTTATCTTTAAATTAAAATCCACAGTGTTAAACTAAATTATTACAGCCCTTGCCATTATTTAACAAATTGACTCACACTCTGTTCAAGCATGTTTTATGGAAAGAGAAATATATAATTAATATAAAACTAAAATAATCAGAGGCATTAATTCAATGAATATTTTTAGAAGACAAAATATGTCAATATATAAAAATATTTTTACTATTTTAATTCTTTTGCCAAAGGATTTATGTATGTAAAGATGTTTTTATGATAAAATATGTATATAATATTTAATATTTGCAAAACTAACATATGCTCCTTGATTCAGAGAAACACTTTTGTAGCTGTAACATGTTTTCTCCAGTGGTTCACAGATTGTGGTGCTTGAACAAGAATTGAGACCCTTTTTGTAAGTGAAATAGTCAACTTTGTTCCCAATTAACTGTTTTGAGTTAAAGAAGGACCTAAATTTATCTTCTGCATTCCACTCTAGGTCTGTTGCAAGTCAGGGATAAAAACCTTCTTCCCAAGCTTGGTGGCACCAGCTGGCCTAGGATTATAAACTTTTGAAGAAAGGTAGCCCCAGCTACCCCTCACAATCAGCCAGTTGCCCTTGGCTGTATGAGGGGGTGGGGCTAAGGGTATAAAAACAGAGAGCTCCATGAGGTGAGGCTCTCTAGCCATTTTGTGTGGCTGCCAGGCCATCACAGGATCCAAGCCAGGTGGTGGATTCACTGTTGTGGCCTTAGATGGGTGGGGGTGCCCACTCTTCTGTAAGGTAACCCCTCACCCACTGCTCTGTTACTCAGCTCAAATAATCTCTCTAGTATTGTCCAAACCATGCTTTAGCGCAAACAGTACTGAAAAGGTATATGAAACCTTACTTCTGCAGAAGGTTCCTTAAAAGGGGAAAGGTACTCCTACTAGACACCACACACTTGCAAATAAAATGCTAAGGACAGGAGTCTGTACCCCTTTTGGAGTTGGTGGCCAGAGAAGTCCCATAGTCTCTCAAACATTACAGGTTATTGCCAGTGCTCTAGGTTATTCTTCAGAACTTAACAGTAAGACACTATTGCTGAAAAGATTGAAGACTCCAGTCATAAATGTGGTAATGATTTAACAATGTGGATATACTCTGGACAAAAAAATTCCTTAACCTTGTAACATAATGTAATCAACCTTACTGAGACAAGTTTTCCTCTTGTAACCTGGGAATATGACTGTAATCCCTCATGATCTTTACTTGTCCTGGATCAATAGTATATGAATGTATATGTGTGCCATACATATCAAAGTACTATAAATTCTTTCAATATAAACAAAGTGCTTATCTCATAGTAAGAAAAGAAATTACTTTGTGCCTGTGTGTGTGTGTGTGTGTGTGTGTGTCTCTGTGTTACTCTAGATCTAATGTTTAAAGGGCCACATATTTATCTATAATAAGTATCTGACTGTCACATCCCCATTCATGCTGATACAGTGTTTCAAAAAGGAAAGAGCAAAGCTCCTGTTTGAGAGCAAGGTCCCAAGAGAAATTTGAAGGAACAATAGCTAACCAATTTTGTTCCACTTTTAGCCTTAAAATTGAAACTAAGTATCAGGTTATCTTTTTTAACCATCAACAGAATGTGGTAAATTTTATCAGTAGAATATGGAGAATCAAACTGATGAGGGACACTAAATATTCATCCCTGCTGGCTGCCTCTGATAGTACTAGAAGATGTTATAAATGCTATTAGAAAATAAATTATCAGTTTTCCTTAGCTGTCAACTCTTTGAGCCACAATAATGAGCCACCTAAAAATTTATGCCCAGTGTCGCAATAGTGGCACAAAAGTCATGGGAATAGCCAAACACTTTATTTTTTTTTCACAGGCTTTAGGACCTGCTCACAAAATGGATCTCTTATTTGGCACCATTATCAGGGATAAGGAACTGTAGTTAGGTAATTCATATTCCCTAAGTGAGGAAACTACTACTATTATTATGTTTTATGGATATAATATTAGACTAATGACTTATCCTTATACTTATTTTTTAAATTTTATTTTATTTTTATTTATGTGTATGAATGTACTGTCTGCATGTAGGTTTGTCCACCCGTGTAGTTCAATGCCACGGAGGTCAGAAGAGGGTGTCAGATTCCCCTGGAACTGGAGTTAAAGACGGTTCTTAGCCATGATGTGGGTGCTGGGGATTGAACCCTGGTCCTTTGTAAGAGCGGTCGGTGCTCTTAAACATTAGGCCATTTCTCCAGCCCTATCCTTATACTTATTAATTAGTGCATCTCTCAATCTACATCAGAAGCTTCTTTTTGCAGAGGATGGTGTTTACCACATAGAACCATAACTGAGGAACTTAGAGAGACTTAGAGCATGAAGAGTTCTTATACCTAAATGAAACATCTGTATTATAATCTTTCTCCCTAAAGTTCAAGAATCTATGGGAAAGAGAGGGGGGGGAAATATTATAAGAACCAGAAGTAGTAAATGGCTACAATAAAATAATGTGACCTGGACATAACAGAACAGCTATGCATATGAACTCAGCAGTTGTGACAGCACACAAAAGACCTGCTCAAACTCAGACCATACAAAATCCCAGCTTATAGAGAAAAGATGTTCACAAACATCCCTTCACTGTTTGAGGAACTATTGGCAATTAATGGCTGCTGGGAGAAGGAAAGTTAGTTTTCTTGAAGTTTGTGACCCCTGGTAGGTTAACCATGGCCCCATTCCCAAGGATTTATGACTTGCAAGAATTGGACAAAATGTGTTTTTAAAAAACGAAGACACAGGGCTGGAGAGATGGCCTAGCGGTTAAGAGCGCTGACTGCTCTTGCAGAGGACCTGGGTTCGATCCCCAGCACCCACATGGAGGCTGAGAACCGTCTGTAACTCCAGTTCCAGGAGAACTCCAGTTCCAAGGAATCTGATACCCTCTTCTGACCTCCGTGGCATTGCATGACACGGGTGCACAAACTTACATGCAGACAGTACATTCCTACACATACAAAAATAAATAAAATAAAAAAAAATTAGAAAATAAATAAATAAAAAAAATTAAAAAATGAAGATACATAGTTGGTTGGATAGGGAAGAGAGTCGTGGGTCTGGAAGTTTGATGATAGGGAAGGGAACAGATGTACAATTCTCAGAGAATTGATAATAATATATTTTTATTTTATTTATTTTTTATGTGTATGAATGAACTGTCTGCATGTAGGTCTGTGCACCCGTGTCATGCAATGCCGCAGAGGTCAGAAGATAGTGTCAGATTCCCCTGGAACTGGAGTTAAAGACGGTTCTCAGCCGTCGTGTGGGTGCTGAGGATCGAACCTGGGTCCTCTGCAAGAGCAGTCAACACTCTTAACCGCTAGGCCATCTCTCCAGCCCCTATAATAATATTTAAAATATTATATAAATAATGGAATTCTGGTGGAATCACTGCCTACCTGAATATTACAGTATAAAAGTAGAGAGCAAGTAAATATGAATTCAAATTTATAAGATCAAATTCCTACTATTTCAGGGGGAGATATCAATGCTCATTAAGGGGAAAATAATTATTCTGACAAAAAATAACTTTTCTTATAAAGTCTTGTGTCTTGGTTTATCCTTCCTGTGTAGACACCCTGTTGTGATACAGTCATTTCCAATGATGAGAAATCTCATATAAAATCTTTGTTTTTCTTGAATTTGTGGACTCCTTATAAGTCACATAAGTTTCAGTAAATGTTCAAATCATAATCATTTCAGAAGGTGAAAACTCTTTTGTGAAGAAAGCCATGAGTGGTTAGTAGGGCATCAAGAGTATGGATCATGTGCTCAAGTCCCAATCACAAAGGACTTTGAACATTTCTAGTTGCATATCTCTTACTCTCATATCTGCTTAATGATGAAGACTGTGATGAAGATAAAAGATGAAGAGAGGGGAAAATCTCAATATATTTGACACAAGATCAAACAGAGAGTCACAAAGGGCAACAGATATGTAAATTCAGGCTGTAGAAGGCGTTTGCTAGACT
The DNA here is from genome assembly GCA_009823505.1 of Rhizomys pruinosus. Classification (NCBI taxonomy): domain Eukaryota; kingdom Metazoa; phylum Chordata; class Mammalia; order Rodentia; family Spalacidae; genus Rhizomys; species Rhizomys pruinosus. The sequence continues at coordinate 70,017 of VZQC01004982.1, forward strand.
ATTAAAAACTCTGTTGTATCAGCAACACTAGAAAGAGTAAAGAAAAAGAAAAAGATGAATCTGATGGCATCTTACATCATGTAGCCCAGGAGACGATAAGCAGCAACATGCTCTATTTTTAAGAAACACCAAAAGTGATGGATTTGGAAAGACCTTGATTTGTAAAGAGATGTTTGTGTATCCCACAACCAGAGTTCTTGTGCTTGGAAACCCATAGTTTATCATGGTGCCAAGAAAACAGGCAGGAAAAGTAAGTCATTGAACAGAGGACATAGAGTCTACCTTCCACAAGCTTTTAAGCCCCCTAGACCTCAAATAACAACAGGGAGAACATGGAAAATAGAAGAATAATAACAGAAACCGTTTTCATCAATACTCATTGTAAACAGAATTGGAAGGACATTGTGAAGAGCTATGGCAACTTTTGGTAAGTGTGAGACAGACAGAAATAGTAAGAAGCTGAATTCAGAAGGAAAATTATTTTTCATCTTTCCTTGTACCTCTCTGGTTTATTTTCATCTACTGTGTCCTGTAAATTCTTAAACTGTTCAAGGAAAGTAAGTTTCACTTCCTTCAATCCAAGTGCTCTAGGAGTTTTTACATTACCATTTAGTCTGAGTTCAATTTTTAGGCTTGAGGTGAAAATAAGTAAAAATAATTTATATTGGTCAATGTATTTAAAATAAAATACTGTATTTGTGAATCATAAGATTTAGCTTAATTGGAATAGAAATTCTGCATATAATATGTACATAATATACACATATATTTACCTTCCTATGTCTAGGGAGACAACAAAATGAACCCTTAATATTTTCACCTATGATGGGCAGTGGATGGAATTGCCTGTCTTATTCAATTTACCTAAGAAAGAGTCATGTTTTCTTGGTGCTCATTTTCCTTGATTTCTTTGAGACCATCTCCTGTAGCCCACCTGGTCTAGAACTCATTAATAGACCAGAATGGCCTCCATCTCACAAAGATCTGTCTGCCTCTGACTCTGCCTCCCTAGTGCTGGGATTAAAGCCTTCTTGCACGAGGTCCATGTTGAGTCTCATTTTTAAAATTGCTGCATATATGTATATATATATATATATATATATATAATATTGTTTCACATGGTGGAATACTTTTTATTCACAAATATCATAAAATATTTGCAATATTTTGAAAAATCCAAAAGCTTTTCCAGTTCCTTTCTCTTGAGATAAACTTTGTTTTCAAGCATATTTCTGCCTGTTTCCTGAATGTCCCAGTTTAAACTATTATAAGCCTCCAGGTGTCGTCTTGTTTTCCTTGTAGGGTGATTTCTTCCATCACTGATATGTCTATGTAAAGTCAACTGCATTTCTCACATATTTTATAGCAATTTTCCTTATGTTTCTACAATATCAAATATGGAAACTAATTGAAAATTACTTTTATTCAAATTCCTATTGTGAAAGGAAAGATAACTGTAAGTTTACATTACTTCTGCATTTTTTCTGAGTGTATTGGTTAATACAATGTAAATTATAAATTCTTTTCATTTTCACTACTGTGCTCTAAATTAATATGTTTTATGTGACACGTGTTTCTATCAGATAATGAAGAATTACTGTTTTTTGTTACATGTTGCTATAGTAAAATATTGTCTGAAGTTATGGACAAGGGTGGATATACTAAAAAAATGTTTTTATTTACAGAGTTCCTTGAAGCACATTTTATGTTTTGTGTTTCAAATATTTAAATCATAGTAGATATTTGAACACTGTTAGTGTCTAACAGTCAGTGATCCTTTCAACTAATGCTTTACACAGGTGCACAAACCTATATGCAGACAGTACATTCATACACATAAAAAAATAAATAAAAAAATTTAAAAATGGCTAAAAATAGTTTGCTCTCATTATTTCTATTTATCTGAGATAAGAACTCAACATTTCACAAGACATGTATTAAGCAAAAAACGGCTATGTATATGTATTCTGATACGTGCTGCTAGAAACAGGAGCAGTGGAGGTGGAGCGCTATTCTGCACATGCCTTTGCTCAAAAAACAATTGAGGAAAACCAGAGGAGCCAGGAATAAGGAGGATATTAATACCAGTGTGCTGAGTTGGATTTAATTTGGGATGGACACAGCCAGAGTAAGACAAGAGAGAGATAATGTCTTGGCCTGTTTAAACAGAGAATTGGAAATGAGATTCCAGCTTGAAATCAGGGCTCTATGGATGATATATCCCAAGGGAATATCTCAATTGGAGAAGAGCCACTTACCTATCAAAAGAGTTAAGGAAGAAACTTTTCTGTTTCCAAACCTAAATTTATTTTGAAAAGAGAGCCTCCCTGAAAATGTATAAGCTTGGTGATTTACTTACAGAGGAATGTGGGAGTAACGTTATTATCTCTTTTCCCCAGAAATATGCAAACAGACTAATCAATACAAAAAGTTTAGGATGACAGTATTACACCAAAAACCAAATTTAACATAGATCCTCTCTAAAAAAAATTCTATTAAAAACCATTAAGAATCCAAAAGAAAACTGTCAAATATGGGTACAGACTTTAGGGAGAAAGTATAGGGCTGTGCATGTTCTTTGTAGATGGGATCTAGGAAAGGTGGGTTATCTAGCAGCAAGGTCAGTACAAAGTTTGATTTCTGATCATGAGGAGTTATATAATTGTTAGGTAAGAGAATATACTTGATTGGGGAAAATGGACATGTTCATTGGGCATCACCAGATGAAGAATCATGAATGTGTTTGTATTGCATGCTTCCAAAGGTTGAGATGGAGGAGAATATAGGAATACAGAAAGAGAGAGAAGGATGAGATGGGGGAATACAGGGAGAGTAGATGTCAAGAGTGGAAGACAATGTGTCTCAGTGGAGAACATATGTCAGGACATTTTACTGAACTCAGGCTTAGCCAAAGATTTGAATTGATTTCAAAGTAAATTACATATTATAAAATATGGATAGATGTCTCAAAATAGCAGTTATGGAAATGATGTCTAAACAAGTCATGGCTGTTGAAAAAGCTTTCCTTCTTGAGCTGTCTTGTTTTCTTGGATATACTCTATTTGTGAAGATTTACAGATACCTTTCATGTAAAGAGGGATTCACTATAGATATTATATTGTGCCAAAATTATAGTTTATATGTTTTTATTACTAAAGAAAAATCTATAAAGATTACATCCTCTTCCACCTTGACTTTTTAGGCATTTCGGTGTTTAGAAGTTAATGTGCTCTTTGTTGTTGGAGCTGACAGAATTCAAGTGGGCCAGGCTGATTGTTAATTTCCTCTCCCAGTGGCATGCACAGCACCTTCCACAGTGTGGAAGCTTTCCATTAAGGATGAAGCTTTGATGTCAATAGCAGGTTGATTTCTCCTTGATGGTTCTACAGCCCATATGTGCAGTGTCCTCAGTGATAGGGGCTTACTGTCGTGTTATGGTGGGTAAACAAGAGCAGGAACAATGGCCAGTAGTGTTTGATGGTCTATTGGAGCTCTGATCAATAGGTCCATAAAAAGGAGTTCATTCCTGGCAGTGGGTTTTCTTTGCTAGTCTGTGGTGTCTTGTAGTGGCAAAGCTTCCCTTTTGTAGGCTAACAATTTTAAACTTATTTTTACATTGCATATGTAGATATTTTCAAAAGTTTCTCTAGTGGTAGATTTTCATTTATGACTTGGCTGGTTCTTAAGGTCTTTAGTTTTCCCATCCCATACTCCTCTGCCCTTACTCTTTCATTACCAGCTCTATGAAATCCTTCCTATTCTAGTGTACCCCTTTTCCCCCTTTATATCACTGCATTATATCTCTCCTACCTGTAAGCCTCCCAACCATGGTCATTAATGTTTCATAAGGAAGGTGTCCATTTCGAAATAATTGCAAAATTTGAGATTATGCAAACACAGTGCTGTAGAGTCAAAGGCTTTCTGATCTAGGTAGAAATTTAATAAAATCAACCTAGTCAACATAAATTAGGGCAAATACATATCATTCTGGGCTTTCATACTACATATTCCAATTAAATCCAAGTGTAAGGACTAACAATGTTACCATAGAGATGTTGTAAGCAATCAATTATTTGGAACATTTTTTAAAAATACAGCAGAAATTCAATAGGATCCCTAGTTAGTCCTAACAGAAGCTGATAGCATTCCATTATATACAAAATTAATTGCAATACTGAGATATGCAATGTCAAATATAATATAAAGCACAGTAACATTTTGAACATTTTAATGAGCACCTGTAAAATTCATACAATATATTTTTATGATATAATATACACTCCATTACTTGTACCACCCCTTACTACAGCCTACCCAAACCAAATTCAGGTATGCTAATATATATATATATATATATATATATATATAGCCTTTTTTTTTTTTTTTAAGGCCTAGCAAGTCTAATCTGTTTCTTGGGTTTGAAGGTTATCCCTTGAGCCTGGTTAACCACCCAGAATCCAACTCTTAAGAAGACCAACTCTTGCTCTCAGCTGTTGTTTACCAATAATTGGTATAATTCCTCCATTAGGGTTGAGGTTTATTTCTTCATGTCCTCACTACTGTGCTGAAGTACTGTTAAACTTGAGTTTGCACAGGACTTGTGCAGTGTCATAATTGCTGTGAGTTTAATCAATAGCTGCCTAGCTGTCTGGAAAACTTTCTTTTGCTGGTGTCATCGCACTACCAATGGCTCTTACAATCTTTTAGTGCTGTCTTTTTTTTTTCTCTCTTTTTATTTATTTTCATATTATTTTTAATTATGTCGTGAGTGTATTGTCTGCATATATGTAAGTGAAACCAGACATAGTGTGCAGAGCCCACAGAGGTCAGAAGAGGGGTGTCAAATCCTCCGGCACGGAGTTGCAGATGCTTGTTAGCCACCATATCATCTCTGGAACTCTAACTTGGGTCCTCTGCAAGAGTATCCAATGCTCTTAAACCACTAACCATCTCTCCAACCCAGCTCTATCTTTTTCAATGATCCTTGAGACTTGGAAGACAAAAGTTTGTTGTAAGTGATATAGGTACTCAGGAATAAGCACTTTCTGCACATTGGTCAGCTGTGTTTCTCTATGCTAATCACCATCTGGCTGCAGAAGAATCTTCTCTGGTGAGAGTTGAGAGATGGATTTTTCTACAGATATAACAATAAGTCATATGAGTTGGTTTAACAGCATGTCCATTTAGTTGAATAGTAGAAGGCTCTCCCCAGTCATCTGTGGCCTCTCTGACTAGTAATTCCTTTGCCCGATATCATTTTCAGATATCAGCTCCATCTTCTGAGCAGACCTTAAATCTAGTCAGAAGGTGGTTGGTACTTTTTTTAGACATGGCAGTTGGATCTTAATTTGAATTGTAATTGAAAGCACAGAATGGTGTGTATTTGACCCAATTCATTATTTTTTCTGTATACGTTTTTTGTATTTTTGTGCATCTTCATTATCATACAACGGTATAAGTCCCTTTGAGCACCCTTCCCCCCCATATAAACCCCCTATAATCTTTCCCATTGGATTTACCATGGCATTTTTGTTATATTGTTAGGTATTCTAGTCAGCATTTGTACCAGATGTATTTGACCTGATTTATGTTTGACTAGGTTGAATTTTATTTCAATTTCATATTTAGGTTGAGACAGAGCATTTGACCTTCCGCAGCACTGTTTTGAAAAATCGTCAAACGTGCCGATTTATTCAAATAGAACCCCAATCTCTCTTGGAGAATGTGGGAACCGGTTCAACTGTGCAGCGTGTGTCACCTCCGTGAACATCTGCACCACATTAATACTTATTCTATGAAAGAACAGCAGCAAAATACGAAACAAATTCAGAAAAAGTTTTTTTTTTTTTTTTTTTTTTTTTTTTTTTTTTTTTTTTTTTTTTTTACGCATGAGTTTTCCATGGTTCATAAAAATTATTGAGGCAGGACATTTGAGGAAAAACCTGCGGCCTAGGTTTGAGATAGTGTTGATCACTAATACATGTCTGGAATATTCCACACTGGCTTGCATTTCCTTTGGCAGGCACGTAATTTCTATAAACATCCTTGGAGCTTCCTTGACATAATATTAAAGAAAATATCAAATTTATACAAAAAATGTACTGAATGAAGACCCAACATTATGTAAATAAAGAGATCATTAAATAAGCCATGTTAGTCTAAGTGGTCAAGCAAGATGTCAGGAATTTGGTGAAATGTTGACTAAATTTTAAAACTTAAATATTCTATTGGAAAGTAGGAGGAGGAAGGAAAAAATAATGGAGCACATTGGGCATTTCTACGCTCAGGCAGTAGGGGTTTAGATGGGGCAGATCTCGATCTTAAGGCATGAAGGCCATCGCTTAATATCTGTCTGCTTAATGCAGGCACTTTCAGGGATGCTGGGGATCCAGTGCTCCAGGGCTCACATTTAGCCTGACTAGCTACATAGAATCACCATACCTGTCCTCACTGGGTGTGCTTGGGACTAGGCCCCTTCCCACTTCCACTACCAGAGAACATCTGACTCGTCTGGGTCTCCTGAGTAAATAAAATCAACCAAATAGGTTGTCAACCATCTGCTCTAAAAACAATCCCAATCCCACACCTCTAAGGCTCATATCTCCTCTGAGTAACACTTTAGAACTGGCACATCCTACTGCTAGCGGATGTCCTTGGTCTTATGCCATCTATACGTGCTGAAGAGAGTCCCATTAGATAGGTGAGTAACCAGACGAACTCCGCCACTAAAAAAAAGAAAAGAAGGGAAGGAAAATCCGTTAGACGAAAGGAACGGAACAACGCAGAAGAAAGAAAAGAAAGGGAAAAAAAAAAGAAACAGAGCAAGCACAACTGAACGTAATAGATTCCAGGCACACTGCATTTCGCAAGTCTCCAGCCCATCATATTTACTCAGTTAGTTAATTATAAGCGCATGACACTAAGTCATCACCTGCATCACTCCATCCTTGTGGGGCGCTAAATACCGGCTTCAAATATAAGGTCCAGAACCCTTAAGAACAATGCTCCCAAATATCTAGTCTGGAACGGTTTGGTCCTTCCAATAAAAAGTCATAAGTGAGAATCAGAAGCATAGATTAACTAACTATTTATACCTGACGGGGCAGAAAGGGCAACGCAGTTACATTAAGAATGAAAAGCAGAACGGCAGAGTTCCACTCAAGCAAAGGGAAACCTAGAAGTTCATATCAGAGCAACCAACAGAAGAAATCCAGCAATGGCAAAACGCACAAATGAGATGAAGAACGGCAGAGCAATATGCCGCTGGCCAAATGTTCCCATGGCATATAAAATGTTCTAAAATGTGAAATTTGGCAAGGAACCTAAGGACAAGAATTTAAAAAAATCAGAAAAGCATCGATCAAAGAATTCTATAAATTTAAGGATATGAAACAACAAAAACAACTTAAAGAGCTCAGAGGAAAAACAACTTAAGGAACTCCTGATTGAAGCTCAGGAAGAAACAAATATGAAGTCAGGGTGAATGAACTGACAAACAAAGTTTAGTACCTCAAAATGTGAATTCATGAGTTAGAAATATTAAAGAAAACTGCAGGCTGAAATGGAGACAGAAATTTAAAACTCAATATGTCAATTGAAGTGACATCAGAAAGACTTACCAGAATAAATGCAAATGGAAAACGGAATAGGCGGAGAGTTTATGAAATAAAGTTGAAGAATTTATACACCTGGCAAATGAAGTGAAAAATTAAAAAAAAAACAGGATTGGAATATATAGGAAATATGAGAACATGAAAATAAAAATTTATACATCACAGGCATAGAGGTGGGTGAATAACCTTGGGTCAATAGCATTAAACAGGATTATATAAAATAACTTCTCCCAACTAAAGAAAGACATATCCATACAGATACAGAACACAAACACAGGCAGAACATCAGATAGAAAAGACCAGAGCAGAAACCCTCCATGGCATATCATAGTAAAGATATTAAAACACTGAACAAATGAAACTAAAAGCTACAAGAGCCAGCAATTACATAAAAGGGAAACCTAAGCAGAGTTATAGGCGGGGCTCTTGCTTCAATCCAACCGAGTAAAAGAGCCAGTGGAGGACTTGAGAAAATATTTCAAGTTCTAAATTTCATAGTGCGCGACAACCTAGAATATTTTACTCAGAAAAAGTACCCATTATAAGATAAGGTGCAAGAAAAAGCGTCCATGATAGAAATGGGCTTGAAAGTATTTGTCATTACCAAACTAGTCCCACAAGGAAAAATCAAGATAATACAAAAGCCTGAAGAAAGGAATAACCATAAGGCGCAAAGGGCTAGACAATGAATCAAATAAAGATAAGGAAGGATTACAGAAACAAAAATTGAACCAAGAACACAAACAGAAAAGTAAATGAGATTAAGCAATATGCATTTTTAATAAGAACTTTAAATATTAGTGGGGTCAACTCCTGAGTAATGACACAGACTTATTGGATAGATTAAAAAACAAAATCCATATTTTGTTTTATTACGCTTGAGACTCATCTCACCTTCAAAGACAGAAACCACCTTAGTGTGAAAGGATGAAAAAACTCTCAATTAAATATCGCTAACATTCCTGCAAGCAATACCATATAGTATCTGAAAAATAGAATCCTAATTAAATTTAATCAGAAAAGGTAAAGGCCACTTCATTCTGAACAAGGAAACAATAGGCCAAGCAGTTGTTAATCATGAACATAGTATGTACCAAATCTGGTGAATCCCAGTTTCTAAAAATAGTACTACTGGACTCCAAGATACAAATTAACATCAGCCCAGGGATCATCATTGATTACAATAATCCACTCTCCCCAGTAGACAGTTCAACTGGCCACAAATAGAGAAACATCTGAAGGTAAAAACGATTGGACATCTATTGGACCTAACGTCAAAAAAAAAAAAACAAATAAGAAATAGAAAAAAAATAGAATATTCTCAAACCAGGCACTAAGAATACACATTTCACTCAGCAATCCATGGATGTTTCTCTAGAATAGACCCCAAGTTGGAAAACAAAACATACGCCTCCAACACATACAAAAATAAAACCTGAAATAATTCGGGGGCAGTATGCCTAGAGACCACAGGGGGGGGGGGGGTGCAATAAAGCTGACGATCAACAGCAAAACAAGTGCTGGCAACTATACAAATCCAGGGCAAGGAGGTTTAAAAATCACAGCTCTTTTTTGGTATAGGGGCCCAAATATTATTTTTTTCATTATTAAACTTTTCCCATACATCATAGATCATTGCGAATTGAATCTAGAGTCCTTCCCTTTCCATGCCCCCTCCGCCGCCTGAGTTCCGCACACTCTGCCACAGATGTCCTAGAATCTCTTTCTGAGTCGGCTTGGCAGAGGTTTTTGTGTTTTTGTGTTATATTTTTTTTTTTTTTGTTTGTTGTTGTTGTTGTTGTTCAGAGCTCACAAGACTAGATCCCCATGCAGCAAAGTCAACATCAATGGCCTCGAACGAATGCTCATACAACACACAAATCGCCCTGGGACACATTAAAATCCGTCTACACAGAAGGAAGTTTAGAAGAGGCTGTTCAGCACCTTCCTTCAAACGTCACAAAGGAGCCTATCGTGGGGAGCACAGTTTAATGCGCTAGCATTCATGGAGCCAGAGGTAGGTGGATCTTTATGAGTTTTCAGTCGCAGCCTGGGGGGGGGGGGGGGGGGGGGGGGGGGGGGGGGGGGGGGGGGTCGTAGGCAGAGTAATTCCAGGACAGGCTGGGGCTACAGGGAGAGTCTGCTCGAAAAGAACCCCCCTCCAAAAAAAGTCACAAAGAGCACAAATAAGTCACATCACTGGTATGAAGGGCTCAGTTATTCTTAAAAACAAGGACATATAAAATTCAAACCTTCAGAAGAGGAGACATAATGAAGTTACCAGTGAAATAGAAAAGCAACGAGCAACTACAAATACTTCATTGAATCCAAAGCTGGGTTTTATGAAATGATAAAATACCTAGGATCTTAAGTCGCAGGTAAACGCCAAAGAAGGAGAAAATCCCATCAATAAAATTAGACACAAAAGGCGAAAATCAGCAAGCAATCAAGCAACAAGACGCTGAACATTATGAGGGAAGTATTTTAAAACGCTATAGTCTTGGGGTTGGAGGGATGGCTCAAGCTAATAGAAATGATCGCTCATACAAAGGTTGGTTTGGTTCCCAAAAACGCGAACATAGGCTAACAACTATCTTTAACGCAGCTTTGAGGGGATCAGATCCTCGGTCTGAGCCTTCTGTCAGGTATAATCATAGTACAGGCGGTGCATACATTCAGGCAACACACTCATACAAAAAAAGATAAGAAAAAAACCTTTAACAAAAATAAAAAAAACTCTACCATAGTAGTAAAATCTAAAAGAGAACACAAATAGCTGAATGAAATGTNTGAGAGCTGAGATTGATAGCATGTGAAACCACACCCACCCTGATTAAAGTGATTTTTTTAACAGTGGATTTACTTCATAAATCATAAGAAGGATTTCAGATAGTAGAAGGATTTTTGAACTGAGTGGGCGATACAGCTCTCTGTCAGGTTACTAAAAACAGTGGATAAGAAGAGAAAATTAAAGAAATTTGAATCTCATAATTGTTGCAGTTTTAAAAGTTAGTGAAAACACTCTCCAGTTTTTAATCAACAAGCCAATTAACAGATTATTTGGGAATTAAAACATATTCCCAGTATTAGCATTTTGTAAATTATTCATCAATATTTACCAATGTATTTCATTTTGTTTCTGTGTAATTTTTTAAATTATCATGTTTCATTGTTTTTCTGCTATCACGGTAAAATGCTATGACCAAGGCATTTTATATTAGAAAGAAATTAATTTAGCTTGTGGTTCCTGACAGATGAATTATCGTGTCTGGGAGGCATGACAGCAAGCGGTAGGCATGGCAGGCCAGTTAAGTGATAGATTACATCCTTCATGGCAATCATGAAGCAGATAGAGTAAACAGGAAGTGGAGACAGGTTGTAGACTCCCTCAATGTTCATTACGCAGTAAGTGATTTCCTACAGCAAAGGTGCATCTTCTTGGTTTCATGACTTCTCCCCCAAACAAGCACCAGCAAAACAGTGTCCAAAGTACTTTCATTCCCATTCTTGAGGTTTATGAGGGATATTTTCACTCAAACCAATGAACAGTATAATATCGGAATTAGATACGCTTATGACATTTTCAAATAAAATATTTTTGTGATCCTCTCCACCTGTCTCTCTCAAAGTCCACATTTAATTAAATCCTTTAGAAACTATTTTCAGATTTTATATTGAAAAAATTAACCTTTAAAACTATCTCAGAGTGTTATTAATGTAGATGTCTGTTTATATTTTATACCAGAATCTAAGGAAGAAGCAGACAATGTGGTCCTGAAATGTGCCAGAATCTCAAGGCACTGCCAGTGAGGATTCATGGTTGGTGCAGCTACAACAATGCTGAAACATACCAGAAGCAGAGGGATACAAACAGATAGAAAATGGTAAGGGGTATGTAGATCCCAGGACAGCCCAGTGATCATGCAATCTGTGGATTGCCCGCCATGCACCCTGCATTCCCCAGCTCTGTCAGAGCTGGAAGGTAGTAGGTGTTGATCTTAATATGGGGTCACAAGGTTTTATCATTTGTGAAATCTTACTGTATAGATCCAAATCAAATATTTATTCCTGTCCCTTTATTTTTCCATCCAGTGTTTCACACTTTTCTACCTGTATTGTTGTAGGGGGCGGGGAGAAAGGGACAGAGTGAAGGGGTCGGGGTTCAAAAATCTTCCCAGCCTTGTCGTCCTCAACTGAAACTTAATGTGGCTTACAGTCAAGAAAGTTAGGGTGTACATGGGGTGTAGTATAAGGTTTTGAAGATGAATAAGAAATAATTGTTTTACAGTATAAAAATAAATAATGTAAGGGCTGCAGATTGGGGTGAATAGGTGAAACTACAACAAATTAGACTGGGCACTCATCTGATCAATTGATTGAACAAACAACCTGTCCACCTGCCCAGCGTGGATGGTGGGCCTGAGCTGGGGTTTGGCACGAACAGCTCGCAGATTGGTTTCTGCAAATGAAGAGCTTGTACTCATGGGATAGGATCACTTAGTAGTAAAAAATGAACACAAAAAAAAAACTGAGAGAACGATGCAGACATTATGGCAGATGCATGTTCTGGGATGGGTGGGGTGGGTGGGGGGGAGGGAAGGGGAATAGCCTGAACGAATTGGAAAAAGGAGTGGAGGAAATACACAAAGCATCATAAAAATAAACCTAAAAAGATAAATAAAGAAAGAAAGAAAGTGAGTAGCGGACTACGCGAAAGACGTGGCACCAAAGAAGTTGGGGAGAATAATGGAAAATGAAAAGTTGTACGTTTGTGGTCGTTTCTGATATGGTGTAAAGGTTAGTTCAATATCCTGGCTAGGGATATCAGTATTGGTTTCGCAGAGAATCTGGGAATGATGATAGAGGGTTGCATAAAATAGGAACAACTGAAAAAGCCCCCGGGCCGGCAAGAAATGGATTAACCAAGGGGGCGGCCCAAACAGGAAAATTATCTCCGTTGGGAATGATTTGAAACAGGTCCATACCGCGTAAAGACCAAATGGATACACCTCTCAAAAATACAGGTAAATGACAAAATCAATATTGGAAATATCGCTCCAGGGTGCAACAACATATTTACAGTGTATTTTTTTATTTTAGAAACTCACTGTTTTTTTTATTTTATTTATAAGATTTCAGATTCTGCATTTTGAAGTTTTGACAACCAAGTAGTAAAAATCAAGAAATTAAAGGAAAAAATCAAAATACACTTCATATTCTTCATCTCTTTTTAGCTGGGACTGGTGGCTTTTAATCCCAGAAGGAGAGGCAGGTGGCCAAAACTTTATTATAGACGAAACACCCTTTGTGCATCATTATTTATTTAATTTTATTTTTTCTACTTTATGTTGTGTATTGAGTGTACTGTCTGCATGTAGTAGGTGTGGCATTCGTGTTGTGCAATGCTGTGAAGGAGGTCAGAGGGAGGGCGTCAGCTTCCCCTGAAAACTGGAGTTAAAGATGGTCCTGCCTGTATGCTTGCTGGAATTTACCCGGGTCCTTGCAAAAGCAGAGTAGGTGCCTCTTAAACCATTGAGCCAGTCTCCGCCCCATGCCATCACTTTATATATTGTTAAATATATGAAATATTTCATTATTTAATTTAAAATACAACCATAGCAATGAGTTTTAATTTATCTTTAAATTAAAATCCACAGTGTTAAACTAAATTATTACAGCCCTTGCCATTATTTAACAAATTGACTCACATTGGTTTCAAGCATGTTTTAGGGAAAGAGAAATATATCCTACTATTAAAACTTAACAATAATCCCGATGCATATTCAATTAAATATTTTTAGAGACATAAATATGTAAATATATAAAATATATTTGTACTATTTTAATTCTTTTTGCCAAAGGATCTATGTATGTAAAGATGCTTTAGATATAAAATATGTATATAATATTTAATATTTGCAAAACTAACATATGCTCCTTGATTCAGAGAAACACTTTTGTAGCTGTAACATGTTTTCTCCAGTGGTTCACAGATTGTGGTGCTTGAACAAGAATTGAGACCCTTTTTGTAAGTGAAATAGTCAACTTTGTTCCCAATTAACTGTTTTGAGTTAAAGAAGGACCTAAATTTATCTTCTGCGTTCCACTCTAGGTCTGTTGCAAGTCAGGGATAAAAACCCCTTCTTCCCAAGCTTGGTGGCACCAGCTGGCCTAGGATTATAAACTTTTGAAGAAAGGTAGCCCCAGCTACCCCTCACAATCAGCCAGTTGCCCTTGGCTGTATGAGGGGGTGGGGCTAAGGGTATAAAAACAGAGAGCTCCATGAGGTGAGGCTCTCTAGCCATTTTGTGTGGCTGCCAGGCCATCACAGGATCCAAGCCAGGTGGTGGATTCACTGTTGTGGCCTTAGATGGGTGGGGGTGCCCACTCTTCTGTAAGGTAACCCCTCACCCACTGCTATGTTATTCAGCTCAAATAATCTCTCTAGTATTGTCCAAACCATGCTTTAGCGCAAACAGTACTGAAAAGGTATATGAAACCTTACTTCTGCAGAAGGTTCCTTAAAAGGGGAAAGGTACTCCTACTAGACACCACACACTTGCAAATAAAATGCTAAGGACAGGAGTCTGTACCCCTTTTGGAGTTGGTGGCCAGAGAAGTTTCCCATAGTCTCTCAAACATTACAGGTTATTGCCAGTGCTCTAGGTTATTCTTCAGAACTCCACCTGTTAAGGGACACTATTTGCTGAAAACAGATTTGAAGACTCCAGTCATAAATGTGGTAATGATTTAACAATGTGGATATACTCTGGACAAAAAAATTCCTTAACCTTGTAACATAATGTAATCAACCGTACTGAGACAAGTTTTCCTCTTGTAACCTGGGAATATGACTGTAATCCCTCATGATCTTTACTTGTCCTGGATCAATAGTATATGAATGTATATGTGTGCCCCTACATATCAAAGTACTATAAATTCTTTCAATATAAACAAAGTGCTTATCTCATAGTAAGAAAAGAAATTACTTTGTCTGTGCCTGTGTGTGTGTGTGTGTGGTGTCTTGTGTTAACTCTAGATCTAATGTTTAAAGGGCCACATATTTATCTATAATAAGTATCTGACTGTCACATCCCCATTCATGCTGATACAGTGTTTCAAAAAGGAAAGAGCAAAGCTCCTGTTTGATCAGCAAGGTCCCAAGCGAAATTTGAAGGAACAATAGCTAACCAATTTTGTTCCACTTTTAGCCTTAAAATTGAAACTAAGTATCAGGTTATCTTTTTTAACCATCAACAGAATGTGGTAAATTTTATCAGTAGAATATGGAGAATCAAACTGATGAGGGACACTAAATATTCATCCCTGCTGGCTGCCTCTGATAGTACTAGAAGATGTTATAAATGCTATTAGAAAATAAATTATCAGTTTTCCTTAGCTGTCAACTCTTTGAGCCACAATAATGAGCCACCTAAAAATTTATGCCCAGTGTCGCAATAGTGGCACAAAAGTCATGGGAATAGCCACACCCTTATTTTTTTTCACAGGCTTTAGGACCTGCTCACAAAATGGATCTCTTATTTGGCACCATTATCAGGGATAAGGAACTGTAGTTAGGTAATTCATATTCCCTAAGTGAGGAAACTACTCCTGTACTATGTTTTATGTATCAATCTTCGACTAATGACTATCCTTATACTTATTTTTCCATTTTATTTATTTTTCTGTAATTTTTACTTTATGCATATGAGTGTACTGTCTGCATGTAGTTTGTCCACCCGTGTAGTTCAATGCCCCGGAGGTCAGAAGAGGTGTCAGATTCCCCTGGAACTGGAGTAAAGACTGGTTCTAGCCATGATGTGGGGCTGGGGATTGAACCTGGTCCTTTTTTAAGAGCGGCCGGTGCTCTTAAACATTAGGCCATCTCTCCAGCCCTACCTTATACTTATTAATTAGTGCATCTCTCAATCCAACGAGAAGCTTCTTTTTGCAGAGGATGGTGTTTACCACATAGAACCATAACTGAGGAACTTAGAGAGACTTAGAGCATGAAGAGTTCTTATACCTAAATGAAACATCTGTATTATAATCTTTCTCCCTAAAGTTCAAGAATCTATGGGAAAGAGAGGGGGGGAAATATTATCAGAACCAGAAGTAGTAAATGGCTACAATAAAATAATGTGTCCTGGACATAACAGAACAGCTATGCATCTTATGAACTCATAGCAGTTGTGACAGCACACAAAAGACCTGCTCAAACTCAGAACATACAAAATCCCAGCTTATAGAGAAAAGAATGTTCACAAACACCCTTCCTGGTTTTGAGGAACTATTTGGCAATTAGATGCTGCTGGGGGGAGAAGGAAAGTTAGTTTCTTCGAAGTTTGTGACCCCTGGTTAGGTTAACCATCGGTGCCCATTCCCAGGTTTTACTACTTGCAAGATGGACAAAAATGTGATTTTAAAATATATTTAAAACAAGAATACCTCGCATCCGAGAGAGAGGGCACATGGTGTGCGATTTCCCCTAGCGTGTTTAAGAAGTCCGCATGACTGGTCGCTTTGCAGAGGACCTTGGGATTACGATCTCACCAGCACCCACTGGAGGGCTGCAGAACCGGTCTGTAACTCCGTTTTCACGGGAACTCAGTTCCAAGGAATCTGATACCTTTCTTTGATCGCTCCTGCTTTGTTACATGAACTCTGTGAGGTGCTTATCTCAAAACTTAGTGCTCTGAGATATCGAGTACTTCCTACCCTCACTAATATAAGAAAATATAATCGAATCCAATAAAATGATAAATGACGTATTAGTGTTGATAAAGAGATCGTGGTTGAAGTTTGATGATAAGGAAAAGGTTTAGAAAAAGTAAACTCATAGATAGCTCTATATTTTTATTTTATATTTGGATGGACTTCACGAATGACATGTTGATGTACGGTTTATATGCACCTATTATTGGCAGGAGGGACAGTATTGGTCACACTTTTACTAGATACCTTGATTTATGCTATCATTGAATGTGTTATTCTCTTTCTATTGTGAAATGACGCTCCATGGTAGCGAGGTTGTGACAACGTGGATCGCAAATGTCGGTGCGAGTCAGAGATCGTCGGATTCCACTGGGTACTGAGTTCATAAGAGGGTTGTGCTACCTGGATAATGATACACTCGGGTCTCTCGACAGAGACAACCTAACTGGCTCTGATGCCTACACACAGAGTCTTACAGGAACCATGGCTAGGCCTTATACCTATCTCTTCCAGGCCCCTAATAAGTAATATTTAAAATATTATTATATAGGATTAGAAATTGTGGAATTCTGTGGAATCACTGGCCTACTCTGAAATATTACAGTATAAAAGTAGAGAGCAAGTAAATATGAATTCAAATTTATAAGATCAAATTCCTACTATTTCAGGGGAGATATCAGATGCTCATTAAGGGGAAAAGTATTATTCTGAAAAATAACTTTTCTTAAAAGTCTTTGTGTCTTGGTTTATCTTCCTGTGTGAGACACCACCACCCTGTTGTGATACAGTCATTTCCAATGATGAGAAATCTCATATAAAATCTTTGTTTTTCTTGAATTTGTGACTCCTTATAATCACAATAAGTGTTCAGTAAATGTTCAAATCATAATCATTTCAGAAGGTGAAAACTCTTTTGTGAAGAAAGCCATGAGTGGTTAGTAGGGCATCAAGAGTATGGATCATGTGCTCACAGTCCCAATCACAAAGGACTTTGAACATTTCTAGTTGCATATCTCTTACTCTCATATCTGCTTAATGAGAAGACTGTATGAAGATAAAAGATGAAAGCAGAGGGGAAAAATCTCAATATATTTGACACAAGATCAAACAGAGAGTCACAAAGGGCAACAGCAATGTAATTCAGGCTGTAGAAGGCGTTTGCTAGGACTATTACAAACTCTGTTGGTATCAGCAACACTAGCAGCGTAAAGAAAAAGAAAAAGTGAATCTGATGGCATCTTACATCATGTAGCCCAGGAGACGATAAGCAGCAACATGCTCTATTTTTAAGAAACACCAAAAGTGATGGATTTGGAAAGACCTTGATTTGTAAAGAGATGTTTGTGTATCCCACAACCAGAGTTCTTGTGCTTAGAAACCCATAGTTTATCATGGTGCCAAGAAAACAGGCAGGGAAAAGTAAGTCATTGAACAGAGGACATAGGGAGTACCTTCCACACGCTTTTAAGCCCCTAGACCTCAAAACAACAGGGAGAAACATGGAAATAGACAGAATAACTAACAGAAACCGTTTTCATCAATACTCATTGTAAACAGAATTGGAAGGACAATTGTGAGAGTACAATGGCAATACTAATCTGGTAAGTGTGAGTACAGACAGAAATGAGTCAAGAAGCTCGAATTCAGAAGGAACATTATTTTTCAACTGCTTTACGCATTGTACCGTCTCTGGTTTATTTTCAGTCTACTGTGTCCTGTAAATTTTAACACTGATTTCAAGCGAAAGTCATTTCACTTCCTTCAATCCAAGTGCTACTAGGACGTTTTTACATTACCATTTAGTCTGAGTTCAACTTTTTTAAGGCTTGAGGTGAATCAATAAGTAAAAAATTGGATTTTTTGTTCCTTATTGGGTAAAAATAAAATAAAATACTTGCTCTTTGGTGAATCATAAGATCTTAGCTTAATTGGAATAAGAAATTCCTCTATACTAATATCGTATGCTGAATATACCATTACTTTGTCCCCCACCCACCAAGTTTTCCTTATAGTCTAGCGAGACAACAAAATGAACCCTAATATTTTCACTGATGAATGGGAGTGGATGGAATTGCCTGTCTATTACAATTTACACTAAGAAGAGTCATGGCTTTCTTGGTGTAATATTTGTCCTTGATGTTCTTTGAGACCTGAGTCTCCTTAGCACGACAAACTTGTCTAGATACTTGCATTAATAGACAGAATGGACTTCCATCTCGAACAAAGATCTTCCATACCTGATCTCTGCTCCCTAGTGCGGGATTAACAGCATTCTTGACGAGGTCCCTGTGAGTCTCATTTTAAATGCGATATATATGTATATATATATGATTATATAGATAGATTATTATATGTATAATGGATTTGTTCACTATGGGTGAATATTTTATCACAAATATCTATAAAATTAGTTTGCAATATTTTGGAAAAATCCAAAAGCTCTTTCTACAGCTTCCTTTCTCTTTGAGATAAACTTTGTTTTTCAAATAGCATATATTTTCTGCCTGTTTCATGAATGTCCCAGTTTAACTATTATAACAGTCCCTCCAGGTGTTGTCTTGTTTTCCTTGTAGGGTGATTTCTTCCATCACTGATATGTCTATGTAAAGTCAACTGCATTTCTCACATATTTTATAGCAATTTTCCCTTATGTTTCTACAATATCAAATATGTGAAACTAATTGAAAATTACTCATTTATTCAAATTCCTATTTGAAAGGAAAGATAACTGTAATTTTACCTTACTTCTGCATTTTTTCTGAGTGTATTGGTTAATACAATGTAAATTATAAATTCTTTTCATTTTCACTACTGTGCTCTAAATTAATATGTTTTATTGTGATCACGTGTTTCTATCAGATAATGAAGAATTACTGTTTTTGTTACATGTTGCTATAGGTAAATATTGTTCTGAAGTTATGGACAAGGGTGGATACTACAAAAATGTTTTTATATTTACAGAGTTCCTTGAAGGCATTTTATGTTTTGTGTTTTGAATATTTAAATCTAGATAGATATTTGAACACTGTGCTTCCAGGTCTAACAGTCAGTGAGTCCTTTCAACTAATGATTTACCACAGTGCACAAACCTATATGCAGACTAGTACATTATTACACATAAAAAAAAATCAAATAAAAAATTTTAAAAATGGCTAAAAATAGTTTGCTCTCATTATTTCTATTTATCTGAGATAAGAACTCAACATTTCACAAGACATGTATTAAGCAAAAAACGGCTATGTATATGTATTCTGATACGTGCTGCTAGAAACAGGAGCAGTGGAGGTGGAGCGCTATTCTGCACATGCCTTTGCTCAAAAAACAATTGAGGAAAACCAGAGGAGCCAGGAATAAGGAGGATATTAATACCAGTGTGCTGAGTTGGATTTAATTTGGGATGGACACAGCCAGAGTAAGACAAGAGAGAGATAATGTCTTGGCCTGTTTAAACAGAGAATTGGAAATGAGATTCCAGCTTGAAATCAGGGCTCTATGGATGATATATCCCAAGGGAATATCTCAATTGGAGAAGAGCCACTTACCTATCAAAAGAGTTAAGGAAGAAACTTTTCTGTTTCCAAACCTAAATTTATTTTGAAAAGAGAGCCTCCCTGAAAATGTATAAGCTTGGTGATTTACTTACAGAGGAATGTGGGAGTAACGTTATTATCTCTTTTCCCCAGAAATATGCAAACAGACTAATCAATACAAAAAGTTTAGGATGACAGTATTACACCAAAAACCAAATTTAACATAGATCCTCTCTAAAAAAAATTCTATTAAAAACCATTAAGAATCCAAAAGAAAACTGTCAAATATGGGCACAGACTTTAGGGAGAAAGTATAGGGCTGTGCATGTTCTTTGTAGATGGGATCTAGGAAAGGTGGGTTATCTAGCAGCAAGGTCAGTACAAAGTTTGATTTCTGATGATGAGGAGTTATATAATTGTTAGGTAAGAGAATATACTTGATTGGGGAAAATGTACATGTTCATTGGGCATCACCAGATGAAGAATCATGAATGTGTTTGTATTGCATGCTTCCAAAGGTTGAGATGGAGGAGAATATAGGAATACAGAAAGAGAGAGAAGGATGAGATGGGGGAAT
This sequence comes from Rhizomys pruinosus, assembly GCA_009823505.1. NCBI lineage: Eukaryota > Metazoa > Chordata > Mammalia > Rodentia > Spalacidae > Rhizomys > Rhizomys pruinosus. The sequence goes on from VZQC01004982.1 coordinate 90,452, forward strand.
ACAGGGAGAGTAGATGTCAAGAGTGGAAGACAATGTGTCTCAGTGGAGAACATATGGCAGGACATTTTACTGAACTCAGGCTTAGCCAAAGATTTGAATTGATTTCAAAGTAAATTACATATTATAAAATATGGATAGATGTCTCAAAATAGCAGTTATGGAAATGATGTCTAAACAAGTCATGGCTGTTGAAAAAGCTTTCCTTCTTGAGCTGTCTTGTTTTCTTGGATATACTCTATTTGTGAAGATTTACAGATACCTTTCATGTAAAGAGGGATTCACTATGGACATTATATTGTGCCAAAATTATAGTTTATATGTTTTTATTACTAAAGAAAAATCTATAAAGATTACATCCTCTTCCACCTTGACTTTTTAGGCATTTCGGTGTTTAGAAGTTAATGTGCTCTTTGTTGTTGGAGCTGACAGAATTCAAGTGGGCCAGGCTGATTGTTAATTTCCTCTCCCAGTGGCATGCACAGCACCTTCCACAGTGTGGAAGCTTTCCATTAAGGATGAAGCTTTGATGTCAATAGCAGGTTGATTTCTCCTTGATGGTTCTACAGCCCATATGTGCAGTGTCCTCAGTGATAGGGGCTTACTGTCGTGTTATGGTGGGTAAACATGAGCAGGAACAATGGCCAGTAGTGTTTGATGGTCTATTGGACCTCTGATCAATAGGTCCATAAAAAGGAGTTCATTCCTGGCAGTGGGTTTTCTTTGCTAGTCTGTGGTGTCTTGTAGTGGCAAAGCTTCCCTTTTGTAGGCTAACAATTTTAAACTTATTTTTACATTGCATATGTAGATATTTTCAAAAGTTTCTCTAGTGGTAGATTTTCATTTATGACTTGGCTTGTTCTTAAGGTCTTTAGTTTTCCCATCCCATACTCCTCTGCCCTTACTCTTTCAATACCAGCTCTATGAAATCCTTCCTATTCTAGTGTACCCCTTTTCCCCCTTTATATAACTGCATTATATCTCTCCTACCTGTAAGCCTCCCAACCATGGTCATTAATGTTTCATAAGGAAGGTGTCCATTTCGAAATAATTGCAAAATTTGAGATTATGCAAACACAGTGCTGTAGAGTCAAAGGCTTTCTGATCTAGGTAGAAATTTAATAAAATCAACCTAGTCAACATAAATTAGGGCAAATACATATCATTCTGGGCTTTCATACTACATATTCCAATTAAATCCAAGTGTAAGGACTAACAATGTTACCATAGAGATGTTGTAAGCAATCAATTATTTGGAACATTTTTTAAAAATACAGCAGAAATTCAATAGGATCCCTAGTTAGTCCTAACAGAAGCTGATAGCATTCCATTATATACAAAATTAATTGCAATACTGAGATATGCAATGTCAAATATAATATAAAGCACAGTAACATTTTGAACATTTTAATGAGCACCTGTAAAATTCATACAATATATTTTTATGATATAATATACACTCCATTACTTGTACCACCCCTTACTACAGCCTACCCAAACCAAATTCAGGTATGCTAATATATATATATATATATATATTATATATATATATATATATATGCCTTTCAATCAAATTTGTACCCCAAATGCTCTTTGGTGTTGATCTATCCACTGAAGCCTGGTTAACCTACCCAGAATCCAACTCTTAAGGAAGACCAACTCTTGCTCTCAGCTGTTGTTTACCAATAATTGGTATAATTCCTCCATTAGGGTTGAGGTTTATTTCTCATGTCCTCACTACTGTGCTGAAGTACTGTTAAACTTGAGTTTGCACAGGACTTGTGCATGTGTCATAATTGCTGTGAGTTTATATCAATAGCTGCCTAGCTGTCTGGAAAACTTTCTTTTGCTGGTGTCATCCACTACCAATGGCTCTTACAATCTTTTAGTGCTGTCTTTTTTTTTTCTCTTTTTATTTATTTCATATTATTTTTATATTATGTGCATGAGTGTATTGTCTGCATATATGTAAGTGAACCAACATAGTGCAGAGCCCACAGAGGTCAGAAGAGGGTGTCAAATCCTCCGGCACTGGAGTTGCAGATGCTTGTTAGCCACCATATCATCTCTGGAACTCTAACTTGGGTCCTCTGCAAGAGTATCCAATGCTCTTAAACACTGAACCATCTCTCCAAACCCAGCTCTATCTTTTTCAATGATCCTTGAGACTTGGAAGACAAAAGTTTGTTGTAAGTGATATAGGTACTCAGGAATAAGCACTTTCTGCACATTGGTCAGCTGTGTTTCTCTATGCTAATCACCATCTGCTGCATGAAGAATCTTCTCTGGTGAGAGTTGAGAGATGGATTTTTCTACAGATATAACAATAAGTCATTATGAGTTGGTTTAACAGCATGTCCATTTAGTTGAATAGTAGAAGGCTCTCCCCAGTCATCTGTGGCCTCTCTGACTAGTAATTCCTTTGCCCGATATCATTTTCAGATATCAGCTCCATCTTCTGAGCAGACCTTAAATCTAGTCAGAAGGTGGTTGGTAACTTTTTTTAGACATGGCAGTTGGATTTAATTTGAATATGTAATATGAAAGCACAGAATGGTGTGTATTTGACCCAATTCATTATTTTTTCTGTATACGTTTTTTGTATTTTTGTGCATCTCATATAATATACCTTAAGTAAATTTAGACCCTTCCCCCATATAAACCCCTATAATCTTCCCATTGGATTTAATGCATTTTGTTATATATGTTAAGGTCTATCTAGTCAAGCTTTTGTACCAGATGTATTTGACCTGATTTATGTTGACTAGGTTGATTTTATTAAATGTTTATTTAGGTGAGAAAGCATTTGACCTTCCAGCACTGTTTTGTAAAATCTCAAACGTGCTGATTTATTCAAATAGACAATTCTCTTGAGAAATGTGGGAACCAGGTTCAATGTGCATGAGTGTAGTCACCTCAGTGAAACATCTTGCACCACATTAATACTTATTCTATGAAACAGCAGAAATTAAGAACAAATTCCAGAAAAGTTTTTTTTTTTTTTTTTTTTTTTTTTTTTTTTTTTTTTTTTTTTTTTTTTTTTTTTTTTTTTTTTTTTTTTTTTTTTTTTTTTTTTTTTTTTACCATGATTTCTTCCATTGGTTCATAAAAATATTGAGGCAGGACATTTGAGGAAAAACCTGCGGCCTAGGTTTGAGATAGTGTTGATCACTAATACATGTCTGGAATATTCCACACTGGCTTGCATTTCCTTTGGCAGGCACGTAATTTCTATAAACATCCTTGGAGCTTCCTTGACATATTAAAGAAAATATCAAATTTATACAAAAAATGTACTTACTGAATGAAGACCCAACATTATGTAAATAAAGAGATCATTAAATAAGCCATGTTAGTCTAAGTGGTCAAGCAAGATGTCAGGAATTTGGTGAAATTTTGACTAAATTTTAAAACTTAGAATATTCTATTTGAAAGTAGAGGAGAAGGTAATGGACACATGTGCATTTCTACCCAGCAGTAGGGGGTTGAGATGGGCAGATCTCTCTTAACATGAAGGCCATCCTTAATCTGGTCTACTTAATCAGTTTCAGGGATGCTGGGGATCCAGTGCTCCAGGGCTCACATTTACCCTGACTAGCTACATAGAATCACCTTACCTGTCCTCACTGGGTGTGCTTGGGACTAGGCCCCTTCCCACTTCCACTACCAGAGAACATCTGATTCGTCTGGGTCTCCTGAGTAAATAAAATCAACCAAATAGGTTGTCAACCATCTGCTCTAAAAACAATCCCAATCCCACACCTCTAAGGCTCATATCTCCTCTGAGTAACACTTTAGAACTGGCACATCCTACTGCTAGCGGATGTCCTTGGTCTTATGCCATCTATACGTGCTGAAGAGAGTCCCATTAGATAGGTGAGTAACCAGACTCCGCCACTGGGTCCTTACCCCCTGTTCCGGCCACTCCATTTCCAAGTCTTCAGCCCTCATATTTACTCAGGTTAGTTAATTATAACCATGTCACTTCATCCCCATCACTCCTCCTTGTGCCTAAATCCCTTCATCCAGCTGAAATGCTCCCAAATATCTAGTCTGGAACGGTTTGGTCCTTCCAATAAAAAGTCATAAGTGAGAATCAGAAGCATAGATTAACTAACTATTTATACCTGACCAGAAAGCAACCAGGTTACATTAAGAATGAAAACAGAACCAGAGTTCCACTCAACAAAGGAAACCTAGAATTTCATATCAGACAACCAACAGAAGAAATCCACAATGCAAAACCACAAATGAGATGAAGAACCAAGACAATATGCCCTTGCCAAATGTTCCCATGCATATAAAAATGTTCTAAAATGTGAACTTTGCAGAGGAACCTAAGGACCAAGAATTTAAAAAAAATCACAAACACGATCAAAGAATTCTATAAATTTAAGGATATGAAACAACAAAAACAACTTAAAGAGCTCAGAGGAAAAACAACTTAAGGAACTCCTGATTGAAGCTCAGGAAGAAACAAATGAACAGCTGAATGAACTGACAAACACAATTTAGTACCTCAAAAGTAAATTCATGAAAGAGTTAGAAATATTAAAGAAAACTCAGGCTGAAATGGAGACAGAAATTTAAAACTCAATATGTCAATTGAAGTGACATCAGAAAGACTTACCAGAATAAATCAAATGGAAAACTGAATACTGAGAGTTTATGATAAAGTTGAAGAATTATACACCTGCAAAGAATATGAAAAATTAAAAAAAAAACAGGATTGGAATATATAGGAAATATGAGAACATGAAAATAAAAATTTATACATCACAGGCATAGAGGTGGGTGAATAACCTTGGGTCAATAGCATTAAACAGGATTATATAAAATAACTTCTCCCAACTAAAGAAAGACATATCCATACAGATACAGAACACAAACACAGGCAGAACATCAGATAGAAAAGACCAGAGCAGAAACCCTCCATGGCATATCATAGTAAAGATATTAAAACACTGAACAAATGAAACTAAAAGCTACAAGAGCAAGCAAATTACATATAAAGGAAAACCTAACAGAGTTATAGCTGGGCTCTTCAATCCAACCGAGAAAAGCCAGTGGAGCTTGGAGCAAAGTATTTCAAGTTCTAAATTCTCATAGTGCCCAACCCAGAATATTTTACTCAGAAAAAGTACCCATTATAAGATAAGGTGCAAGAAAAAGCGTCCATGATAGAAATGGGCTTGAAAGTATTTGTCATTACCAAACTAGTCCCACAAGGAAAAATCAAGATAATACAAAAGCCTGAAGAAAGGAATAACCATACCCAAAAGGCTATACAATGAATCAAATGAAAGTATAATTACAGAAACAAAAATTGAACCAAGAACACAAACAGAAAATAAAATGAGATTAAGCAATATGCATTTTTAATAATAACTTTAAATATTAGTGGGGTCAACTCCTGAGTAATGACACAGACTTATTGGATAGATTAAAAAACAAAATCCATATTTTTGTTGTTTACTTGAGACTCATCTTACCTTCAAGAATAGACACCACCTTAGTGTGAAAGGATGAAAAAACTCTCAATTAAATATCGCTAACATTCCTGCAAGCAATACCATATAGTATCTGAAAAATAGAATCCTAATTAAATTTAATCAGAAAAGGTAAAGGCCACTTCATTTTGAACAAGGAAACAATAGGCCAAGCAGTTGTTATAATCATGAACATATGTATGTACCAAAATCTGGTGCATCCAGTTTCATAAAAACAGTACTACTGGACTCCAAGATACAAATTAACATCAGCCCAGGGATCATCATTGATTACAATAATCCACTCTCCCCAGTAGACAGTTCAACTGGCCACAAAATAGAGAAACATCTGAAGTAAAAACGATTGGACATCTATTGGACCTAACAGTCATTTATAGAATATTCCAACCAGGCACTAAGAATACACATTTCACTCAGCAATCCATGGATGTTTCTCTAGAATAGACCCCAAGTTGGAAAACAAAACATACCTCAACACATACAAAAATAAAACTGAAATAATTCCATGTATCCTAAGAGACCACAGTGCAATAAAGCTTACCATCAACAGCAAAACAAGTTCTGGTAACTATACAAACACAAGGAGTTTAAAAATCACACTCTTTTTTGTATACCCAAATTTATTTTTTATCATTATTAAACTTTTCCCATACATCATACATTATTTCTCAATTGAATCTAGAGTCACTTCCCTTTCCATGACGCCCTCCCCGCCTGAGTTCCCACACTCTGCCACACATGTCCTGAATCTCTTTCTGAGTCCTTGCAGAGGTTTTTGATGTTGTTGTTGTTGTTGTTGTTGTTGTTGTTGTTGTAATAGATCAAAGAATAAGTCAAATAAGAAATAAAATTATGCCTAGAAAGAAATGATAATACAACACAGAAAATCCCCTGGGACACATTAAAATCAGTCCAAAGAAGGAAGTTTAGAGCTGTTAAGCACCTTCCTTAAAAAGTCACAAAGAGCCTAGCGTGGTGGAGCACAGCTTTAATCCTAGCATTCAGGAGCCAGAGGTAGGTGGATCTTTATGAGTTCAGTCCAGCCTGGTCTACAGAGTGAATTCCAGGACAGCTGGGGCTACAGGGAGAGTCTGTCTCGAAAAGAACCCCCCTCCAAAAAAAGTCACAAAGAGCACAAATAAGTCACTCACTGGTATAACTCATTATTCTTGAAAAACAAGGACATATAAAATTCAAACCTTCAGAAGAGGAGACATAATGAAGTTACCAGTGAAATAGAAACAAAGAGAAAAATACAAATAATCATTGAATCCAAGAGCTGGTTTTTGAAATGATAAAATACATAGATCCTTAGTCCAGGTAACCCAAAGAAGGAGAAAATCCACATCAATAAAATTAGACACAAAAGGCGAAAATCACAACAATCAACAAAAAGATCCTGAACATTATGAGGGAATATTTTAAAAACCTATATTCTTGTGGTTGGAGGGATGGCTCAAGCTAATAGAAATGATCGCTCATACAAAGGTTGGTTTGGTTCCCAAACCAACATAGCAGCTAACAACTATCTTTAACTCTACTTTGAGGGGATCAGATGCCTTCTTCTGACTTCTGCAGGTATATCATAGTACACTTACATACATGCAGGCAACACACTCATACAAAACAAAAATAAGAAAAAAACCTTTACAAAAATAAAAAAAACTCTACTCATACTAGAAAATCTAAAAGAAATACACAAATATCTGAATTAAATGTAAACATAAAGTTAAACCAAGAAGAGTTCAACAGTTTAAACAGATCCATAACAAATAAAGACATTGAAACGATAATATAAAAACCCAATTAAAAAAAAAAGCCCAGGTCCAGATGGATTCACAGAAGAATTTTAATAGAATTCCAAAGATCTATAATCAATAATACTTAAACTATTGAAAATTTTAAAAAGACACACAGAACTCCAAGCTCCTTCTATGAAGTCAATATTTTTTCTATTATTAAGACCTCATAAGAAGGTAATAAAATGAAAACTGGCCCGGATACATGGTCTGGCAGTTAAGAGCACAGGCTTCTCTTGCACAGAACTTCAGTTTGGTTCCCAGCACCCACATGGCATCTAACAACTGTCCATAACTCCAGTTCCAGGGTATCTGATGTTCTCTTCTGGCCTCCGTGGGCATTGAAGGACACAGGTGCACTTACACACATGAAAAAAAGTAAACTCATACACATTAAATAATAAATAAGATATTGATTAAAATTAAAACCATAACCACATATTCCTTTTTTTTTTTTTTTTTTTTTTTTTTTTTACAGGGTCTCCCTGTAGCCCCAGCTGTCCTGGAACTTACTCTGTAGACCAGGCTGGTCTTGACCTCACAAAGTCCACCTGCCTCTGCCTCCCAAGTGCTAGGATTAAAGGCATGTGCCACTACTCCTGGCATATTCCTAATGAACATAGATGCAAAACTTCTTAACGCAATTCTCCCAAATAGCATGTAGGCACATATCAAAAGGATCTTGCACCATGCCCTAGTTGACTTTATTCCAGGTCTTCGAGGAAGGTTCAATATATGTAAGTCGATAAATGTAATAATTCATGTAATTGTACTTAAAGATTAAAGGAAAATCATGCTCTCTTTTGAGAGCATGATTAAAAATGTATACAACAAGCCACTGCCAACAACATTCTAACTATAGGAAATACTTGAACCAGTCCTCTTAAAATCAGGAATGACACAAAACTCTCCACTACCCCACAACTTTTCAACATAGCACTTGAAAATCTAGCTACACTAATAAGACAAGTAAAGGAGTACTAATTGGAAAAAAGAGGTCAGATTAGCCCTATTTGCTCATGATATTATATTATAAATGAGTTTCAAATTTCTCCCAGAAACCCTCTAAATATAGTCAACACTTTCAGGAAAGTATCAGAATACAAAATGATTTACAAAAGTCAACAAGCTTAATCATATGTAAACCCCTTCCCTATCTGCATTGTCCATAGCCCCTCTCCTGGATTTTGTGTATTCTGTCACATATGTTAAAGCCTACCTCTTCTGACAAGGCTAATTTGGTGTTTCTTTTTTGCCAGAGAGACAGTATGCCAGGCTGGCATCCCCAGCACAGCCTTCCATGGACAGTGAGCTGATCTCATCACCAAGCGAAGAGTGCCTGGAATCCAGTTTACCAGGCCCCAGAAGCTCGTTTTGTTGGTGCATGTGAGACTTGGTGTGTATCCCCACAATCCAGCGTTACCCTCTCTCCGGGGAGTGATGGTGTGTGGGAGTCTGCTCTGGTTCCCCTCCCATTTCTCTGTATTCTCTTCTTGGAGACATGACTAGCGGCTACTGTCTTTGAGACATGGGCTCTCAGTGAGAGAACAGATTGAGATGACAAAGCCCTGTTGAGACTCAGGATCCATGGCAGGATCCGTGGCCAGATCTTGAGTTCCTTTTTCTCTTGTACCTTTTTTTTTTTTTTTTTTTTTTTTAAAGAGAGGGTTCCCCTATAGCAACAGCTAGCTATGTAGACCAGGCTGACCTTCACCTCACAAACATCTACTTTCCTTTCTGAGTCCTAGAATTTAAGATGTGAGCCACCTCAAAAAAAATATGGTGTCTGTGTCCCCAAATGTCCCATGGTGTGATTCCATCCACAGGAATGTGACCAATCTATCAAGGATCCCTCCCTTAACAAATTCCAACTAACTTTCATCCAGCAGTAAAAATATGCCAATAGTTCCTCGGCTAAGGTTGGAGATTCTTATCTATTTTCCCAACTCTATGCTGGGTATTTTTCTGGTTTGAGTTTTTATAGGTCTTGTAATGCTTTTTGCCATATAAGCAAGTTCTGAGCTCTTCCAATACTCTGATCCTTGTGTGGCCATCTGTCACTCCTGGCTCTTACAATCTTTCTGTCCCCATTGACAATGGTCCATGAGCCCTAGATGACAGAAGTAGTTGTCCTCTCCAGGGACAAACCCTTTAACTAAATCTTATTCTTTACACTGTGGGCATACATGGCTTTGTGTATTAATAAGTAATTGTTGCTTGAGGAAGATTCACTGGTGATAGTTAAGAGATGCATTAATATTCTCTCTGCCCCCTCTTCTGACATATTCTCCCTGGGCCTTAGGTGAGGAAATTGGATTGTATATGTGTAACTTAGGTTAAACCTCCCACAGATAGGTACTCTCTGCATTTGACCAGTTGTGAAGCTCTGCAGTCATCTCTATCTATTTCAAAAATAAGCTTCTTTGCTGAGTGATGAGAGGTATACTTGTTCATAAATATAATTATACATATTTAGCATACAGTAAAAATTCCATTTTTCTTGGCAGTAACAGATGTAGGTTTTTCTCTAGGATTCAAGACCTCTCCAGCCTTGTGTATTCAGCTATGCTTACAGTACTATACCTGAGTTCCCTCTAACTGAGCAAGACTTAAATTCAGTTAGATAAGTTCTTTATCCCACACATAAAAGTGCCACTACTACACCAATAGAAATGTTTTGTTGGTCTTGTCATTGTTGTAGTTTTAGGAGTTATACCTGTGATGATTGGCTTTCTCACTTAGTAACTTGAAGGGTATCCTCTGATTCTATGAGAACTAGTTTTCAGGGAGGAGGCTTCTAATTCAATCCCTGCATAATTGTTCCAAATCCTATGATGTCTGAAATATGTTCTGTCTTCAGAAATACGGTCTTATAGTCAAATTACTTGAGGCAAACAAGGGCTGTGTCAATGGCCCAGGTAATTTTAGGAGTCTCTGAACAGCATCTTGAAGGTAGGCTTCTGCTTTCTGGCACTGTGTTTGTTACATGACCTTCATTTACACACACACACACACACACACACACACACACACACTTATTCTGTATTTCTCATTAGGCTTTTGAATTAGTCCCTCTGGTTTTTCACACCACTCAAGCCTTATCTTCCTTACCTCTCTCTCCTCATATAGTTCTCTCTCTCCTCCAACCCACTTAAACTACTCCTACTTACCTCATTATCCCCTTGATAAAACTTGTTTCCTATTACCCCCCCCCCACTTTGAGCTTCTGATTTACCTCCGTGGTTCCTTTCCTTTTTCCCAGCTCCTGTGGTTAAATATATTCTCATGTCTAAAGATTTGGAACTAAGATCTACGAATTCAGGAACATGTGACACTTGTTTTCTTTTTTTTTTTTCTGACTCTATGTTACTTCACTCAGTATAACATTTTCCAGTTCCAACCATCTACATCTAAATACCATGATTTAATTTTTCTTGAACTGCTGAGTGGAACTCTACTGCTTAATTTTATCAACTTTTCATTATCCACTCTTCAGTTGAGGTTGTTTCCATGTCTTAACTTTTGTGAAAAGAACAGCATCAAACCTGTCTATGCAAGAGTCTCTGCAGTAGCATGAAACTGTGTTTATGCCAAGGAGTGATATAACCAGATAATATGGAAGATTTATTTTTCTTTTTCAAAGAGTTCCCACACTGATTTCCAAGATGGTTATATCAGTTTGCAATCCCACCATGAGTGAATGAGTTCTTTACCATTTCTTTTCTTAGTTTTCTTTGTAGATTTTACAGTGGTGTGTGTGTGTGTGTGTGTGTGTGTGTGTAGTCACACATTTACACTCACACACACACTTGTGGGCTCCGATAAATATTTTTATAATTTGTAAGTAGGTGCCCACTGAAAAATACTCTAGGGTTTTATATCTTTAAAATGTCTGTATTCTATTTTGATCAAGAATGTGGTCAATAAATATTCTAGTTATTAAAATCACATTGATAACAATTGCTTTGATCTTATTCTGATGTTTGTGTGCAAATATTATATAGATGGGCCATCTCCAACCTACAGTGTTACTTAGAAAATTTATGATAATTTAAAGCAAACTGAAGAATTAGTGGCATGCTCTTAGGAGTTGGGTGTTGGCTAAGGGTTGAATCAGTCCCCTGCAATAAAAAAATACTGCATAAATTCTCTTGGGTGTACTTGCTAAGAGAACACTAACCATTGACTGTTTAAAATCCAAGAGCAAATTTTGATTTAGAAACAATGTATACACTATATTCTTAGGTGAAAGTAGTCTATAGCAGTATTTTTAAGATTAAACAAACACATATCCAAGATTATGATGAAAAGAAAATCATTATTTTCTATATGTACAAAATTAATGTAATACATGAAGTGCTGTGATAAATCATGTAATGATTCAGCCTCTAATATTTCTTCAAGATTTCTTTTCAAGCATACATGTATTCTATCTTTTATAGAATTTGGCAGAATTTATTGCCCTATGTTATTTTAGGGATGCTGTTTGATGGTAAGTTTTAACTAATAAAGATAAGAATAACAGGGTTTTAATTAATTTAATTGATTTTTCTATTAAAATTAGCATGCGTTCTTTTTTTTTTAATTTTTTTTTATTATTTATTTTTGTATGTGTATGAATGTATTGTTTGCATGCAGGTCTGTGCACCCGTGTCGTGCAATGCCGCGGAGGTCAGAAGAGGGTCTCAGATTCCCCTGGAACTGGAGTTCTCCTGGAATTGGAGTTACAGACGCTTCTCAGCCGCCATGTGGGTGCTGGGGATCGAACCCGGGTCCTCTGCAAGAGCGTCGGTGCTCTTAACCGCTAGGCTATCTCTCCAGCCCCGCATGCGTTCTTTTATATTAATGTTGAGAAAAAGAATACAATTATATTTCAAGCAATTACTGTATTTGTCTAAATGAATAGTAAAATGTCAGAAAGATTGCAGAGAAAATCCAGTCAATATTATTGTATATTGAAAAGGTGCCCCTGGGAAATTATCCCCTTTCATCTCCAGTGGGATAAAGATTAAAAGAAAATCCCAGAAGTTCAATTTATTTCTCCCTCATAACAAATTTCTGCCTTTATGGCAGGCAGTTATCATTTTGGTAAGTTATTCCTTGTTTTTGGTATGTGTAGACAGTTGCAGTGGATGTACCTATCTGCTAAGCGCATTTTAAGGACAATGAAAATGACATGATTTAAGGGGCATATTGTTTAGAATATTTTTCCAATTATCTGTGTCAGCAATGAAATGGATAATGTTAATTTTGACCTAAAGATATGGTTCAAGGATCTGTTCTCCATGAGCCCTCACGGTTCTCATTGATCTTTTAAAGTGAAAGTTACTTACTGAAGGTTATGCCAGTAAACCTATAATTGTTTAAGTTTTCAAATTCCAGCTCCATTTTGTACTGACTGATATTGCAAAGACCAGGTAATTGACATTGCTGCCCTTGTTCTCATTATCACTCTAGATTTGGAAAACCAACTAGGGTAAGTGTGCAGGATTTCGAGATAACTGTCAATTATATTCTTACTAAAAAGAAGAACATCTGGCTTTTGGAACTGATTACAACCATCAGCCTGAGATGAATGTTTTAAAACATTGCCTGAATTCATAGTCAAGCATAAACATTCAACATACAATGCCAATTTGTATTTTCTTACCCAAGGGATTATTGCTGGAAGAAAGGTATTTTTATACATAGGCAATCCTTGCTAGATCAAAATACATAGAATTTTGTTAGAATGGCAGCCACTATACTCTTGAATTTTATCAGATATGATAGAAGTTAAAATTTCCATGTATTTTACATCTGTAATAATGAAGCCATATATTAAACCTAGTTATTCCAGCAAATTAGACCGTTTCAGGAATGAAAAGTCAATTGAAGACTTAATCAAAAGAAATGAAATGCCCATGTATTATGATATCAGATACAAATACGAATATGAAAAAAAAATTCTGCTAGATATTCCATGGAATAATTTCCCCCCCTGTGAAAACTTGTTTTTTAATGCTTTTATTGATGTTTGGTGTATTTCAGACATCATTTTCCATAGTTTAGGCATATTCCCTTTTCCCTTCCCCCCACCCCACCCCAGATCATGCATTCTGCCATTTCAGTCGTTTTTTTATGCTTAGGAATTCCCATTTTTCTCTATTAATTTTATATTACTGTAAAATATGGATATATATTCCCCACCCACATAAAGTAATTACAGACTCTGTAAATAAATGGTTGGTGGATTCTAGAGCCCATTGAGAGATTTACATTATAACAACATATTTGCTTTCAGATAAATAGAAATATAATAATAATGTTGTTCAGCTTGCTTTTCATCTGGGGGATTTGGTGTTAGCATCCACAAATGAGGGATACCATTCGCCATTTGTTTTTCGGGGACTATGCTAATTCACTTAGCATAATGGCTTTGAGCTCCATCCATTTGCCTGCAAAGTTCATGATGTCGTCTTTCTTTGCCACTGAATAGTACTCCACTGTGTAGATGTAACACATTTTTGTCAACCACTCTTCTGTTGAGGGGCATTTGGGTTGGTTCCAACTCTTCCCTATTGTGAAGAGAGCTTCATTAAACATGAATGTGGTTGTATCTTTGCAGTAGGATGAGTCTTGTGGGTATATACCCAGGAGTGGTATGGCTGGGTTATGTGATAGGCTCATTTTGAGTCTTTTAAGAGTTCTCCACACTACTTTCCATTATGGTTGTACAAGTTTACATTCACACCAGCAGTGGATGAGTGTTCCCCTTTCCCCAAAACTGTTCCAGCATTTGGTGTCTTTTGTTTTCTTGACCTTAGCTAGTCTTATCAGAATGAGATATCTGAGAGTGGTTTTAATTTGCATTTCTTTAATTATTAATGATGTTGAACACTTTTTAAGATCTTTCTCAGACATTTTTAATTCCTCACTGGTGAAATTTCTGTTCAGCTCTTTACTCCATCTTTTGAGTAGGTCATTTGTTTTCTTATTTGTTTTTTTGAGTACTTTATATTTTCTTGATGTTAATGCTCTGTCAGAGGTATCACTGGTAAAGAGTTCCTCCCACTCTGTGGGTTTTCTCTTCACTTCCTTGATTGTTTCCTTCAATGTACAGAAGCTTTTGAGTTTGATGAGGTCCCATTTGTCAACTGTTGACCTTATTTCCTGTGCAGCTGCTGTCTGATTTAGAAAGTCTTTTCCTATACCTATGTCTTGTAGGTTGTTGCAAACTTTTTCTTCTATCATCTTCAGGGTTTCAGGCTTCACGTTGAGATCCTTGATCCACTTGGAGTTTATTTTTGTACAGGGTGAGAGGTAGAAGCTTAATTTTGTTCTTCTACAAATGGTGATCCAATTTTGCCAGCAATGTTTGCTAAAGATGCTATCCTTCCTCCATTGAGGATTTTTGACCCTTTGCCAAATATGAGGTGCTGAAATTGTATGAGCTCAAGTTTGGTTCTTCAACTTTGTTCCATTGATCAACGGGTCTGTTTTTGTGCCCTTACCAGGCTGTCTTTATGAATATGCCCATATAATATAGTTTGAATTCTAGTAGAGCAACACCCCTCCCCATTGCATTTTTCACTCAGGGTTGCTTTAGCTATTCGGGGTCTTTTGTTTTTCCATATGAATTTAGGATTTTTTTTTTTCCAAAACTGTGAAGAACCTCATGGGGATTTTGATTAGGATTGCATTGAATCTGTATATCAATTTAGGTAAAATGGATATTTTTACTATATTAATTTTCCCAATCCATGAGCATGGGAACCCTTTCCATCTTTTGATGTCATTTTCAATCTCCTTCTTCAGTGGTTTAAAATTTTGGTTGTAGAGGTATCTTTGGTTAGGTTTGTTTTCAGGAATCTTATTATTTTGAGGCTATTGTGAGTGGGAAGGTCTTCCTTTTTTTTTTTTTTTGGTATTTTTGAAACAGAGTCTCCCTTAGTCCCAGCTATCCTGGAGCTCCACTGTGTAGACCAGGCTGGCCTCTAACTCACAGAGATCCACCTGCCTCTGCCTCCAAGTGCTAGGGATTAAAGGTGTGTGCCACCATGCCTTTATGTATATGCTTCTGATCGAGGGCCCCACCCAAAAAAAATCTAGAATATTCTGTTTAAAATATTTTTTAAATTTTTTAAAATTTATTTTGTATGTGTATGAATGTACTGTCTGCATGCAGGTTTGTGCAACCCTTGTCGTGCAATGCCACGGAGGTCAGAAGAGGTGTGGGATTTCCCCTGGAACTGGAGTTCTCCTGGAATTGGAGTTTCAGACGGTTCTCGGCCGCCATGTGGGTGCTGGGTATCGAACCCAGGTCTTCTGCAAGAGCAGTCGGTGCTCTTAACCACTAGGCCATCTCTCCAGCCCCTAGAATATTCTGTTTATACAACAATATGCAGATGTACAAAACTCAGAAGAATTTTATGCAATATATATTTACAGAAAAATCACTCTTTTTGTAATTATATTTATTTGTGTTTGTGTATTTTCAGGGACATTTTTTAGTTCAATTTAGACATATTCCCCTCTTCCTTCTTCCGACCCCACCCTCTTCATACATTCTGCCATACATTCCTGCATCTTTCTGTCAGTCTTTTTAAAGAATTTTTCTCTGCAAAAGTTTATTTTGGGGCAGAATTTAACTATATCTAGCATCTTTGAACCTGTCCTTATGTTGTTATGGTTCCCTCTCAATTGTATTGCTCTGAAGTATGCGTATATACACTCATACATGTACCAGAATTATCTCCTCCAGGAATAAACTGTATGTTAACTCCAACATATGTTTAGGAGTTCATATTTTTTTCCTTTTAATTTTATATTACTCTAAAATATGAATATATACCTTCTGTCCATATACATTAATTGCCATGTCTGAAAGTAAGTGGTAAGTTAATTCTATGGCTCATTAAAAGATTCATATTATAACATCACAGTTGCTTTCAGATAGAAAAAAAATATAACAATAATGTTGCTCAGCTAGCCTTTCAATTGGAAGATTTGATACTAGCATCCACAAATAAGGGAAATCATTCCCCAAGTGTTTGGGATTTTTGGTGGTTGATGGGGGGACTATGTTACCTCACTCTTAGCATAATGGCTTGGAGTTTCATCCATTTACCCACAAAACTCGTGATGTTATCTTTCTTTACAACTGCATAGAACTCCATTGTATAGATGTACCACATTTTTGTTAGCCACTTGTCAGTTGAGTGCCATTTGGGTTGGTTCCAACTCTTTGCTATTGTGATAAATGCTGCAATAATCATAGATGTGCATATATCTTTGTAGTAGAATGAGTCTTGTGGGTATATAACCAGGAGTGGTATGGCTGGGTCAGGTAGTAGGCTTATTTTGAGTCTTTTAAGGGTTCTCCACACTGCTTTCCATAGTCATTGTAGTTGTATGAGTTTACATTCCCACCAGCAGTGGATGAGCATCCCCATTTCCCCACAACCTCTCCAGCACTTGGTGTCTTTTGTTTTCTTGATCTTAGCCAGTCTTACTGGAGTGAGATGATACCTGTGAGTGGTTTGAAATTCCATTCATTAATTATTTACAATTTTGAACACTTTTTAAAGATGTTCTCAGTTATCTTTACTTCCTCTATGGTGAAGTCTCTGTTCAGCTCTTTACTCTATCTTTTGATTGAGTCATTTGTTTTCTTACTTCTTTGGTTTTTGAGTAGTTTATGTATTATGGATATTAATGCTCTGTAAGATGTATCACAGGTGAAGATTTTTTCCCACTTTATGGGTTTTCTCTTCACTTTCTTGATTATTCCTTTTGCTATACAGAAGCTTTTGAGTTTGATAAGGTCCCTCTTGTCCCCTTAATTCCTGCATGTCTGCTCTTTGATTCAGAAAGAATTTTCCTACTCCTATGCCTTGTAGATTGCTACCAACTTTTTCTTCCAAAGAGAGAAACTAATAAAAGCATAACAGAGTAAATACAAACCTAGACCAAGAATGCAAACCAATGATAAGTTGAAAGAAAACAACACATATCTTCAATAATTGCCTTAAATATTAATATTCTAAGCTCCCCAATCAAAAGACATAGACTAGGAAAATGAATTAGGAAACTGAACTCATCTATATGCTGCCTACAAGAAACCCACCTCACCCTCAAGGATAGACACCAACTCAAAATGAAAGGATGGAAAAAATTATTCCAAGTAAATGGCATCAAAAGCAAGCAGGAGTTGTTATTCTAATATCGGACAAAGTAGACATCAGAGTAAAGTCAATCAGAAGAGACAAAGAGGGCCATTGCATCCTTATCAAAGGAACAATTAACGAGGAAGACATCACAATCCTAAATGTTTATGCACCAAACTCAGGTGCACCAAACTATATAAACACGATTCTGCAGGCCCTCAAGCCACAGATTAATCCCAACACACTAATAATGGGGGACATCAATACCCCACTGAGCCCCTTGGATAGATCAACTGAACAAAAAATTAACAGAGAGACATTGGAACTGAATAATACAATACAACAAATCCACCTCACAGACATCTACTGAATATTCCATCCAAACACCAGAGAATATACTTTCTACTGAGCGCCCCATGGAACATTCTTCAAAATAAATCACACACTGGGACACAAAAGAAACAACAAATATAAAATTATTGAAATTGTTTCATGCATTCTATCAGACCACAGTGCAAAGAAGCTCAATATTAAGACAAGAATAAGCCCAACTAACTACAAGAATTCATGGAGACTAAACAACACAATCTTGAATAATGAGTGAGCAAGGTAAGAAATAAGGAATGAAATAAAAGTATTCATGGAACTAAATGAAAAAGACAATAAACACAACAAAACATGTGGGGTACTTTAAAAGCAGTCCTAAGATGGAAATTTATAGCCCTAAGTGCCCACATAAAAAAAAAAAAAAAAAAAAAAACAGAAAGGGGAAAAAAAAAAAAAAAAAAAAAAAAAAAAAAAAAAAACACTTGAGAGACAACAACAAATGGAACCCTAAACCCAACAGACAGGAAGAAAATAACAAAAATAAGAGACAGAAAATCAATGAAAATAGAAACAAAAGGAAACAAATTTATGATAGATTACATTGATTATATTAATATTTGAATTATTATTTATTTATTTTTATTGCTTTTTTTTTTTAGTATTTTTATATTATTTATATATACACCCCCCCCCCGCCGCATTTTTTTTGAGTTTTATTGTAATTATGTTTTACATTTTAATTTTTAACCAATACCACACTATTTTTATGATTATAGCTCTACAATGTATTATTTTTACAAAAAGATCAATAAATCCAAACTCTGTTTCTTTAGAAAAGATAAACAAAATATAAAAATAAAAAAAAAAAAAAAAAAAAACAACAGAGAACTTACAGTAAAAGAAAGAAAGAAAGAGCAGCTGGCAGGTGGTGGCCATTCCTTTAATCCAGCACTCGGAGGTCAGAGGCAGACGGATCTTGGTGAGTTTCAAGGCCAGCCCCCCCTGGTCTACAGAGTAGTTCCAGACAGCTGGACTTACAGGGAAACCTGTCTTGAAAAGACCAAAAAAAAAAAAAAAAAAAAAAGAAAAAAAGAAAAGAGCAAGATTCAAAATTAGTAGTATTTGTTATGAAAACGGAAACATCACCAACAGACTGGAAAAAAAGATGCAGACAATCATATGATGGATACTTTGAGAAATCCTATACCCTACTACGTTTGAAACCTAAAGAGAAATGGATGTAATATTTGAAATCCTCTGGGAACGAACAGAGCTTAACCAAGAGGAACTTGACAACTTAAAATCACCATAATATATGAAAGAAACTGAAAATGTTAATGCTAAATGTTCCAACTAAAAAAGCCAAGGCCCAGATGGTGTTCAAGGTCAGAATTCTATAAATTTATTAAAGAAGAATTACAACCATTATTACTAAAACTGTTTAGAAGGATACAGCAGAGGAAACCTCTCCAATTCCTGTCTATAAGCACATCCAGCATACTTTAGATAACCAAAATCAGGCAAAGATACAACAAACATACGAAAACTATAAGACCCATCTCATTAATGAAACAAATAGCAAAAATTCTCAACAAAATAACTTGGCAATCACATACAGACCCACATACAAAACAAGAACATTCCATCATGACCAAGTTGATTCTCAGAGATGCAGGGAGGTCAATATACATAAACTCAATAAATTCATAAAACACATAAATGGCTGAAAGACAAAAAATCACACAGTCATCCTCATTGATGCAAAAGCCTTTGACAAGACCAGGATTTTAAACATTGAAGGCCATGCTGATTGTCTTGAAGCCTTTGTCTTGCATCGGATTGAGACCACCACATGGTTTTTGTCTCCTCCAGATCCCATTTAGTGCTTTTATGAGTGTTTATGATTTATGTATGTTGCAACCTCCCTGAATCTCTCATATGAATCCAACTTTTTCATGGTGGATGATTGTCTGATGTTGGCCCTTGTATGTTGTTTGCAATCTACTTTGTTGAGAGTTTTTCATCTATGTTCATTGAAGGAAATCATCTATAGTTTTCTTTCTTCGTGGTATGTAATCTTTGTTGGGTTTTGGTATTAGGTTGATCTTGGCTTCAATAGAAGGAAGTTGGAGATTCCTTATGTTTCTATCCTACTTGATACGTAAGTATAGTGGCTAACGGTCTTCTTTAAAATGTCTTTATGAATTCTTCCATGAATCCATTCAGACCTGGGGTTTAGTTTTTTTTTTTTTTTAATGTTTTATTAATTTATTTTTCTTTATTTTTTTATATAGGTTCCCTATTGCCCAGCTGACCTGGCAACCACTGTGTTGACCCAGGCTTCCCTTGAACTCACAGGAGTCTGCCTCTCTTACCTCCAAATGCTTAGGATTAAAGGTTGGAGCCACCAAACCGGATTAAATCAGTCTTAGTGGCCCTGTGGTGGTACTGGAATTGACAACCAGGTTCTCTGCAAAGATAGTCAGTTAGTGCACTTAATCTCTGAGCCTACTCTCTCCAGCCCAAGTGGAAGTTTTTTTTTTTTTTTTTTTTATTGCAGTTTCAATTTCCTCTTGTATTATAGTCATAAATGCCTTGTATCTCTTCGTTGTGAGTTCTTTTGGTGGTTGCCATGATGTCAGGTACTATCCGTTTCTCTTAGTGTTTTCAATTTTAGTAGGTACAGGGTTTTTGAAGTATTATGGACAATTGTCTGAATCTTTTCATTATCTCTTGTGATATTTCCCCTTTCATATCATAATTTGGTTCATTTGGAGTTCTCTTCCTTCTTTTCTTTAAGTTCAATCGGGCTCAGAGGTCTATTTGTCTGGTTTAATCCTTTCAAAGAACCAATCTTGGATTCCTTGATTTTTTTTTTTGTATTGTTTTCCTTTGTTTCTATTCATGGATTTCCACTGTTTTATTGTTATTTTTCCTGTCTGCTGAGTTTAGGATTCATTTGTTGCTGTGCTCTCAAGTTTTTTAGTTGCATTAATCATTTATTCATGCTTTCTGTTTTCTAATGTAGGGCACTTAGGGCTATAGAATTTTCCTCTTCAGACTGCTTTTAAGGTTCCCCATAGACTTTTGTTGTGTGTATCATCCCTTTTCATTTAGTGCCAAGAATGCTTTTATTATCTTTTATTTCTTTGGCCCTTTCGTTATTCTTAGTGTGTTGTTTAGCCTCATGTGTTCTTGTAGCTATAGGGCTCTTCTGGTGTTGATATTAGACCTTTATGCACTACGTCTGATAGAAGATGACATGGAAGTTATTTCAATTTTTGTTTTGCTTGTTGTCCCAGTATATGATCAATTTGGGGAATATTTTTCCATGTGGTGTTGAGTAGAAAGTATATCCTTTGGTGTTTTGGCAGGAATATTAGGTAGATGTGTGTTAGGTCCATTTGGTATTCGTATTTCAGTTCAGATGCCTTGTTTATTCTATTCCAGTTGACCTGTAACAATGGGCTCAATGAGGTTTGAAATCCCTCACTATAGTGTGCTGGGGATTATCTGTGTCTTTGAAGATGCCTGTCAGATTTGTTTTATGAAGTTTGATGCACCCGTGGTTGGTTGTGAATATATATATTATTATATATAAGATATAATATATATATATAGTTTGGTGAGAGTCTTCATGGTTGATACGACCTATGATAAGGATGTTAATGCCCTCTTCCTCGCTCTGACTAATTTAACTTTTGAAATCTATTTGTCTAATATTAAAATAGCCAACTCCTCCTTGCTTTTTGGTACCATTTGCTTGAAATATTTTTTCCGTCCTTTCACCTTAAGATGGTGCCTGTCCTTGAAGATGAGGTGTGTTTTTTGTAGACAGCAGAAAGATGGATTCAGTTTCTCAATCCATTTTTCCAGTCTGTGTCTATTGATTGGGGAGTTTAGTCCATTAATGTTTAGGGTTAATATTGAGAGATATATATTGTTTCCCTTCAGTTTATTTTCTGTTTGCATTTTTGGTCTGTGTATTTCTGGGTTTATCCTTCATTAATTACTCTCTCTTGCCACTAGGGGATAGCTGCTCCTTTCCTCTGTCCTCTGAACTGCTTTGAGTATTTTCGGAGGGTTAGATTTCTAGACATGTATCCTTTCATCCTGTTTATATCATGGAATATTTTCCTTTCTCCTTGATTATAATTGACATTTTTGCTGGGTAGAATAACCTGGGAGGACATGTGTAGTCATTTAGTACTGAAAATACTTTGGTCCAAGCTCTTCTGGCTTTCATCCTTTCCATTGAGAAGTCAGCTGTAATTCTGATGGGTTTTTCTTTATATGTAACTTGTTTTCTCTTGAGGTTTTTAGTATTCTGTCTTTGTTTTCAGCATCTTGAGTTTTGATTATGATATGGCATGGGGAGTTTCTTTTCTGATCTTGTCTATTTGGTATTCTATGTGATTCTTGTATTTGTATGGGTGTGTCTTTGTTGAATTTGGGGAAATTTTCTTCTATAATTCTGTTGAAGATCTGGTCCATACCATTATCCTGGGATTCTTCTCCTTCCTCTATACCTATGATGTGGAGGTTTGGTCTGTTTATGGTGTCCCACATTTCCACATTATTCCACTCTTGTGGGTTTTTTTTTTTTTAATTTTTTGATAGTCTTTGCTTGAGCTCTTCAGTTCTTCCACATTGTATTCTAGGGTTGATATTATATTTTCTGCTTCATCCATTCTTTTACTGAGGCTTTCTCTTGCCCTTTCCTTTTGATTGGATGAGTGTTCAATTTCCTTTTTCATTTCAGCCATTTCCTTCTGGGGTTGACCATTCTCCCCTTTTAGTTTTTCAGCTTCCTTTTTCATTTCAGCCTGAGACTTTTTCAGCATTTCCATTTCCTTCCGGAGTTGGTCATTTTCTCCCTTTAGGTCATTGATTTCTTTGAGTATATCTATGATGTTCTTTTAAGATCTGTGTCCTGGGTTAGCTCCAGAGAGATCTCATTGTTGGAGTCCTGTGTAAGACTGATGGAGTTTGGTGGAGATTTCTTATTTGCTTTTCCCATGTTGATTTTTCTTTGTGCTTTTGGCATAAGGATTTGATTTGCTTTGTTTGTAATCTGATGTGAAATCCAGGTGTTTCTTCATTGCACTGTAGGCCTGTTCCTTTATTTTGAGTGGGGGAATGGGGGCTGTTTGGCCCAAACACTGGCAACCTGGCTGCAGTCTCAGTGACTCTAAATATCCAGGTTCCCAGGGAGTTCGGCCCTCTCTTACCTGGCCTGTGGTGGAAGCAGAGAGGCAACTAATTGCTGCCTCAGTGTCCCTGAAGACCTGAGCTCCCAGCTAGGTGGGCTGGCTCTTACCCCACCTGCAGTGGAAGCCTAGGTGCTGCTGCTGCTGCTGCCTCAGTGTCCCTGAAGACCCAAGCACCCGGTGGGGTGGACCTTCTCTTACCTGGCATGTGGCAGCTGGCTGCTACCTCGGTGTCCCTGAAGAACCTGAGAAAATACTTCTAAGAAAGGCTTAGTCTTAGGTAACTCATCTACAGTGTATCCCCTGCAACTAATGTTCATGGAATATAGTGGAATAGGATCTAAACAGAAAACTAGTACATCCCTCAACTCTCACCAGTAAAGCTTCCTTATATAGTAGAGTGTGATGCACACAGAAGGCCACAACTGGCCAAGATTTAGACAATAAGAGACTGCACAGTGTGTGCCCCTGGATTGGACTCCAATATTAATCCTTACCCACCATGTCTCAGGGTCAAAACTGGAAAAAGAGGCAGAAAGATTCTAAGGGCCAGGGTTAATCTATGAACATACAGAAGCAGAGGCTTTCAGGCCATTGGAAGCTTGTACATGTGAACTTTTGGAATGATGCTGTAGAGCAGACTAATGCCCACTCAATCAGTTGAGGAGCCCAGAATGGAGAGAGGGAAATGGGTGGCATGCCGGCCCTAGCTTGGGATCTTTGGAGAGAAATAACTAGTTATATACAGATAGAAATGCTCCTGGTGCAGTTCAGTCTTCAGAACCCCAATGAGAGTGAGGTAGAAGCTGGCAGGTTCCCATTCCCCGAGGCCTCCACTGGCTGGCTGGCATTGCCTTCCTCTAGCTGTGTCCTTCAGTGGCCTTTTCATGAGTGTTCTGGCTATGATATTTTCTCTTTGTCTGTCCTAATCTCTTAGGACATCAGTAACATTGAATCACAGACTGCCTTACAGCCACATTTTAAATTAATAATCATTTAAGGAACTTAATACCCAGACATATTCTAAGCAGCATTCAAGGGCTAACAGCTTCAACATACGAGGGTGATTTGAGGAAAAGAGTCCAGTCTTCTAATGTAAGATTGATCATTTTAATTTGTATAAGAAATTATGTATTTTGTCTAGCAAACAGAAATTTAACAATAAATGAGATGATATTATCAGGACATTTTTTTCACCCAATTTAACCTTATTTTCTCATATTTATGCTAAAAATCACAGAGAGAAGGCATAGACTGAGGAGAAGTATAGGAATAAAAAGACTGTAGCAGTAACCTTCTTTCTAAAACTTCTAACTTGGGAAATGCCGGTCTGTCATTAACTGAATTTAGTTC
Source organism: Rhizomys pruinosus (assembly GCA_009823505.1). Classification (NCBI taxonomy): domain Eukaryota; kingdom Metazoa; phylum Chordata; class Mammalia; order Rodentia; family Spalacidae; genus Rhizomys; species Rhizomys pruinosus. Next base: position 114,796 of record VZQC01004982.1, read on the forward strand.
AGTGAAAATGTAAAAGCTGCAGTAAAAGATATTGACTTTGGAATTTTGTACCACTTCTCCTGATGTAAATTAAAGTCTTAAAGAAGAAAGCATTAAAGCTTTACAGGTTTTAAACGAACAAAAGAAATGATGAATATTTGTCTCAATCCTGGCATTTTCAAAGAATAATTGACCCACCTGGGGCACAGGAAAAGAAAGGCTTCTAGGTAGGCTTTATCATATTTCTTTTTATACACTTTTCAATTTTACATAGAAAAGAATTGTTACTGATACATAGCTTGACCTAACCTAGATCATAATACCTGAGGATGTTTGTGCTTAAAAAGCATTTGACATTTCAGATAATAAATTGGGAAAGAAGTATAAGTTTTGCAGGTTGGACACTTTTTGATGTTTCAGCAGTAACCAGATCTTTATCTAATCAATAAGCTGGATGCCATTGAAATGAGTTCATACTTGAATGATTCTTCCCTATGCTTCTATGATTATTTATAACCATAAAAGAGTACAAAATTTTAAAAATTTTAATAAAAAATATTGCTCGTTTCAATTTTAAAATGAAAATAAGATGCCGTCATCTAACTTGTAAAGAAATGGTATTATATCATACCAAATAAAAGATACATGACTAACTTTAATTATTTAATAGCTTATAATTTAAATATTAGTAAAGCCTTTCTAGGTGTCCTTTAATGGTTTACTTGTATATTATTTTTAAGTCTTAATCATACATTTGATTACACAGAAAACTACAGTAAAATCATCTTTATAAAACTTTGTCTCTAAACATGTTCATGGATTTTACATGACTTCAAGTCACCTAAAATGGTGAGAAGTTAGTACTCCCTTGTCGTAATTAAATTTCATTTGGTGAAGTTATCTACTCAGTTATATTAATAAGATTTATAATTTCTTCATCAATGAAGGCAGTTGCTGCTCTTTTAGGTGATCTAAGACATTTAAGAGAGCTTATAATAGCTTGTGGGTATTTAGTTTTGCTGTTTTAGGAGCACAACTCTATGTCCAACTCTGTTTTGAATGATGAATATTAAAGTTAGCAGATATCATTAAATATAGCATTATCAGTTAAGATTTCCTAATTTTTTTCTTGATACTGTGCTTTTATAATAAAGATACAATTGTGTATAATAGAAAAATTGATTTTATAATTTGGAGAACAGAGTGCATACATTAGCCATTGTCATATCAGTCTGTACAGAGACTATACAATGGAATTATGTGATATTAAATTTAATGCATATTTGTACTTAATATATTTTTATCATATTGCCAATAATTGATTTTGTAGTAAGCTCTTATCCTTAATAGTGCAAATGCCTTTTTTCTTTCACTATTAGTGTAGAAGACAAATCATCATACATATTCAGATAGAGGCAAACATTTCTAATAAGTGGACGACACTGTTTCCTCTTCTCGGTCTCATGTTCATTGCCTCCGTCTCTTGACTGCTTCAGGTTTTATTTTCAGTTACTTCCCAATTTCAATTTGTTTTTCCTCAAAAGCTTTGCTTCCCTCTGAGAAAATATGTTATCTTGGCATATTTCCCCTGTGTTTCTCTGCCAGGTTTTCTTGCTGTCTTATTTGGGGAAGCTGAGTTCTCCCCTGGGTGTCCACTCACTAGTTACACTTGGCCAAGACTGTCTTTGCCCTTTCCTTCCATTTCACGTCTCTCTAAGGAGACACGGACTTTTAACCTACTATATTTAACTTTAAACCACTATGAACCGAAAGTTTTTTAGCCACTCTAAGATACACAAATAAGAGTGTCACCTTGGGGATAAGAGGAACTGTATCCACTGTCCACACCGAAATTTGGCTTCCTACGTCTCTCCTTAGAGAATTTTACATCAGTTTGAGATAATGAAATGCTCTTCGCCCTTTCCATCACAGTCTACTGCTTTCTCCAGAGAGCCAAGAGCAAAATCTTACATTTGTTTGTTTATTTCTGTATGATATGCAGATAGATCCCTAGAGTGAAGCTTAAATCTCAGAGACAATATAATGCAATATATGAAGTACAAAGGTACAGCATTGTACAAAGATGGTACAATTGATTTTGTCACTTAAGGATCCTGACACCTGATACTCCTGTAAAAATAAAGTGTTAGAATACTCTACAAAAAGGATTTGTTTGGTTTCCATTGACTAGATTTCTACTTTAGTTAAATGAAACAAAACTACACAGTCATCCCACATTTATGGAAATTCACAAACCCACATTAGATGGTTTGCAGAAACCTGAGTGGGTGGATTACAGAAGTTTGGCCCATACAGCCAAAGAGTGCATTCCATATTCCTAGAATTTCTGTTACTCTTCTGTGAAGAATTCTTCAACTGACCAATCTTGAGTGAATTACCTGCTCCCCCCCCACCTGAGAAAGAGAACATCCCACTGAAATATAGTCATTATGAATGTATGAAAGATATGACTGTATTTGTAACATGAGCTAAGACAAAATGGAAGCGTTCATTGCACTACAGTGACTAGCTGTCCAGCATACATCCTTCAATGTATGCAATTTCTAAAATGTAAGAACAGATTGAAATAGAAAGAAAGAAAATCAACCAACTCAGGTGATATGTATATGTATATAAATGTGTGTGCGTGTATATATATATATATATATATATATATATATATATACACATATATACACATATACACAAAATAGATTAACAGACATAATCTTAAGATAGATTGATAGATGATAGATAGATAGATGATAGATAGATGATAGATAANCTCTATCCCTTTCTTTGCTTCCCTGTATCCTTTTGCTCTCCCGCCGCTCTTTGTCTTTTGGCTCCGTCCCTACTTAGTTCCCCTTCCTCCTGGCCTGTCTTGCTCTTATGCTTCGCCGCCTTTTCCAACCCTCTGCCTTGTCGCTTGGCTCCCCCCTTTTTCTGCCCCCGCGCGCCCCTCCTCACGCCGACCCGCGGCCCTCCCAACTCGCCCAAGCATGCAAACCCATGCGACGTTTGCACGCACCAACACATATCTTCAAATAATTGCCTTACATCTTAATTATTCTCAGCTCCCCCCCTCCCATCCTCGACTAGGACCATGCATTCGGCACCTGCTTCCTCTATATGGCTGCCGAAAAGAACCCCAAAGAAACCCACCTCACCCTCAAGGCTAGACACCAACTCCACATGCCAGGATGGAAACAATTTTCCAAGTACATGGCAATCAAAAGCAAGCAGGAGTTGTTGTTCTAATATCGGACAAAATAGACTTCAAGAGTAAAGTCAATCAGAAGAGGCAAGAGAGGGCCATTGCATCCTGATCAAAGGGAAAATTAACAACGAAGACTTCACAATCCTAAATTTTTACGTACCAAACTCAGGTGCACCAAAACGAATATAAACACATTCGGCAGGCCCGCAGAGCACAGATTAATCCCAACACATAATAATGGGGGACAATCAATGCCCCCATGAGCCCCTTGGATAGATCAACGGAACAAAAATTAACAGAGAGACAATTGGAAACTGAATAAGAAAATACAACAAATCCAAAATCCACCTACAGACATCTACTGAATATTCATCCAAACACCAGAGAATAACTTCTACGAGTGCCCCATGGAACATTCTCAAAATAAAATCAACACTGGGACACAGGAAAAAAACAACAAATATAAAATTATTGAAAATGTTTCATGCATTCTATCATACCACAGTGCAAAGAAGCTCAATATTAAGACAAGAAGAAAGCCCAACTAACTACAAGAATTCATGGAGACTAAACACACAATCTTGAATAATGAGTGAGCAAGGTAAATAAAAAGGAATGAAATAAAAGTATTTCTGGAACTAAATGAAAAAACAGAAACACAACAAAACATGTGGGGTACATTAAAAGCAATCCTAAGATGGAAATTTATAGCCTAAGTTCCCACCAGTAAAAAAAAAAAAAAAAAAAAAAACAGAAAGGGGAAAAAAAAAAAAAAAAAAAAAAAAAAAAAAAAAAAACACTTGAGAGACAACAACAAATGGAACCCTAAACCCAACAGACAGGAAGAAAATAACAAAAATAAGAGACAGAAAATCAATGAAAATAGAAACAAAAGGAAACAAATTTATGATAGATTACATTGATTATATTAATATTTGAATTATTATTTATTTATTTTTATTGCTTTTTTTTTTTAGTATTTTTATATTATTTATATATACACCCCCCCCCCGCCGCATTTTTTTTGAGTTTTATTGTAATTATGTTTTACATTTTAATTTTTAACCAATACCACACTATTTTTATGATTATAGCTCTACAATGTATTATTTTTACAAAAAGATCAATAAATCCAAACTCTGTTTCTTTAGAAAAGATAAACAAAATATAAAAATAAAAAAAAAAAAAAAAAAACCAAAATAAAGAAAGAAAGAGCAGCTGGCAGGTGGTTCATTCCTTTAATCCAGCACTCTTGAGTCAGAGGCAGACGATCTTTGGGTGAGTTCAGTCCAGCCCCCCCCCCTGGTCTACAGAGTTAGTTCCAGGAAAGCTGGACTTACAGGGATAACCTGTCTTGAAAGACCAAAAAAAAAAAAAAAAAAAAGAAAAAAGAAAAAGAATTCAAAATTAGTAGTAATTTGTTTATGAAAACGGAAACCATCCCAACAGCTGGAAAAAAAGATGCAGAAAATCATATGGGGATATTTCAGAAACCTATACTCTACTAGTTTGAAAACCTAAAGAGAAATGGATGGAATATCTGAAATCCTTCCTGGGAACGAACAGAGCTTAACCAAGAGGAACTTGACAACTTAAAATCACCATAATATATGAAGAAACTGAAAATGTAATGCTAAATGTGCCAACGAAAAAAGCCAAGGCCCAGATGGGTTCAAGGCAGAATTCTATAAAAGATTGAAAGAGGTCCTACAACCATTATTACTAAACTGTTTAGAAGGATACAGCAGAGGGAAACCTCCCAATGTCCTTCTACTAAATCCACATCCAGCATACTTTAGAATAACCAAAATCAGGCAAAGATACAACAAAAACGAAAACTATAAGACCCATCTCATTAATGAACAATATGCAAAAATTCTCAACAAAATAAACTTGGCAAATCACATACAGACCCCACATCAAAACAAGAACATCCATCATGACCAAGTTTTATTCATACTAGAGATGCAGGGATGGTCAATATACATAAATCAATAAATATCATAAAACGCATAAATGGACTGAAGACAAAAATCACACAGTCATCTCATTGATGCATAAAGCCTTTGACAAGATCAAGGATTTTAAACATTGAAGGCCATGCTGAAGTGTCTTGAAGCCTTGTCTGCATCGATTGAGACCACACATGGTTTTTGTCTCCTCCAGACAGTCCCATTTATGTGTCTTTTATGAGTGTTTTGTGATTTATGTTGTTGCAAACCATCCCTGCAAATCTCTCATATGACATCACAACTTTTTTCATGGTGGGATGATTGTTCTGATGTTGCCTTGTATGTTTGTTTGCAACTACTTTGTTGAGAGTTTTTCATCTATGTTCATGAAGGAAATCAATCTATAGTTTTCTTTCGTGGTATTGTAATCTTTGGTTTTGGGTTTTGGTATTAGAGTTTTGATCTTGGGCTTCATAGAAGGAAGTTGGGGAGATGTCCTTATTAATGTTTCTATCCTAGCCTCTTGAATACGTAAGTAGTAGTGGCTAACGGTCTTCTTTAAAATGTCCCTTTAAATTCTTCCATGAATCCATTCAGACCTGGGGTTTAGTTTTTTTTTTTTTTTTTAATGTTGTTATTAATTTATTTTATCTTTATTTTTTTATATAGGTTCCCTATTGCCCCAGCTGACCTGGCAACCACTCTGTTGACCAGGCTTCCCTTGAACTCACAGAGTCCTGCCTGCCTCTTCCTCCAATGCTAGGATTAAAGGTGTGAGCCACCAAAACCAGGATTTAAATCAGTTTCTTAGTGGCTTGGTACTGAGATTTCAACCAGTTTCTCTGCAATATCATGTTAGTGCACTTAATCTCTGATCCTCTCTCTCCAGCCCAAGTGGAAGTTTTTTTTTTTTTTTTTTTTTTTATTGTCAGTTATCAATTCTCCTTGTATTATAGTATAAGCTGTCAATCTCTTTCTTGTGAGTTCTTTTGGTGGGTTTGCCATGATGTCAGGGTAACTATCCGTTTCTCTTATGTTTTCAATTTAGTAGAGTACAGTGAGGTTTTTGAAGTATTCCGGGACAATTGTCTGAATCTTTTCATTATCTCTTGTGATATTTCCCTTTCATATCTAATTTGGTTCATTTGGAGTTTCTCTTTCCTTCCTTTAGTCAATTGGGCTAGAGGTCTACATATTGTACTTGGTTTTAATCCTTTCAAAGAACCAGATCTTGGATTCCTTGATTTTTTTTTTTGTATTGTTTTACCCCTTTGTTTCTAGTTCAATGGATTTCCACTGTTTTTTGTTATTTGTTCCTGTCTGCTGAGTTTAGGATTCATTTGTTGCTGGCTCTCAAGTATTTTTAAGTTGCACTTAATCATTTATTCATGGCTTTCTGTTTTCTAATGTAGGAGGCACTTAGGCTAAGGAATTTTCCTTCTTCAGACTGCTTTTAAGGTGTCCCCAAGACTTTGCTTGCTGTGTATCATCCCTTTCATTTAGTGCCAAGAATGCGTTCTTATTATCTTTTATTTCTTTGGCCCTTTCGTTATTCTGTAGTGTGTTGTTTAAGCCTCATGGTGTTCTTGTAGCTATAGGGCTCTTGCTGGTGTTGATATTAACCTTTACTGCACTACAGTCTGATAAAGAGACATGGAAGTTATTTCAATTTTTGTTTTGCTCTGTTTCCAGTAATATGAATCAATTTGGGGAATATTTTTCCATGTGGGTGTTATGAATAGAAGTATATCCTTTGGTGTTTTGGCGGAATATTAGGTAGATGTGTGTTAGGTCCATTTGGTATAAAAATCGTATTCTCAGTTCAGATGCCTTTTTATTTCTATTTCCAGTTGACCTGTAACAATGGGCTCAATGAGGTATTGAAATCCCTCACTACTAGTGTGCTGGGGATTGATCTGTGTCTTTGAAATGCCTTCAGGATTGTTTTATGAAATTTGATGCACCAGTGTTTGGTGGAATATATATATATTATATATAGATAAGATCTATATATATAGTTTGGTGAGAGTCTTCATGGTTGAAGCGATCCGTTGATAAGGAGTGTAATGACCCTCTCCTCGCTTCTGACTAAGTTTAAACTTTTGAAAATCTATTTTGTCTAATATTAAAATTAGCAACTCCCTCCTTGCTTTTTTGGGTACCATTTGCTTGAAATATATGTTTTCCGTCCTTTCACCTTAAGATGGTAACTGTCCTTGAAAGTAAGATGTGGTGTGTTTCCTGTTGACAGCAGAAATATGGATTCAGTTTCTCAATCCATTTTTCCAGTCTGTGGTCTTTTGATGGGGAGTTTAGACCATTAATATTTAGGGTTAATATGGAGAGATGTATATTGTTTTTTTCCTTCAGTGTTTATTTTACTTTCTGTTTGCATTTGTGGTCGGTGTATTTCCTGGTGTTATACCGTCATTAATTACTCTCTCTCATAGCTGGGGGATAGCTGCTCCTTTCCTCGTCCTCTGAACTGCTTTGAGTATTTTCGGAGGGTTAGATTTCTAGACATGTATCCTTTCATCATCCATGTATTTATATCATGGAATATTTTCCTTCTCCTTCAAATATAATTGATTTTGCTGGGTAGAATAACCTGGGAGGACATGTGTAGTCAGTAGTGACTGAAAAGAAACTTTGGTCCAAGCTCTTCTGGCTTCATTTCAAAACCAATTCATCATCCTTTTCCATTGGAAGTCAGCTGTAATGCGATGGGTTTTTCTTTTATATATGTAACTTGTTTTTCCTCTTGAGGTTTTTAGTATTCTGTCTTTGTTTTCATTCAGCACGTGAGTGTTGATATGAATAGAAAATAGCATTAGTTATACACATAGATGTACAAAAGGGGGAAGAAGTTAGGAGGAACATATAAATATCTGGATCTTGGGGTGGTTGTTGCGCTATGTGGTATTCTAATGTTATTCTGTATTTGTTATGGGTGTGTCTTTGTTGAATTTGGGGAAATTTTTCTTCTATAATTCGGTTTGAAGACCTGGTCCATACCATTATCCTGGGATTCTTCTCCTTCCTCTTTTTTTTTTTTTTTTTTTTTTTTTTTTTTCATGGTGTCCCACTTTTCTTGGTTTTTCCACTCTTGTGGGGTTTTTTTTTTTTTGTTTAATGTTTTTGATAGTCCTTTGCTTGGAGCTCGTCAGTGCCCTTCCACATTGTATTCCTAGGGTTAATATATATTTTTCTGGCTTTCATCCATTTCTTACTGAAGGCTTTCCTTCCTCTTGCCCGTATCCTTTTGAGTGGAGGAGTTTGTTCAATTTTCCTTTTTTCATTTCAGCAGTTCCTGCTGGGTTGACCATATCTCCCCCTTTTAGTGGTGTCAGCTGCCGGGTTCAGGGTCACAGGCACGGAGACGGGGGCAGCAGGTCCATTTCCGGCCGGAAGTGGGCATTTTCCTTCTCCCGGTAGGTCATGGAGTTGCGTTGAGTATAGCTATGAGGTTCTTTTAAGAAGCGTGTCTGGGTTAGCGCCAGAGAGAATCTCATTGTGGTTGGAGTCCGGTGTAAGACTGATAGTGTTTTGTGGAGATTTCTTATTTGCTTTTTCCCAGGTTGATATGTTTTCTGTGTGCTTTTGGCAATAAGATGTGATTTGCGTGGTTTTGGAATAATCTGTTGAAAATCCAGGTTTTTTCTTCCTCATTGCACTGTAGGCCTGTTCCTTTATTTTGAGTGGGGGAATGGGGGCTGTTTGGCCCAAACACTGGCAACCTGGCTGCAGTCTCAGTGACTCTAAATATCCAGGTTCCCAGGGAGTTCGGCCCTCTCTTACCTGGCCTGTGGTGGAAGCAGAGAGGCAACTAATTGCTGCCTCAGTGTCCAGGAAGACCTGAGCTCCCAGCTAGGTGGGCTGGCTCTTACCCAACCTGCAGTGGAAGGCCTAGGTGGTGCTGCTGCTGGCTGTTGCCTCTGTGTCCCTGAAGACCCAAGCACCCGGTGGGGTGGACCTTCTCTTACCTGGCATGTGGCAGCTGGCTGCTACCTCGGTGTCCCTGAAGAACCTGAGAAAATACTTCTAAGAAAGGCTTAGTCTTAGGTAACTCATCTACAGTGTATCCCCTGCAACTAATGTTCATGGAATATAGTGGAAATAGGATCTAAACAGAAAACTAGTACATCCCTCAACTCTCACAATAAAGCTTCCTTATATAGTAGGTGGTAATGAACACAGAAGACACAACTGGCCAGATTTTGACAATAAGAGACTGCACAGGGTGTGCCCCTGATTGGACGTCAATAGTAATCCTTACCCCCAATGTGCTCAGGGTCAAACGGGAAAAAGAGCATAAAGATTCTAAGGGCCAGGGTTAATCTATGAACATACAGAAGCAGAGGTTTTCAGGCCATTGGAAGCTTGTACATGTGAACTTTTGGAATGATGCTGTAGAGCAGACTAATGCCCACTCAATCAGTTGAGGAGCCCAGAATGGAGAGAGGGAAATGGGTGGCATGCCGGCCCTAGCTTGGGATCTTTGGAGAGAAATAACTAGTTATATACAGATAGAAATGCTCCTGGTGCAGTTCAGTCTTCAGAACCCCAATGAGAGTGAGGTAGAAGCTGGCAGGTTCCCATTCCCCGAGGCCTCCACTGGCTGGCTGGCATTGCCTTCCTCTAGCTGTGTCCTTCAGTGGCCTTTTCATGAGTGTTCTGGCTATGATATTTTCTCTTTGTCTGTCCTAATCTCTTAGGACATCAGTAACATTGAATCACAGACTGCCTTACAGCCACATTTTAAATTAATAATCATTTAAGGAACTTAATACCCAGACATATTCTAAGCAGCATTCAAGGGCTAACAGCTTCAACATACGAGGGTGATTTGAGGAAAAGAGTCCAGTCTTCTAATGTAAGATTGATCATTTTAATTTGTATAAGAAATTATGTATTTTGTCTAGCAAACAGAAATTTAACAATAAATGAGATGATATTATCAGGACATTTTTTTCACCCAATTTAACCTTATTTTCTCATATTTATGCTAAAAATCACAGAGAGAAGGCATAGACTGAGGAGAAGTATAGGAATAAAAAGACTGTAGCAGTAACCTTCTTTCTAAAACTTCTAACTTGGGAAATGCCGGTCTGTCATTAACTGAATTTAGTTCAGTGAAAATGTAAAAGCTGCAGTAAAAGATATTGACTTTGGAATTTTGTACCACTTCTCCTGATGTAAATTAAAGTCTTAAAGAAGAAAGCATTAAAGCTTTACAGGTTTTAAACGAACAAAAGAAATGATGAATATTTGTCTCAATCCTGGCATTTTCAAAGAATAATTGACCCACCTGGGGCACAGGAAAAAGAAAGGCGTCTAGGTGGTTATCATATTTTCTTTTTATAAACGTTTCAATTTTACATAGAAAAGAATTGTTACTGATACACAGCTTGACCTAACCTAGATCATAATACCTGAGGATGTTTGTGCTTAAAAAGCATTTGACATTTCAGATAATAAATTGGGAAAGAAGTATAAGTTTTGCAGGTTGGACACTTTTTGATGTTTCAGCAGTAACCAGATCTTTATCTAATCAATAAGCTGGATGCCATTGAAATGAGTTCATACTTGAATGATTCTTCCCTATGCTTCTATGATTATTTATAACCATAAAAGAGTACAAAATTTTAAAAATTTTTTTTTTTTTTTAATGTTTTTTATTTCATTTAAAAAATAAAATAAGATGCCCCGTCATCTAACTTGTAAAAGAAATGGTATTAGATCATACCAAATAAAAGATACATGACTAACTTTAATTATTTAATAGCTTATAATTTAAATATTAGTAAAGCCTTTCTAGGTGTCCTTTAATGGTTTACTTGTATATTATTTTTAAGTCTTAACCATACATTTGATTACACAGAAAACTACAGTAAAATCATCTTTATAAAACTTTGTCTCTAAACATGTTCATGGATTTTACATGACTTCAAGTCACCTAAAATGGTGAGAAGTTAGTACTCCCTTGTCGTAATTAAATTTCATTTGGTGAAGTTATCTACTCAGTTATATTAATAAGATTTATAATTTCTTCATCAATGAAGGCAGTTGCTGCTCTTTTAGGTGATCTAAGACATTTAAGAGAGCTTATAATAGCTTGTGGGAATTTAGTTTTGCTGTTTTAGGAGCACAACTCTATGTCCAACTCTGTTTTGAATGATGAATATTAAAGTTAGCAGATATCATTAAATATAGCATTATCAGTTAAGATTTCCTAATTTTTTTCTTGATACTGTGCTTTTATAATAAAGATACAATTGTGTATAATAGAAAAATTGATTTTATAATTTGGAGAACAGAGTGCATACATTAGCCATTGTCATATCAGTCTGTACAGAGACTATACAATGGAATTATGTGATATTAAATTTAATGCATATTTGTACTTTAATATATTTTGTTATCATTTGCCAATAGGATTTTGTAGTAAGCTCTTATCCTTAATAGTGCAAATGCCTTTTTTCTTTCACTATTAGTGTAGAAGACAAATCATCATACATATTCAGATAGAGGCAAACATTTCTAATAAGTGGACGACACTGTTTCCTCTTCTCGGTCTCATGTTCATTGCCTCCATCTCTTGACTGCTTCAGGTTTTATTTTCAGTTACTTCCCAATTTCAATTTGTTTTTCCTCAAAAGCTTTGCTTCCCTCTGAGAAAATATGTTATCTTGGCATATTTCCCCTGTGTTTCTCTGCCAGGTTTTCTTGCTGTCTAATTTGGGGAAGCTGAGTTCTCCCCTGGGTGTCCACTCACTAGTTACACTTGGCCAAGACTGTCTTTGCCCTTTCCTTCCATTTCACGTCTCTCTAAGGAGACACGGACTTTTAACCTACTATATTTAACTTTAAACCACTATGAACCGAAAGTTTTTTAGCCACTCTAAGATACACAAATAAGATTGTCCACCGTGGGGATAGAGGAACTGTATCCACGGTCCACAACCGAAAGTGGCTTCCGCCTAACGTCTCTCCTTAAGAATTTTTTACATCAGTTTGGGGATAATGAAATGCCTCTTCGCCCGTTCATCACAGTCTACTGCTTTCGTCCAGAGAGCCAAAGAGCAAAATCTGACATTTGTTTATTTCTGTATGATATGGCAGATAGATCCCTAGAGTAAAGATTAAATCTCAGAGACAATATAATGCAATATATGAAGTACAAAGGTACAGCATTGTACAAAGATGGTACAATTGATTTTGTCACTTAAGGATCCTGACACCTGATACTCCTGTAAAAATAAAGTGTTAGAATACTCTACAAAAAGGATTTGTTTGGTTTCCATTGACTAGATTTCTGGCTTTAGTAAATGAAACAAACAATACACAGTCATCCCACATTTATGGAAATCACAAACCCACATTAGATGGTTTGCAGAAACCTGAGTGGTGGATTACAGAAGTTTGGCCCATACAGCCAAAGAGTGCATTCCATATTCCTAGAATTTCGTTACTCTTCTGGGAAGAATTCTTCAACGACCAATCTTGAGTGAATTACCTGCTCCCCCCCCACCTGAGAAAGAGAACATCCCACTGAAATATAGTCATTATGAATGTATGAAAGATATGACTGTATTTGTAACATGAGCTAAGACAAAATGGAAGCGTTCATTGCACTACAGTGACTAGCTGTCCAGCATACATCCTTCAATGTATGCAATTTCAAATGTAAGAACAGATGAAATAGAAAGAAAGAAAGAGAAAATCAACCAACTCAGGTGATGATGTGTAATGTATACAAAATGTGTGTGGTGTATATATATATATATATAAATATAATATAATAGATATATATATAATACAAGTTGGAGGGAAAAAATGCAATTTCCATGTTAAAGCATCACTGTATTTTAACGCTTTTTTTTTGGTATCACAAGTTTAACTAATATTACTTCGATGCTATGTATACTCTATAGTTCAAATTAAAATAAAATTTAAAAAAAGAAAGATTACATCATGAATTTTGCAGGTAAATGGGTGAAACTCAAAACCATTATGCTAAGTGAAGTAATATAGGCCCTCCCCCCAAAAGAAACTGGGAAATGGTTTCCCTTATTTGTGGATGCTGGTACCAAATCCCCCAGTTGAAAGACAAGCTGAGCAACATTATTGTCATATCTCTTTCTATTATTTATAATAGAAATTATATAATTTATAATATTATAAAATTTATAATAGAAATTAATATTATAATGTGAATCTCTTAATGAGCCCTAGAATTAACTTACCACATACTTTCAGACATGGTAATTAATGTATATGGGTGAAAGGTAATATATTCATATTTTAGAGTAATATAAAATTAAAGAGAAAAATGTGAACTCCTAAACATATATCAGAGTTAACATACAGTGTATTCTTGGAGGACATAATTCTGGTATCATATATGATGTTCATATAGGCATATTTTGGACCAATACAATTGGGAGGGAACCACAACAATATAAGGACTGGGTCAAAGAACGGACTAATATAGTTAACTTCTGCCAAAACCAATAAACCCTTACAAAGAAAAACTTAAAAAGACTGAGGGAATGATGCACGACATGTATGGCAGAATGCATGATCTAGGGTGGGGTGGGGGGAAGGGAAAGGGGAATATGTCTAAACTGAACTGAAAAATGATGTCTGAAATGCACAAAACATCAATAAAAGTATTACATTAAAAAAGGTCTTATTGGTTTTATAGATTAATAGAATATTATTATGTTTATATTTCTTTAAAAAAAAAGAAATATACCCAACACTTTAGACCATTCTTTAATGTTATCTCAATGTAAGCTCACATTTACCTACTTGTAATGTATATTCAATATTTTAATAAAATGATACATTTAACTAAATGTCATTTTTTTACAATAGGTATGAAATGTTAAGAAAGAAAAAGTAATTTTCTAAATACATAGATGTTTGTCCACTATAATACAAGAAAAAACAAAGGTGTGTTTATCATCTGTCTCTTTGTAATCTTTGTGTGTGTGTATATTAAAATTTAAAAGCTAACCCCATGTCCTCACTTCATGATCTTCCATGTTTTATTCTATTATACCTAGTAATGATTTTCTTGTTGTAATAGCAATATCATTCTAAGATGTAACAATTTTTAGTGTTTTTTTTTAATTATTGCCATCTGACATGGTATAATTCTATTTTGTAAATATCTTTATAAATTCATGGATCAGCTGGAAGCTGTAAGTTATTTAGTTTAGTTAAGATTCTTTTAGAACAGTCCTGTTCAGATAGGCCTGAATAGAACCAGGAAAACATATTCCAGCTGTGTTAGAACCAGGCAAACTCACTTTAAAGGCATTCACCCACAGGCACAGAGGAAAATAATTTGCTGAATCATATTTATGTGCCAGATTTCAGGTGCCAGGAGATGTAGCTAGTTAGTAAAAGGATGTTTCCTACAGTGTCTATATTTACTACGATCAATTAAGTTGTCTATAACCCACTCATTTTCCATGATCTGTCTTTTGTACAGGTCAAAATTTGTAATGTTTACTTTCTCTCTGTAATATGTTGACACTTTAGTCCAGTCACAGTTCCAAAGATAGTAAGAATTTGTATAAATAGTATCAAAGAGAATCAGCATCTCCTACCAGACAGATAACCTGAAGAAGGTATTTAATGATTACTCAGGCAATTAGAGAAATAATTTATCCAGGCAGGTAAGGTACTTTGCCTCAATGGCAGAAATATTTATAGGAATTGTGACTCCTCTGTGGGAAGTTTCTTGAGACTCTACCCATATGACCTGATTATAAATTTCAGACATCTGTTTGTTAACCATAAATTTTCTGCACCTATGATTTTCTTTACTCGTGTATACTTAAAATAATCAATCAAATGTATATTATTTATTCTTTAGTCAAAGTATTCAACGCCACAGTTGCTTCATTTACACAAAGTGTCACATCAATAATAATATGATTATAGGCGTTAAGGCTTAGATTTTAAATGTCACTAGAGCCCATTGTGTTGCTCTGTTAGGAGGATGGAAAATTTAAGAATTGGGAATTACTAGAAGCAAATTGGATTTTCATGTCTGTGTCCCTTAAAGGGATATTGGGACCTAAGTTCTTGGATCCAAACATGCCCCCCTCTCAAGTGTCTAGTGGCCTTGAGGCTACAGCTTTACTTCTCCAGGGATTTCTTATCATTGCTACAATTCAAGTTCAAAAGCAAGAACATTATCAAAACCATAGACGGAGAACAAACAAAACAAAGGATTTTCCTTGAACTATTTTTGTTTTCTTTTTTGTTTTGTTTTGTTTTGTTTTGGTTAGGGTCCCCCTAGTCCCAGCCTGCTTAGAACTCACAGTGTCGGGGCTGGAGAGATGGCCTAGCGGTTAAGAGCGCCGACCGCTCTTACAGAGGACCCGGGTTTGATCCCCAGCACCCACATGGCGGCTGAGAACCGTCTGAAACTCCAATTCCAGGAGAACTCCAGTTCCAGGGGAATCCGACACCCTCTTCTGACCTCCGCAGCATTGCACGACACGGGTGCACAAACTTTCATGCAGACAGTACATTCATACACATACAGAAATAAATAAAAAAATTAATTAAAAAAAATTAAAAAAAAAAATTATCCCTTGTGGGGCTTGAGAGATAGCCTAATGGTTAAGAGTGCCGACTGCTCTTTCAGAGGACCTGGATTTGATCCCCAGCACCCACATGGCAAATGAGAACCGTCTTTAACTCCAGTTCCAGGGGAATCCAAAACCTTCTTCTGACCTCCACAGCATTGCACGACACGCGTGCACAAACCTACATGCAAACAGTACATTCATACACATAAAAAATCTGCCAGGCGTGGTGGTGCACACCTTTAATCCTAGCACTTGGGAGGCAGAGGCAGGCAGATCTCTGTGAGTTCAAGGCCAGCCTGGTCTACAGAGTGAATTCCAGGACAGCCAGAGCTACAGGGAGACCCTGTCTCAGACCAAAAAATAAAAAATAAAAATAAATAAATAAATAAAAATATCCCTTGAAATCATGTCATCAATTTGACCTACTTAGGCCCAAATTGGTGGGATTTTTTTTTTACTTCTTTATTTTTTTCATTTTTTTAACAATAAGTAATAATTTATGAGTACAAGCATCCTTCATGTAAAACCAATTTGCAAGCAGTTGTGCCCAAACCCACACAGCTCATGGGTCCCACCATCCAGCAGGGGGGGGGCAATCAAGTTGATTAAATGAGTGTCCAGACTATATTGCTGTAGTTTCACCATTCACCCCAATAGCAGCCCTTACATTCTACCACGCCCCCCTCTTCCACAGATTGTTCCCTAGGCTTAGAAAAGGGGCACAGGTGGACGAGAAGCAAAACAGTCTACTTTCTCTGGAGCTGTTTTCTGGACTCTGGTCAATTCTGGCTGTCTCCTTTCATGGGCTGACAGTTTGTCCCGGAATAAAGCAAATTTTATGAGATATATTTCTAAATAAATCTGAATAAATGAACATTGTTCCTTTAGAATAAATGCTAGTATCAGATTTTATGTCCCTTGGAACTTGGTAGAAATTTAGAAAGGAAATGAGTAACAGGCAAGTCATAATACAAAGTACTGACTTTATGCTCTGAAAACCTCAGAGCTTGCTGTATGTAAATAAATGTGTAACCTCTGTGTTATCTGATATGTTCACTTCTGGTAGCTGGGGATGGAAAACTGATGCAATTATGTTGTTCAGATTGTCTGTATTAGCAGTGTAGTAGTGAATTTTCTGTGGCTGTTTCAGAACCACTACAACCAAGGGAACTTAGCAAAGGAAGAGCTTATTAGAGCTTACAGTTCCAGGGGAACTGGAGTCCATCACGGAAGGGAGGCATGGAGGCAGGAGGTGCTGCAGCAGGGGCAGAAAGCAGAGGTTCCTATCTTCAAACAGGCAGAAGAAGCAGAACAAATGGAGATTGGCAAGGCATTGTGAACTCTCGGAGCCTGCTCCCAGTGACATCCTTCCTCCCAAGTGCCCACGCCTTCTAATGTTAGGGTCTGAGAATCCATGCCAGGTACACCGAAGGATGGAAAACCAAGACTTTATTTTGGGGGAAAAGTAAACCAGCATGCTGGGGTGGAGGAAAAAGACTCCGACATGGATAACTTGGCTAGCAGGCCTTTTATACAGGGTCTAGGGGAATTTTAGCAGGGTTTGGGTAACTTCTAGCCTTATTGGATAATAGCAGGATTACAAGTCATACTTAGGTCAGCCCACCTGCTCCACATACCAACAGTTATCTTTAGACACAATGCTGCAACTAGAATGAGGAAATAATGAGTCAGTCCACCTCCTCTCACATACCAGCAGTTTTGAATGACCAATTATCTTTGAATGCTTTAGAGGTATTTTACCTAGGCCTGGCTAATGTCCCAACATGTGTAACATGTGGAAATAAAGTGCACCCTAGAAGAGAAATGATCATTCCTTAAAATGAACTTTTATTTTAAGGACCAAGGACCATAGTGTAATTTAACAGTTTTAGCTCACATGACAGTTTACTTGTGAATCAACTTGATATCAAGTAAATTATTAGTATTAGATGTGAGCCTATTCATTTAAACAGCCCCATAAAACAAATATCATATTGAACTAGTTTCAAATCCAAAACTTCAACATGACTTGATGAAAACTCTAAATCAGAGATGAAAACTTTAATCAGAGTAAAGTATGACTCCTAAGCTTATAACAGTCAAAATAACAACATTTTTTAAAATTTTATTTGTTTCTGTATGTGTATGAATGTACTGTCTGCATGCAAGTTTGTGCACCCATGTCGTGCAATGCCGAGGAGGTCAGGAGAGGGTGTTGGACTCCCCTGGAACTGGAGTTCTCCTGGAGTTGGAGTTTCAGATGGTTCTTGGCCACCATGTGGGTGCTGGGGATCAAACCCGGGTCCTCTGTAAGAGAGGTTGGCACTCTTACCTGCTAGGCCATCTCTCCAGCCCCAAAATAACAACATTTTAAACTTCACAGTTTATGCAGTACTTTTCCTAATTTTAATTTAGTATTAATTGGATTCTTGGGTCAGTTATTTGTTTCTGACTGAGAAGTTCTACAGTAATAATCTTTACATTTTTAAAACCATCTGGGTAGATTTTTGTAAACACATAACCAAGGAGTAATCAAGGTGCTGCTCATGAAGTGTCCTGCTTCTCACAGCTGTTGATAGGCACCCTACTGGGTCATTAGAGTCAAAAGTGGTCACCTTCCCAGACAGATAAGTCTGCTGGAGTCTGGACCCAGAGTTTAGTGTGGGGCCCTTGAGCCCCTCCTAGTGTATGGCCTGTCACAGACATTAGTTTCTGATTTTTACAGCTTGACAGGATAGCTCTATATTAGACAAAAGGCATTAGGAAAATCACCTAGAAATCTGGGGATAGATGTATATCTTTTGGAGAGATGTCTCTAAACCCCAAAACTGGATTGTGGCTTGCATTATCTCTCTCTTTTCTTTTTTTATTATTTATTTTTGTATGTGTATGAATGCTCTGTCTGCATGTAGGTCTGTGCACCCGTGTCGTGCAATGTCACGGAAGTCAGAAGAGGGTGTCGGATTCCCCTGGAACTGGAGTTCTCCTGGAATTGGAGCCACAGATGGTTCTTAGCTGCCATGTGGATGCTGGGGATCGAACCTGTGTCCTCTGCAAGAGCAGTCAGTGCTCTTAACCACTAGGCTATCTCTTCAGCCCTGTCTCTCTCCCTTCTAAGTACATCAATGATCAACTAGGTAGCTTCACCAAAATACAAACATTCATCAGAAGTATAAAATTGAGTTTTGGGCAGTGCTGGTTCTGGTGAGCCTCTGGGAGAATCCAGCTCTCTGCTGGCAGTGCCTGGTCTGCTCATCTCGTAGCTGTGCCACTGCACTGCCTGGCTCCAGCCTCACAGAGATCTCTGTGTTTCTGTAGGTTTAGTGTCCATTCTCACCTTAACAATTACTCTAGTTACAACTGAAGCTGGGTCAAACTCTGAGGCTCTAAGTGGGTATGACACCGTTTGACCCACCTCAGAGCAGTGGCCACCAGAGCAGTCAGGATGCAGTTCAAATGTGACTTGAGTCTGGAGCAAATGCATGTGGTGAGATGTGAGAAATGGCCCAGCTATGACCCAGTGAGTGAGCTTCATCTGGACAACCTCCAACCCTGGCTAATGCAACACAAAGATCCCTATAAACTTGCCTTTTTCCTCATCAGAGACTCAGAATAGGATTCTCCCCTATTCCATTAGTAAAAACAGCATAATTCCAAATCCTTGTTTAGCCTTCCCACACCCTCTCTGCCTAAAAAAACATCTCGACACCTTCTCCCAGTGCAGGGACAATAAGCCCCAGCCACCTCAAACATGCACATTCATCTTGCCCACATGCCTCTTACTGGCTCCAATATGCTTGATGCATTCTTACTCAAAACCAACTCTCACTAACACCTAAGGCCCAGCTCATTGGCCAGATGGGATTGGGAGTAAGGCAGGGACTTTAAGCACCAGGGGATCCCATTCTCTAGCTAGAATTGTGTGTATGATACACACCCCTGTGGCCAGGAGCTGTGAGTCCCTTGAGGATCTGCCCAATGCCAAGAACTATTTCAATGGAGACAGCTACCTGGTATTTATTTTCTCTAACCCCATGTTATTTACATCAGGTGGAAAATTACCAATAGTCACATACACATGTGTAATTTCCATGCATGTGGGAATTACTAACGCTCACACACATGCTTTCTTAACAGCCCTAAAAAGTGAGGAAATCTTCATTTGTTAGTGATGTGGACTGCTCTCTCTCTCTCTCTGGAGACTTCTGCATGGAGATTCTAAAAAAATCAGCTATGTGGCTACATTTACTCCAAGAGAAAGAGCCTGGCAGAGGTGTAGTCCCTCTCCCTACCTGCTTAAATCAGCATGTCTGTAGTACTACAAGTATAGGGGACAGACTGGTAAGGCTGTGCCTGAGGTGAGGCCTGTACTGAGCACTGGGAGTTAGGCCCAGAGAAGGCATTCTATCTTGCCTCTTTCCTTGCTGTATAAGAAAGCAGGCCAGTATGCACCTGTCACGGGGTTTCTGTCTGCAGAGTAAGGGCTCATGTTTCAGGCCCAAGTCCCTGAGATGGACAAGGTGGCCCAGGTGAAGTCCCAGACATTCTGCAGGCCTATAAGAACTGGGCCTCACTGGGAATGAGGGCTTAAGGCACGTGCACCCTCCAAATAGGTTCCTACCCACAAGCTGAAATGAGGTTCCATACTTTTAGAAAGATTCAAACACACATCCAAAACAGCAGGAGCCTGGGGTGAGAGGGCTCTAACATCTTAAAGTATCACAATAATTTTATCATCCAAATGGAGACCAAAAGCATGGAGTAAAGTACAGTTTCCATGAGTTTGATTTACCCAGTTCTCTGAGACCAACTCTTCCATAAACACAAACATACAGCATGCAGGAGGGACTGCCTGCCAGACCAGCAAGGAGGCCACAGACCCAGGGAAGTAAGTCCCTTTGCCTCCCAGACACAGACTATCCTGGAGATCAGCTTCTGTAATGCTCTGCCAGAAGCCATGCAGCCCCCTGACTGATCTAGGTGCCAGACCCCCAAAATGGGTCTCTAGCAGAGACTGAGAGGGTGCTACCTGGGCACTCCAAAGAACTCAGGAATTCCCCAAGCTCTAAAGACCTTCTCCCAAGCCAGACCAAGATTCCTTACTAACTGCTGATGAAAACTTTATTAGCTAGCAAAAGGAAGTTTTTCTCTGGTCCTTTGAGATAGATTCTCCTTGTAGCAGCTGGGTGGAAACTCACCAAAGCAGCCAGATGGCCTGACCTTGGGATCACAAAGAGCTGCCTGCCTCTGCCTCTGAAGGACTGGGATTAAAGGTGTATGCCACCACAACAGGTCACAAGGGGCAACAAAACTGCCCCACCCAGAACAAAAGCCAGTCCAAGAATTTATTCCCAGCCCAGAAGGCAAGTTAGTATGTTAAATCAGGGATACACCCACCCAGAGAATCTGGCCCACAGAGGTCTCAAAAAATGTAGATATTTCCAAAGCAAGAAAGCTACCTCACACAATCCTTTTGAAAGCAAACACAAACCAAAATGTCATCTTAGAAAATAGGATACTTGGGGCTGGAGAGATAGCCTAGCGGTTAAGAGCACCGACTGCTCTTTCAGAGGACCCAGGTTCTATCCCCAGCACCCACATGGTGGCTAAGAACTGTAACTCCAATTCCAGGAGAACTCCAGTTCCAGGGGAATCTGAGACCCTCTTCTGACCTCCTCGGCATTGTGTGACATGAGTGCACAAACCTACATGCAGACAGTACATTCATATACATACAAAAGTAAATAAAAATTAAAAAAAAAAGAAAATAGGATACTTAAACAGTCAACTCTGAGGCTGACTCCTATAAACAATTACTACTTGTTGTGAAATGTTTAAATTTAGAGATGTCTATGGTATCCAAATTTTAGGCCTTTAAATAATTTTTAAATATCCATATTTTAAAGTTTTCACGTGCGTATCTAGTCTGACGTGCCAAAATGAATGATTCTGTGCACATGAAGAATGGAAACTTGAAGTGGCCACTTTGACAGAACGAATATGAGACAAATACAATAACTGAATTACAAACACAAACAAAAACTTAGATGCATAATGAGCTACATGAACCTTAGACACATGGTTACCATAAGCACAAGACATAGTTACCTCTTTTAAATCTGGATAGATTTAGAATTTCCCATCCTGAGATCCCAGAGAATGAGAATAAAAGCAATCTCAGAGAAGGAAAGTGAAAGCAACAAACAAAAGAATAAGGGCCCAACAACAAAGACTATGCAGACAGAAAGAGAAGAAAGGCTATGTGCACAGAGTTGACCCCCTGTCAGCCCTGGAGCCAAAAATCTGGGCCCCTCGCCCGAATTCCAAATCATTGAGGTGAACCCACTGTTCGCATTAAATTCTAAGGCAAACTCCCATTTGCACTCTACCAGTGGAGAGTTGGGGAGTCCCCATCTCTCCACTCAAGGAGCATTACTGACTCCAGTTTCTCCTAATCAAGAACCCCAAATCAGAAACTCAAGTTCAATCAAAATAACCAAAACCAAAGAGAAAGTAAAAAGAAAAAAGAATTGAGCTCACTCTTACCCAAAAGACATAGCTGGTTGAAAGAGATGTCTCTAGTCCCTCCAGGTCTTTTGGGGAAAATCAGTGGAACCTCCAAGATGTTAGGGTCTGAGAATCCCCACCAGACACACCAAAGGATGGAAAACCAAGACTTTATTTCAGGAAAAAATAAACCAGCATGCTGGGGTGGAAGAAAAAAGTCTCCGTTCCTGATAACTTGGCTAGCAGGCCTTTTATACAGGGTCTAGGGGAATTTTAGCGGGGTTTGGGTAACTTCTAGCCCTAATGGATAATAGCAGGATTACAAGTCTTAGGTCAGGGGATGGAGAGATGGCCTAGTGGTTAAGAGTGCCGACTGCTCCTGCAGAGGACCCGGGTTCAATCCCCAGCACCCACATGTCGGCTGAGAACCATCTGTAACTCCAATTCCAGGAGAACTCCAGTTCCAGGGGAATCCAACTCCCTCTTCTGACCTCGGAGCATTGCACGACACGGGTGCACAGACATACATGCAGACAGTACATTCATACACATAAATAAATAAAATTTAAAAAATTTAAAAAAATTATTAATAAACAAGTCCTAGGTCAGTAGCCCACCTTCCCCACATACCAGCAGTTTTCTTTGGACACAATGCTGCAACTGGAATGAGGAAGGAAAGGGTCAGTCCACCTCCCTCACATACCAGCAGTTATCTTTAACAAGTTTAAATTTTATTAGCTGTTCTTGAGGCCTCAAGCAACTGACCTTGTCCCCGAAAATGTCAGCTCCCAATAAACCTTGAGCAATTGACCTTTTCCCCGAATTGGGCAGGTTCCATTAACTGCCTAAAATGGGGGCTATATTCAAAATGGAGTCAGTGTGGGTCTCCGTTACACTAAGACCTCCCAAAACACCACCACCAACTGGGGACAAAATGTCCCAATACTTGGAGCCTGTGGAGGACAATCTCATTCAAACCATCACACTCAGGTACATGTATATTTTTCTGATGAAGGAAAACTTCTCACCTTGTCTTATTCTTTACTACTTGGGTCCATGACTGGCACTCTGATTTCTGACTTCATCCTACATTGGAAATAAGACTTGAAATCTACACCATTTCTGCCTGTGATTATTTCTTTCAGTGTACTTGTCCTCCATGTCTACTTTTGTAAAACGTCACCAATTTCTTTTGCTTACCCTCTGTGGATTCAGTCAATTTCTTTTACACTTCACACATTTCTTGAACACAAATACCTGCATATATATGTATGTGTGTGTATGTGTGTGTGTTACTTAAACAGGGTTAGTAAGCATATGTTCATTGAATCTGTTTCTTTTTTTTATGTGTAGGAGTGCATAAGTGCATGTGGATAATGCTCCTATGTTGCTAAGTGCCCATGGAGGAAGGACGAGGGTGTCAGATCCCCTGGAGCTAGAGTGACAGATGGTTGTTAGCCACCATGTGGGCACTGGGATTTGAACCCAGGTCTGCTGCAAGAACTGCCAATGTTCTTAAACACTGACCATCTCCCCAGCACCTTAATCTGTTTCTTGCACACATTACCTGGATGGTGCTCACTGATATTTGATCATGCCTTTTGATTTCAGCAGTCTAATGGTGTAGTCAGATGTAAAATATACAGAACCAGATGAACTGAAGATAGTTCTGTTTTAATTGACAGCAAAACAAAAAAAAAAAAAAAAAAACAAAAAAAAAAAAAAAAAAAACACCAAAAAACTTTGCTCAATTATTTGAAAACAGAATATTTTTACTAGATACTGATTAAAATGCTTAACATTTTCTGAATTTATTTTATTTAATCTTACTATAATGAATCCACTTATACTTTGTGTTACTTCATACCCCATTTGAGATTTATGTTGGAAGTCAAGCCTTGCTCATTTTCAGATTTCAATTAATTAGTTATTAAAATCACTCATTTCCATTTTCCCAAATGCATCACTACATTTTTTCAAGAATGTGCAAATGGATATATTTATAATAAATTCTATATCTGAATGCTTTTCACGTAATGAATTACATTACTTTATATAGTGTGCTCTTCCCCAAAGGATAGAAAATTTTCAGCTTATTTTCATAGTTGGTCATTATATTTCAGAGCTTTAAACACTACAAGCCTTACAGCAGCTATTGAGAGTCCAATTCTAACCTTTTAGATAATATAATTCTTAGCAACTAGAGCTTAGGGAAACATCCATTAGTTACTTTTAGTACCACATAAAACTAGGAAAATGTACATTATTCTGATGTGTGAGCTTTGTCTTCTGTTGTTTCGGTAATATAACTTCAGCCTGCTGTTTTTACTGATGATCCACTTGTTTGCAAGAATGAAAAAATCAAGCACAGTCCCTAAATTATGGGACATCATAAGATGGCTGTGAATACATAGCATTAAAATATGAAAAATGGATTCTACAACCCAAGTTTCCATCCATGAGCTATGAATAATGATTGTGTTATTTAACTATATAGCCATTGGCATCCAACTTCTTGCTGTCTTGTCAACAGATAAGTAGCTCCATGGGTAAAAGCAGAGTTCTAGAGGCTGATCCAAATATCTGTCACTTTAGTCATGCTTACCTTCAAGTTTCAAAATCGAATAATCAGGGAAGAAGCCTCCCCTCCCATTCATATTCTTTCTTTTTGTAAAATAGTCTTTTGTGTTGTCATTAAAAATGCATATTTTAAACATTTTAAAAATACCTACACACACAAAAATCCCTCTGAGGATTCCTTCCAGATGGGCAACACCCTGTACTTGTCAGTTGAAACCAGGACAAAATTGCATTGATTCATGTTTGTTTTAAATTATTTTTGCAAGCACTTGGGTGTTACGGAATATTTTACATACAAATGAGTTCATTCCTAGTAGAAATCAGGGACCCTGTCACTCAGAGGGCAGAGTGAAAGGGAAAGCTGCTGATGTGCAGCTCACCCTCCAGTGAGTTATATAAGTGGTTGCTGGAGGTGAGAGGAAGTAATGAGAGTCTGAAAGGAAGGCAGAGGAGGAAACAGAGTGCTGTGTGATGTTATCAGTGAAATGACAGTCAACAGATTGGATCATGTCATGAATTAAAAAGTTGATTTTGAATTTTTATTATTTATTTTCCAAGTCACTCAAGAAATTCCAGTTCCAATTACATTAGAAAAGTATGCCATTGCACTGTTTAGCATACAATATTTTGGGAAAATACAAAAGTATTCAGTTTTTACAATACATACATGAAATTAAAAGGATATTTCAAATGAATATGTACCCTTAAATTTGAAAATGCATATTGCTAATAGAAATGTGAAACATTACTAACTTGATGTTAAATTGAATTCTGATGTTAGTGAACAAAAACAGTAAAATTAACTTTAGATGAGAACTGATACAAACAAATACTTAAATATAAATGAAAAATTTAAACGAATTCATTTATATAGTTGAAAATATTTCATTAAGCAAATATACGATCAGGGGCATTTTGAAGAATTTCTTTATTATGCAAATGAAAACAATGAAATAAGTCCTATGGGCAGAAATTATTTTTTATTTTTATTTTAACCTAGAATAGGGTTTTATGGGAGCATTATCATTTAAAAGTAGTGGAGAAGAATCTCTACAAAGACCTTCTTGAAGGTCCTGGGAGTAATGGGTAGAAGCTGACTAGTAATTGAGTAGGGAGAGGGCCACATCTAGTGATGAGAAGAGTCCAGAGGATGACTGGGAACACCTCCATTCTGCTACCAGCAAGGGCAACTCATCTGAATTATCTTTCAGCAATCTGCCTGTATCCTTCGGGGACAAACTCTAACATGATCAGAGCAAGTCTCAATCCACAGAAAGTACTGAAATATACATAAAATTTATGATTATTTTTCTCTCCATACACAGCTAGGAGGTGTACCAAGAGATCAAAAACAAAACCAATGAAGTAGAGCAGTTATAAAAAATTCTAAATTAAGGATCTTTTAAATTTTGTGCTCTATTTATTATTTTTGGTTCTTTCCTCTTTTTTGTCTTTCTTTTTTTCATGTTTCTGTTTATGATCATCAGAAATTTGGTAAATATGCCATGAAGCTGTATTTGAAGAAGTGAACGCCTCTGAGAAATGTGAATTATGGTGTATTTCTGTGTCTGTAATTGGCTATCTATTTAACTACTTATGGCCGAATGGCTGAGATGTGGCAGACTGTAAAATATAACTTAAGACTGAGGATGAGACTCTTACTGTTGTCCAGCAGGACAAGGGAAATAAACAAGGAAAACAAATTGCCCATCACGATCTAGAAATGAATTGTTATATGACATGCCTGCCATCTATGTATTTATCTTTAATACTTCAATAGAGCTACTAGTGAAGTCTTTACAAAAATCAGAGCTCAGCCAGGGAGAGAAAGGAGAATGAAATGCTGAGTCTGTTCTTCACAGAACAATGGAAAGCAGTCCTTCAGAGCCTGCTTAACAACAGGATAACCAGGCCAGAAACAGGGACAATGTACACACAGGAAGCAACAACCAGCTCCAGAAATCTCTTGTGATCATTTTCATTGAAAGAACTGGAAATTATTTTTTTTTAATAAACTTCCAAACAATATGATGCAAGCAGGTAGGAGAGAAGAATCTGATCTTGGGGCTAATATTTTGCTTTTCTCAATATTGAATACTGAGTTAAATATTCTATGTGTTTTCTTTGACAGTAGGGATAATGATGATACAGTAAGCAAAATTTTATTTTAATATAAATTATTTTGTATTAAATATTTTAAGTTTAAATACATAGTAAGGCTTTCTTCACTGAATTTTCCTACATATCTTTATACTTATTTTCCTTTTCTTTTCTTTGTTCTGACTACACCCTTGCTCTGACCCCTCTTGGCTGCCCTTCTCATTTTAAACAATGTTCCCATACATTGCTTCTGCCTTAGAGCTACATGTAAGACTCTAAGGAACTGGAAGTTAAATTTTAAACCATTTAGTCCAGAGTCCCAGATGCTTTTGTATTTTATTTTCCAGTGGCATCTGTTGACTAAGCTAGCATACTTGAAATGTTTATTTTGTTTTAAGATTTTAGATGTTTATCATCATGGCTTATGAATTGAGAATTTGAAGATAGTCAAAGCCCATCAACACAAGAATTATAAACTGCTGTATTCATATTACTTTTTTCCCTAACTTGTGAGATTAATGATAGGTACTTTGCAAAGAAATTTGAAAAATATTCATGGTATCATGAGCCTTTTAGTGAAAAATGACAAATAGATACAGTATATTATATAAAGTAATAAAATATAGAAGTTTTATCAAGGATAAATGAACATACAATTTCTTTAGAGAGACTATAAGGGAAGGACATCACTAATCTTTGAAGGTGGAAAAAGATGTTCATGGAACCTTCAGCTACAAAGGAAACCGTATTATCCATGCTGGGATAGAATCTCAGATCAGGTAATATGTGAGTCCAATGATACAACATAGAAATTATGTGAAAGCCTTCAGGTAGACAGGGTCTAGAGACTAGAATTTACAAGGACATTTGTTCATTAGATAGATTATATATGATCTCAAGAATTGGCCAACTTATATTTATTCTTAAGGCTCAAAAATACAAGTCAACATAAAATATTCCATTCTCTCATCTTGTTAAGATTATCAGGTATGACAGCATGCAAAAGATCCAGGTAATCTCAAATTAGGCAAAATCTGAGCATAGAAATGGAGGCAGGGAACATGTTAAGAATCCCATCCTGGGCTGGAGAGATGGCCTAGCGGTTGGGAGCACCGACTGATCTTGCAGAGGACCCGGGTTCGATCCCCAACACCCATATGGCGGCTGAGAACTGTCTGAAACTCCAATTCCAGGAGAACTCCAGTTCTGGGGGAATCCGACGCCCTCTTCTGACTTCCGCGGCATTGCACACGACACGGGTGCACAGACTTGCATGCAGACAGTGCATTCATACACATACAGAAATAAATAAAATTAATAATAAAAAAATTTAAAAAAAAAAGAATCCTATCCTTCACTGAGAAGCTACTGACCACCTATTGCTTCTGGAAGAGGTAGAATTGGATAATTTTTTTAAGGATGTGACTCTAGATAGAACAATAAGACACTAGTGGATAGATCTACATTGAAGGGCTTTGGAGACACACAATTGATTCTGTACTGAAAGAGTACATGAAATCAGACAGGAACACTAGAGAAACAGAAATGAGGGAGACTAAATATGGTTAAAATATATTGTATGAGCTGGGCATGGTGGTGCACGCCTTTAATCCCAGTACTTGGGAGGCAGAGGTATGCAGATCTCTGTGAGTTCAAGGGCAGCCTGGTCTACAGAGCAAGCTCCAGGACAGATGGTATTAAAAGGGAGACCCTGTCTCAAAAATACTAAAAAAGGATAAAACTAATATATATATATATATATATATATATATATATATATATTATGAAATTTACAAAAAAATCGTATAAGTTTAAAAATCATTTACTGTGATTTACTCACAGGTATCCAAGTCAACATATCACAGAGGTAACTGCAGTTTATTTAGCAGTGTTCACGATAGCTATGTTATGGAACCAAACTAAGTGTGCAACTACAGAGACCTGGATAACAAAACTAGGACACATATGCACAATGGAAGTTTTCTCAACCATAAAGAATAAAATTTTGATGTGGAAAAATGGGTGTAACTAGAGACAGGCACTTTAGAAGAATGAAACCATCTCAGACAAATATATATTTACTCTTATTTTGGTCTCTAGATTCTACATGGTCTCACACACACACACACACACACGCACACACATATATATATATATATAAACACATGTAAATATTATGTATATACATATATACATATTTTAATACATACATATATATGTGTGAACAAAGAAGGAAGGTAGAAAGGGATGATGGAGAACTGAAATGGGAGAATATGTTTAGTATACAATACATACTTTTATGGAAGTGTAAAAATGTAAAGAGCAATAAAATTAAATTTTACAAATAAAGGTTATCTAACTTTTCCTCATCAAGCTCAAAAAATATGATAACACAGTGAAATTACTTTTGTACTTCAAATATAAAGATTATGCTGGACATAGTGGCACACACCTTTAATCCCAGCACTTAGGAGACAGGCAGATAGATCTCTGTGCATTTAAGGCCAGCTTGGGCTACATAGTGAGTTCCAGGTCAGCTGGAGCTATGAGGAGACCCTGTCTCAATAAGAGAAAAACAGAACCTAAATATAAATTCAAACATAAGATTTAAATGTAAACTTTCTATGCCTAGGTGTATATTGTGACTTCCTTCCCTGTCATTTTTATAGTTATTTGAGGTAAAAAGTTGGTTTCTTGTCGCAAAAAATATTTTAAAGGCCATCTATACTTCTCGGACTAAAAAGCTGATTTTTACACAGATACTGTTTGTTTGGAACAATTAAATGTTAATTAAACTTTAGAATGAAAACACAGCATATAAATTGTGTGTCCGGGGCTGGAGAGATGGCCTAGCAGTTAAGAGCGCCGACCGCTCTTTCAGAGGACCCGGGTTCGATCCCCAGCACCCACATGGCGGCTAAGGACCATCTGAAACTCCAATTCCAGGAGAACTCCAGTTCCAGGAGAACTCCAGTTCCAGGGGAATCCGACACCCTCTTCTGACCTCCACCGCATTGCACGACACGGGTGCACACACTTGCATGTTGACAGTACATTCATACACATACAGAAATAAATAAAATTAAAAAAATATATATAAATAAATTGTGTGTCTATAAAGTTTGTGTCTAATTTTCCATTCATACCATAATTATGTCATTATAATAATAGAAGTGATAATAGAAATTATTTTTCTTTACATAATAAAATTTCAACTCGGTAGTAGGATGTTGATATTTCCTTTCATAGAATCAACTTAATTTTGTTGATAAAGTAACATTTCTGTGAGCTCTAATTTCATATAATTTAACTATGTTAAAGTTCATGTCTTACTTATAATGGCAAAAGCTCCAGGGGAAAAGGTATTAATATATTGGTTGTATAAGACTGTTTTGTTTTGTTTTTGGTCTTTTAGGTTCTTAGTAGCCCCAGCTGGCCTGGGACTCACTCTATAGTCCAGGATGGCCAAGATCTCACAGAGACCTCCTTGCCTCTTGCTCCTGAGTACTAGGACTAAAGAAAGGCTTATGCCACTAAGCCTGGCTATTGGTACATATGAATTTGAAGATAATTGTTTCTGAGTATTCATTACGTTTGGAGTTCCACATATGCATGTGAATTTCTGGGATTATTTTCTGAAACCAAAATTCAACATATTTAATCTTCCCATTCCTTTACTGCCATGAATTTCCTTACAACTTTAATTTCATCTGGTTATTTTCTTTGGAAAGAAAATAAATGAGCTTAAATAGATTTCAAGTTTCTAGAAGAATGATTCATGCTTGAAACTTTCAACATGAAGAAAACTATGGTAACCTAACTCAAAGAAGGGCAGCCTAGATCACTAATATAGTTAGAAGGTAATTTAGTCTTTGTGCTATGGTTTACTTTATTTAATTTTCATTTTGTAATAAATGTTCTTTAAATAGATTAGTTATTCAAAACTCATTATCCCAGATTTTATTAGACTATTCTTTATTTGTTACTTTAGTCTAAATTTTTCACTTCCAAATTTAATGTGGATTTATTGAGTCTAATTTTACTTTTATAGTTTAGCCCCATGTCATCAACAACATTAAAAAAAAAAAAACAAAATACTATGTAATATAATCTATTTTCAATGTGATTATATGCTTAGATATTAAAAGTAAATAGCTTTTACTTTGAGATTTGAGAATTTCAAAGTCAAAGGTAAAACACAGAAAGATGTAACAGTTCCTCTCCTGGAGGTGGTAACATATTCAAGGATAGAATTCTACAAAACCCACAGCCTTGTGAGATTCTTCATCCATTTACACTTCTCTGGAATTTGTTAGTATAGCATATAAAATGAATTTTATCATGACACATGGATAAAAATGACATTTCTTACATTCAGAACATGGAACTGGAGAGGTGGCATATTGGTTAAGAGCACTGGCTATTCTTGCAGAAGATTCAGGGTCACTTCCCAGCACCCTCATGGTAACTCCTCACTGTCCATAACTACAATTCCAGGGAATCTGACACCTTCCTATGGTTTCTGCAGGCATTATGCAAACATAGTGAGCTTACACACATGCACACAAAACATAAATACACAAAAAGTAAAAATTAATATAAACTAGTATTCAAAACATATTATAAAATAATAAATCCATAATCTAAGTGTCCAGGCATAAACCTGAGGACTATTTTTTAATGGAGCATTGAATACTCAAGAATACCTTATCTTATTTTTCTAATTTATACCTGATAAAGTAACTTCCCATATTATATTTTTCCAATAGCATAGTAATTACTATGAAATAAAATAAAAACCAAATTTAAATACTGAGTATAGTATGTTATCTTATTGTTAATCTTTTTTGTAAGTAAACTATATTTGAAGCAAGTGAATATATTTAACAAAAGATATGCAAGTAACCCACATCTATTTATTTATTTATTTTTGTTGTCTTTTTTTTTTTTTAAGACAGGGTCTCCCTGTAGCTCCAGCTGTCCTGGAACTCACTCTGTAGGCCAGGCTGAACTTCAACTCACAGGGATCTGCCTGCCTCTGCCTCCAGAGTGCTGGGATTTATTTTGTAGGTTTCTCCCATGATGGCAGAACAAAAACAGTAATATGTTATGAACTTATCAGCTACACAATAGTACTAGTATGTTTAGTAAATTCACATTGCATGAATAATGATATTCTTATGTGGGTGAGATGTGTAACAGTAAAAGTATATATGTGTTCATACATTTGTTTCTTTGTGTAATTAGGCAGACAAGACTTTGTAATAAATGCTCGCCAATCCAGTGAGAGCCATCATTTTTTTTAAAGACATAATGGATAAAACATCTTCCAGCAGATATCCTAGATTCATAGTTAAGGTTTTACAGGGCATGCAGAACACTTGGCCCATCAACATCCTGTTGTGAGGGAGTATCACAAGACCCTAACACTATTTGAGGATCTGTACTAGCTGGTGGAGTAAGACACATTTTATTAGTGGTATATCCAATGTTCAGTTACACATATTCCTGTAATAATGTCTAACCCATGGTACTGTAATTAACCTTAATGAAATTGAGATACACATATACACACTGACTTGAAATTAGAAGAGAGACTTCTTAAAAAGAAGAAAAGCATCAGTGAGAATCAAACAAGTGAGAGAACATTGAATATGATCAAAATACATTGAACACATATGTTAACTTTTCATAATGAAAACCATTATTAGTTATTTCCTTTTTATTCAGGGGCTCTAACCTCTATATAAAAATCTATTACTGTACAGCCAGGCATGGTGGTGCATGCCTTTAATCCTAGCACTTGGGAGGCAGAGGCAGGTGGATCTCTGTGAGTTCAAGGCCAGCCTGGTCTACATAGTGAGTCCCAGGACAGCTGGGGCTACATGGAGACCCTGTCCCAAAAAGACCAAAAAAAAAAAAAAAAAAAAAAAAAATCTTTACTAGTGAGATCTTTTGTTTTTTTTTATGGAATCTTTTTTTTTAAATTTTTTATTTCTGTATGTGTATGAATGTACTGTCTGCATGCAAGTCTGTGCACCCGTGTCGTGCAATGCCGCGGAGGTCAGAAGAGGGTGTTGGTTTCCCCTGGAACTGGAGTTCTCCTGGAATTGGAGTTTCAGATGGTTCTAGGCCACCATGTGGGTGCGGGGGATCGAACCTGGGTCCTCTGTAAGAGCGGTCAGCACTCTTAACCGCTAGGCCATCTCTCCAGCCCCCAACTGTGGAAGCTTCTTAAAATACATATACATATATTAAAAGAAGTTAAATGGTTCATCACTGACCTTATGATGTAGGCTCAATAGTACTACAAAGAACAGAAAGGAAAACAGACAAGGGTAGGCTAAAATGGCAGCTCAAAGAAAGTTATTTTGACATAGCTCTCTGGTTCTTTGCTTACACTAAAGCTTTTAATAATTGTGTTAGTAAAGAATTAATATTAAAACATCAGAGAAGAAAGTAGCATTATATATTTTATCACACATTTTTTTAATAATGGAAAAGCATTTTAGTGAATGAAATTTTTCTTTTTATACTTCACAATTACATGGCACACTGGTAATGAGAAATTTAATAATTTCATACTATTAAGACTACCTTATGCAAATACTGTAAGGTTTTAAGCCACCTAAGTCAGGGACTTCAGAAGGCCAATAATTATTCTGGAATGTGTTCCTGTAACCTGAGAAATGTTGCAACATCCTGCAATCACACCTCACCAGAGTCCAGAACCAGGCCTCAGTCTCTTTCAAGATCCTCCTACTGATACCAGTCAGGTCCCAGTTTCCCTCAAGATGCTTCTACTGATACAGCCACAGACACCCATTCCCTAATCTCCTTGCCTCCACTTCCTTGAAAATGCAGTAACTTGTGTGCCTGCCTATAAAACCACCATTTGGAGTTCATTCTAGTGCTGGTCATCTTAATCCCAAAACAGGCAGCCCAGCCACCATTCCTAAAATAAACCGACTTCCATCTCATCTGAGTCCTGACATTTTCTCCTGTCTGTGCCAAGTCTCCCTCCCCTCATAATGAATCCAACAAATAAAATATCTAATGCCATACAGGTAATATTGATAATAAGGAACACTCATGTACCTCAAATGCAACCAACACAATTCAGTAATCCATGGTGATGATTCTATTTCTTTGAAAATTCAGACATTATGTGATAAAATTCTTAATTTCAAAATAATTTGAAATGTCCCTATTTTTATTTTATTTTTTTTAATTTTTTTTTATTAATTTTATTTATTTCTGTATGTGTATGCTGCATGCAAGTCTGTGCACCCGTGTCGCGGAGGTCAGAAGAGGGTCTCGGATTCCCCTGGAACTGGAGTTCTCCTGGAATTGGAGCTTCAGACCGTTCTCGGCCGCCATGTGGGTGCTGGGGATCGAACCCGGGCTGGAGAGATGGCCTAGCGGTTAAGAGCGCCGACCGCTCTTACAGAAATGTCCCTATTTTTAAAATTATTTCATATGCAGTAAGCATGGTATTTTCAAAAATCAAAAATAGGCCAATCCAGGCTTGGTGATACCTGGCTTTAATTCCAGCCCTGGGTGTGGGGTCCTGCCCCGCACGGCACCCAGATGAAAGGGGAAAAATAGGTGCAAAGTCTCCCCCACCTAGCAGCCTCCCATGTCCCGAAGACACTCAGAAAGATGCGGAGTCAGTCACAGGCGATCTCATTTATTACAAGCACCTCAGCAGCTTATAAAGGCAAAGACCACAAGGGAACACCCATGGCATGAACAGGCAGCCAATCATCTTAAAGGACAAATAGCTAGAGCCAATCAGAAAAGTTTCAAAATAAGCCTGGCCGCGCCTACCTTACTTCCTTTAGCCCAGGTCTTGTTTACTTGGGACCAGCTGGCCTGTCTACCTTACTTCCTTTAGGCCTCTGTCTTGTTTACTTAAGACCAGCTGATAAGGGCCCCAAAGTTGTAAACAAGCCTGGCTGGTCTACCTTACTTCCTTTAGGTGATGTCTTTAGTGTGTTATTGCCTCTTATGCCCCTTCGCCTGGGTAGGCAAAATTAGGTAGAACTCTATGAGTTTGAGAAAAAGCCCAGAAAGCTCTCCATATAGAATTGTAGGTAGGCTGGAACTAGGGTCACTCTATCGGCCATAAATGAGAACAAATAATTTTTAAATTGGGTGCATGCTAAATAATATTGTACTTTTTCAATATTTTTTTTATTTATAATAGATCAGTTTGTAATACCATTACGGAGTACATGCAGAAATCATAGGGCAAGCTGTTGGCAATGGTTCTCTGCTTCTACTTTTTGGGTCCCATGAATTAAATGTAGACCTTCAGCCTTTTCATCAAGTAGCCCTACCTGCTGAATTATGCCTATAGCAGCTATTGTATAAAATTTAATTAACTATTATACTGCTTTCCACATGATTAATTTTAATGAATTAAATGTTTCACTTTCATTTCATTATGTTGGAAAATTAAAAGATTACACTCAGAAAAATTGATTTTTTGCCTAAGAATATAATGGATACCATCTTTATCACAATACTTTTTGTATTTTTGTGAATTCCATATGATATATTTTGCTATTTAACTCTGCTTTTGTATCTCCAACACCCATTCCTCACTTCTGTTGATGCAAAAACATAACTCACCTCAAAGGTTAAGAGAGTTTATTCTGGAGCTAAATATGATTGAACATGGCCCAGGAATATAGATTCAGGTTACTCCAAATTCCATGTTCCTGTGCAGTAACAGTTGCATTGTGGCTTTATAGTACCCAAACAAAGAAAAGTGATAAATCAAGACATGTTTCAAACACATTGGTACATAAATTCAGAGTGGTTTCTACTATAGGCCTCAGATGCTGTCTCATGACAGACTTAGCTTTTTGATTAGTGAGATCTGGTGGTCTGCTAAGTTAACACATTACAAATTTTTTTTTTCCTGTTAGTTATAGGATGTTAGGTCAGATACAGAGATGGAAAAGAGGTGTCTAATTTAGGTGGTGAAACAGGGCCCAAGATAAAGTGTAAATAGTCTCTGAATCTGCAAAATTCCAAACTCTCCACAGTCAGTGAAGTGTTAATTAGTTGGTCAGCCTTGCAGAAAGTTCAGTCCAAGATGCAGGAATTTTCTGGGAACTTTCTCTCAACCTTCCTCTCAAGTTTTTATGCACACACATACACACACACCATACATACACACATGAAAGAACTAAGGCCTTTAGAGTCAGTTTTGTATTCACAAATACCCTGCTTTGTGGGTTCATACACTGCAGCCAGTTCAACCCACTAAGAGGCTCAGCCTTAAATAAGACTGAATCTCCTCTCTCTAGCAGTCACTAGTTGCCAGTGGTTCCTCAAAGTTAGGTTTTCTTCCCCACTTCCCACTGTCAATGCAGGGTTGTGTATTGGTTGAGTTTATGTGGGATCAATCCATTGATTTTAGTTCTCCGATAGAGCAAGTTGGAGAAAACTCAGCACTGAAAAAGTACACAAGGTTAGCCTTCTGTTTCTGATGGGGAGGCAGCTGGTTGAGAATTACCTGGGTCATTTTTCAAGCTCCACCAGTCCAATTGGAACTAATTCTCATTCAAAGTGCTAGCCAGTGCCTGTCATTTATTTGTAGACTTAATTCTATGAGCTGAAAATTTCCCATAGCTCCGAGGGGCCACAGTCAGTTCTGAGGTACATGGCTATCTCACACATCTTCACAGCCAGCCAGGGAAGATTTCTCCTGTCTAGTATGATAGACAGAAGTCTTTTAAAAATCATCAAGGGAGCAACCATATCATCTTTTTACCATACAAGGCACATGGGATCTGCCATATTATCCAAAGGTGTTCCAGGCACTAAAACCTGGAAGTATCACAAGCTATATATACCCTGGAACTTCAGGAAGCCTTGGGCCTGTCCATTTAAATGGCCAAGGATGAGTCTCTTAACAGAAGTGGAACAACATGCTCTTTCTATAGCAATAAAATACTCTGAAACAATTAAAATCCCATTCACATGCAGTTTTATACAGAATTTGACTATATCATTTTATGTTAGTTTATTAATAGTGTGCACAATAGAAAATAAATGGCAGTGCAGTACCTTAGGCTACTTGAACTTTCCTTATTCTGAATGGCTGCTCAAGGGAAGCTTGATTATATGTGAGAGAATAAATAAAGGGAGTTGTTTTCCTTGCTTTTTATGTAAAGGAAAAATGCTTTGCCAAATGCTCATAGCAGATTCTGACTGCGTCTTTCCCTATGCCCTCTGCAATGGAGCAGATTTAAAATTCTTTTCTGACATAAAATCCCAATAGCCTGAAAGCACCTGTCTTTCTAAGCAAAAGAGCTGAGACTGAGGAGAATGAGAGGACGCCTGAAAGGGATGTTTTGTTATGAAAATGCCAGTGATTTCAATGTGAAAGCGCCCAAAGCCACTAAGCTCAATGGCATCATATAGAATTTTTTTTAAATGACAAACTGCTTGTTAATATGCAGATACTGCTCATGGTATTTCAATTATAAAACATCATACATTTCATTTTATATCAATTTAATTTAATGATATGGTGATTATATACTTTCATTGTATCTAAAATTTACTGAAAATATTCTATGCGCAATATAAGCCTGTATTTAAAATTTGTAAAATAATTAAATAGAATATATGTTAAAAGCCACTAGACATAATAGCCAGGGTTAGTATTGTTGCAATTTTCAAATTTAAAACCTGTTTTCCTTTCTCTTACTGCAACTAAAGTACTGAATCTGAAAGCTATAAATGGAGAATATCAAAATATTGCATCCATGAATATTGGGAAATTGAGGAAAGATCCTATAGTTTCTCATATGCAAAATTCATGGCAAGGGTGCAGGAAAGAAAGATAATTCAATAATCCAAGCACCTAACTAATGTCATTGGCATTCACACAGGTACTGTGAAGACAGCAACGAGGCGTGAGAAAGAGTTTGGTACACTGCGTGGAATTCAAGCAAGCACACCCTTAAAGTTTCTGCTCAATTAATCAAAGTTTATTGTGAAACTATGAATTTTGTACATACTATTCCCATAAACAATCCATTGTAGGGTTTATTTTTCTGGTCTGCAGACATCATCATGTTGTTCATCATCAAAAAGAATCTCATTAAAGAATGACAACACCTCACATTAGCTGTAGTCAACACTTCCGTGGGCATTATACCAAAGAAATATCAAATGACACCGGGTGTCAACACTAAACAGCTTAGGGCAAACTATTTTCTCCAGACCTATGCAATCTAATTGAAATGCAATACTTCATGAATATTAGAAAGTAGGCTTTATTAAAAATGGCATGGAAAAGCAAATGCCTGACTGTTTAGCGTAACAAGCGATACAAATTTATTCTCTCAACACAACACTGAATTATTGAAAGCTCTTCCCTCACACAAGGTCATGGAATAATTGCAGCAAGTAGGCATTTTGTGTGATGCATTTCCATAATCCCGCCGAATCTATAACGTTAATCACAATGTTGCCATGGTGGACCATTCCATGTACTTCCTGCTCCAGATAAGGTTTTGATTCAAAATTAAGGCCAAAGTAAATTATTATTAATTCTGGAATTTGTACATAAAAATTTATGTGAAGAGAAACAACACTGATTAGTAATTTTAATGATTAGAAACAGAATACAAGTATATCAAATTCAACATAATGCCTAATTTTGATTTTATTCCAAAATAAAAGCAAGGTTTAGAACATATATGAAATTCTGAGTCTTTTACAAACTTTATGTAGGATGCTTTAAACGGTTATGTAACTGAAGTAGTCACTGCCGTTCTGTTTTGCTAGTGAATGCACACAGACACACACAGACACACACGCAGGCACACGCATACATGCTATTTCTATCTCAGTTTCCATTTCTCATCTTACATCATTCATCTGAATTCATGGAGACCTCTTTGATCATTCAAAAATCTGAACAAATTATCCACAATTATTGTAAAATTCAAACATGGCACGTTTCTATCTTGAATCTGATTCTGTTTTCTCTCTTTCAACAATATATTTCCTCTCCTAGTTCCCCTGCAGATTTTCACTGACGTTGAGTATGATATTCTGGACAAAATGGTTTTTCCTTGAAATTTCTGGAATGAAGTTAAAATATAACTTTTCCAGACATATGCCTGAGTGCTAGTAAAGTCACAGTACAGGTAAAGTACAGGGGTAAGGGGATGATGCTCAGACTTACATCCAGGGCTTTTTTGTGCCGATCTTATATCCTGACGTGTGATCTGCAGAATTACTTCCAAACTTGGCTCCAACCACCATGAATTTGCCACATTTCATAGACATAAAAATAGTTCTTGGTAGGTTGAAATAACCTGACATTTATAAAGTATAAAATAATTTGTTTATATAACAATGGTGAATGAAGTATTAATTTATTCACTTTGTATGTTTGGAGAAATCTAGTTTTTGTATAGTTCAAGTTTTTATTTCTTTTTTTAAATTTTATTTATTATTTGATATGTATGAGTGTACTGTCTGCATGTAGGTAGGTGCGCCTATGTTGTGCAATGCTGGGGAAGTCAGAAGAGGGTATTGGATTCACCTGGAACTGGAGTTAAAGACGGTTTCTTAGCTGCCATGTGGATGCTGGGAATTGAAACCAGGTCCTCTGCAAGAGCAGTTGGCACTCTTAACTGCTGAGCCATTTCTCCAGCCCCTCAAGTTTTTATTTCTAACTGACAGTGATATCATCCAAATAAGTGGAAATTCCATCAATCTTTGAGACCTTACTCTTTCCATTAAAACAAGATTTTATTTGCAAGTTTGATTTGAAGTTTCTCTTTTTCTACCACTCAAGTACTGAGGATCAAAGTCAGTACACGGGGCTTAGCAGCAAAGCACTATAATTTAATAGGGCTCCCCAAGATGGACCTAGTGGTCCATCTTGGGGAGCCCTATTAAATTATAGTTTGTAGAAATGGATTTTACAATATGGACCTACTCTGTACAAATGAGTTTACCTAACTTTGCAACGAAGAAGTTAATCTTAGCTTGTTTCTACTATAGACAAGGCCACCGAGTCTGCCTTCCTTTTGTGACCTGGCCATGTATACTTAATTCCTCAGGACAATACCTTGCCTTCTTTGCTTTGCCCTCAACTTAACATAATATGAACGTAAGCGTGTTTA
Source organism: Rhizomys pruinosus (assembly GCA_009823505.1). Lineage (NCBI taxonomy): Eukaryota > Metazoa > Chordata > Mammalia > Rodentia > Spalacidae > Rhizomys > Rhizomys pruinosus. The sequence continues at coordinate 154,913 of VZQC01004982.1, forward strand.
CATATCAAGTTCTTTTCTCATTGAAAGCAGTGAGGTCAACTAATAGTATTTGGAATCTGAGTAGCATATAATGCAAAGATATAAGCCTCAAATTTCCAGATGATTTTTTTACATAAAAGCGAAAAGTCCCCATTTGGAAATAGCATCCTAGCTGCAGGGATGTTGGAGTTTGCCTATGCTTTGTTCTAAAGCTCAATTTAGTCAGGTATGGAAAATGATTGACTTTCTTCTGAGAGAAAATAAACTAAAAATTTTGAGTTAAACGGTTTACTACTTTTTAATTACTACTTTTCTTTTTTTATGAATGGACAAAATATTAGAATCTTAAGCTAAAGATGAAGGTAAACTTGTATAAGTATAAAATTATTTTCTCCAGTTAGTATTGAAATTAAAGATACATTATATAGTTACTGTTCCTATGTGACTCTAAGTGGTTCCTGTTGGGACTGGGCACAGATCCTAGGAAGCTGTATAGAAATGTTCTTACCAATTGAGCCAAAAGCTGAGGCCTGCAGTCCACAGAACGATGTGATTTATAAGGTGAAACTTGGTTGGGAAAATTGATAGATTACTACGTCTCAGTTTGGAAAACACAACTAATTGAAAAGCAAACTGAATGTTCCATTCATATTTCTACTAAAATGGCACTATTCTTTTAAAAATTTACCCAAGTTTTGATAAAACTGGATGATGACATATTTCATGAAGATAAAATGAGATATATTATATCTCTTATTTTACATTTTCTTTTCTTTCTTTATTAAGACAATGGGTCTCATTACCAATTGTCCAGGCTAACTTGAAATTCCTAGGTTTGAGGGACTTTTCTACATCAGCCTCCTCTGCAGCCTGGAATACATGTGTGTTCCAACATCCTCACCAATGAAATTTCTTTAATTTAATTAACCGTGTGTATGTGTGTGTGTGTGCGTGTGCACACGTGTGTGTGTGTGTGTGTGTGTGTGTGTTTGTGTGTGTGTGTGTGTGCACGTGCATGTGTGGAAGTCAGAGGACAACTTATGGAAGTTAGTTCTCTCCCTACACCATGTGGTTCCTCATGTTGAAACTTGTATTGACAGGCTTGATAGCAAGCATACCTACCTTCTGAACTACCTTGACTTTCTATTTTTTAATTCTTTTAAACGCTGGATCTTTGCTTCTTTCAGGGTATATTATCCACCTTTTGTCATAACAGCTAAATCTAATCTTAATGAAATATATTTTAAGTTAATCTAATTACATACATAAAGTAAACCATGGAAAGGTTATTCAAAAAGCTATAAATATTATCACCAACTGGACTTGAAACAGGAAGCCCTGGGCTGTCCATTTAAATGGCCAAGGATGAGTCTCTTAACAAAGTGGAACAAACATGCTCTTTCTATAGGCAATAAAATACTCTGAACAATTAAAATCCCATTCACATGCAGTTTATAACCAGAATTTGACTATATCATTTTATGTTAGTTTATTAATAGTGTGCACAATAGAAAATAAATGGCAGTGCAGTACCTTAGGCTACTTGAACTTTCCTTATTCTGAATGGCTGCTCAAGGGAAGCTTGATTATAATGTGAGAATAAATAAAGGGAGTTGTTTTTCCTTGCTTTTTATGTAAAGGAAAAATGCTTTGCCAAATGCTCATAGCAGATTCTGACTGCGTCTTTCCCTATGCCCTCGCATGGGAGCAGATTTAAAAATCTTTTCTGACAAGAAAGCCCAATAGCCTGAAAGCCCTTCTTTCTAAGCAAAAGAGCTGAGACTGAGGAGAATGAGAGAGATAGAACAGCTGAAAGGGAATGTTTTGTTATGAAATGCCAGTGATTTCAATGTGAAAAGCGACCCAACCACTAAGCTCAATGGCATCATAATAAGAATTATTTTTAAAAAATGACAAACTGCTTGTTAATATGCAGATAACTAGCAACATGGTATTATCAAGTTAAATAAAACTCATACATTTCCATTTTAAATCAATTTAATATTAATTAGATATGGTGATTTACATATACTTTCACTTGAATCTAAAATTTACTGAAAATAGTCTATGCCAATATAAAGCCTGTATATTAAATATTGTAAAATATTAAAAATAATCTTGCTTCAAAGCCAACTAGACATAATAGACCAGGGTTAAGTATTGGTGCAATTTTCAAATTTAAAACCTGTTTTCCTTTCTCTCTGCAACTAAAGTACTGAATCTGAAAGCTATAAATGGAGAATATCAAAATATTGCATCCATGACAATATTGGGAAATTGAGGAAAATCCTATAGTTCTACTCATAATGCAAAAATTCATGGCAGGGTGCAAGGAAAGAAAAGACAATTCCAATAAATCCAAAGCACCTAACCTAATGTCAATGGCATTCACACTCAACAGGTACTGTGAAGATCAGCATACGAGGCGTGAGAAGAGTTTGGTACAATCCTGCCGTGGAATTCAAGCAAGCAACACCTTAAAGTTTCTGCTCAAAATTAATCAAAGTTTATTGTGAAATATGAATTTTGTTTACTACTATTAACCCATAAACAATCCATTGTAAGGGTTTAATTTTTCTGAGTCTAGCACGACATCATACATGTTGTTCATCATAAAAAGAATCTCATTAAAGAATGAACAACACCTCACATTAGCTGTAGTCAACACTTCCGTGGGCATTATACCAAAGAAATATCAAATGACACCGGGTGTCAACACTAAACAGCTTAGGGCAAACTATTTTCCCAGACCTATGCAATCTAAATTGAATATGCAATACTTCATGAATATTACGAAAGTAGGCTTTATTAAAAAATGGCATGGAAAAGCAAATGCCTGACATAGTTTAGCGAACAAGCGAGATACAAATTTAAATTCTCTCAAACACAACACTAGAATTATTAGAAGCTCTTCCCTCACACAAGGATCATGGAATAATTGCAGCAAGTAGGCATATTTGGTGATGATTAGCACTTCCATAATCCCGCACGAATAACTATACAACGTTAATCACAATGTTGCCATGGTGGACCATTCCATGTACTTCCTGCTCCAGATAAGGTTTTGATTCAAAATAAGGAGAGCCAAAGTAATATTTTATTAATTCGGAAATTTGTTACATAAAAATTTATATAAGAGAAAAACAACACTGAATTAGGATAATTTTAATGATTAGAAAAACAGAATACAAGTATATCAGAATTCAACATAATGGTAATTTTTGAATTTTATTAACAAAATAAAAGCAGGTTTAGAACATAATATGAAATCTGAGTCTTTCAAACTTTATGTAGGATCTTTACACGTTAATGTAACTGAAGATAGATACACTAGCCGTTATGTTTTGCTAGTAGAATCAAACACGAGACACACAACACACAGAACGACACGAGGCACACGCACATACAATGCTATTTAACTATCTCAGTTTCCATTTCTCACTTACATCATATCGATCTGAATTCATGGAGAACCTCTTTGAATCATTCAAATGTAACATATCCACAATTATTGTAAAATTCAAACATGGCACGTTTCTATCTTGAATCTGATTCTGTTTTCTCTCTTTCAACAATATTTCCTCTCCTAGTTCCCCTGCAGATTTTCACTGACGTTGAGTATGATATTCTGGACAAAATGGTATTTCCATTGAAATTTCTGGAATGAAGTTAAAATATAACTTTTCCAGACATATGCCTGAGTGCTAGTAAAGTCACAGTACAGGTAAAGTACAGGGGTAAGGGGATGATGCTCAGACTTACATCCAGGGCTTTTTTGTGCCGATCTTATATCCTGACGTGTGATCTGCAGAATTACTTCCAAACTTGGCTCCAACCACCATGAATTTGCCACATTTCATAGACATAAAAAATAGTTCTTGGTAGGTTGAAATAACCTGAGCATTAGTAAAGGTATTAAAATAATTGTTTTATAACAATGGTGAATGAAGTATTAATATTATTCACTTATATATGTTTCTCAAAAGAAAATCTAGTTTAAAAAATTGTATATAAGTTTTTATTCTTTTTTTAATTTGATTTATTATTTGCATATGTAATGAGTAGTACTAGATTGCATATGTAGAGGATGCCTAATGTGTGCATGCTGGGGAAGCAGAAGAGAGGTATTGGATGCACCTGGAACTGGAGTTAAAGACGGTTTCTTAGCTGCCATGTGGATGCTGGGAATCGAACCAGGTCCTCATCAAGACAATTGGCACGCTACTGTACTGCTGAGCCATTTCCCAGCCGCCTCAAGTTTTTTATCTTCTAATGAAGTAGAATTATCCAATATAAGATGGATATTCATCATTTGAGACCTCTACCTATATCCATTAAACAAGATTATTATTTGCAAGTTTTGATTTGAAGTTTCTCTTTTTCTACCACTCAAGTACTGAGGATCAAAGTCAGTACACGGGGCTTAGCAGCAAAGCACTATAATTTAATAGGGCTCCCCAAGATGGACCTAGTGGTCCATCTTGGGGAGCCCTATTAAATTATATTTGTAGAAATGGAATGTTATCAATATATGGATACTCGTAAAAATGACTTGACCTAACCTTATAATAGAAGAAGAAGTTAATCTTAGCTTAGTTATCTACTACTATGAAACAGGCCCACCAGCCTGCCTGTCCCTTGTTGGGCCTGCCAATGTAAATCTTAATTCTAGAGAAAAAATTGCCTTCATTGCTTGCCCTCACTATACTAAATATGAACGTAAGAGTGATATTACATATCAAGTTCTTTTCTCATTGAAAGCAGTGAGGTCAACTAATAGTATTTGGAATCTGAGTAGCATATAATGCAAAGATATAAGCCTCAAATTTCCAGATGATTTTTTTACATAAAAGCGAAAAATCCCCATTTGGAAAGAGCATCCTAGCTGCAGGGATGATGGAGTTTGCCTATGCTTTGTTCTAAAGCTCAATTTAGTCAGGTATGGAAAATGATTGACTTTCTTCTGAAGAGAAAAATAAACTAAAATTTTAGTTAAGGTACTTTTTAGATTTTTTCTAAACTTTTTCTTTTTTTATGAATGGACAAAATATTAGAATCTTAAGCTAAAGATGAAGGTAAACTTGTATAAGTATAAAATTATTTTCTCCAGTTAGTATTGAAATTAAAGATACGAATTATATAAAGGTTACTGTTCCTATGTAACTCTAAGTGGTTTCCTGTTGGGACTGAGGCACAGATCCTAGAAGCTGTATAGAAATGTTTTTACCAATTGAGCCAAAAGCTGAGGCCTGCAGTCCACAGAAACGATGTGATTTAAAGGTGAAACTTGGTTGGGAAAATTGATAGATTACTACGTCTCAGTTTGGAAAACACCAAACTAATTGAAAAGCCAAACTGAATGTTCCATTCATTTTCTACTAAAATGGCACTATTCTTTTAAAAAATTTACCCAAGTTTTGATAAAACTGGATGAATGAATATTTCATAGAAGATAAAATGAGATATTATTATATTCTTTTTTTACATTTACTTTTCATTTCTTTATTAAGACAATGGGTCTCATTACCAATTGTCCAGGCTAACTTGAAATTCCTAGGTTTGAGGGACTTTTCTACATCAGCCTCCTCTGCAGCCTGGAATACATGTGTGTTCCAAACATCCTCACCAATGATTTCTGTTAATTTAATTACCGTGTGTATGTGTGTTGTGTGTGCGTGTGACAACACTGTGTGTGGTGGTGTGTGGTGTGGTGTGTTGTGTGTGTGTGGGTGTGTGCACGTGAAGCATGACTGTGGAAGTCAGAGGACAACATATATGGAAGTGAGTTCTCTCCCTACACCATGTGGTTCCTCATGTTGAAACTTGTATTGACAGGCTTGATAGCAAGCATACCTACCTTCTGAACTACCTTGACTTTCTATTTTTTAATTCTTTTAAACGCTGGATCTTTGCTTCTTTCAGGGTATATTATCCACCTTTTGTCATAAAACAGAATCTAATCTTAATGAATATTATTTAAGTTAATCTAATTACATACATTAAGTTTATATATATATTATATAATATAATATATATATATATATATATAAAGATAAAGCTCTAAAAAAAATTGGGGCTAGTGTAAACTTATTTTTTCCTGAGATAAAGAAAAGAAAACTAAACAATGGAAAATAGTGAATGGCTTAAGGTCATTTTAAAATGTTATTATTTTGGGCTAATTAGCACACTTGGCCATCAAAGAAGGTATTTAATACTCAATAAGTTATTCTTGTTGATAAATCCTATTAATTTTTAACTAATTTGAAAAAGACATTTCTGTTACTTACCAATAAACTGTAATTTTCACTGTTTGAAATGTAGTTCTATAGATTCTCCTGGGAACGGGTGAGTATATTCTGGTAGTTTTGAACACATTACTAGCTGGTTGCATGAAAAAAAAAATCATTAAATGTTTTAATATTGTCTTATAATGCTAGCGTGTCTATGTGTCCTCAGGAACATAGTAGATAAAGTATATATGGGTTATGAAGTCTATATCAATTTATGTCAATAGGAGAAAGAGGATATACTCAATTTAAGACAGTTTGAAGTGTTTGTACCTTCATATGAATTTGGTATAAAGGTTTAGGTGATGTATTATGGAATCTACTGTATTAGGGCAGAATCCTAGATGTGTAGAAAAGAAAAGAATAAAGTTTGGGGACCTGGAAAGAAATACTTTTGGGAATTGGTCATATTCAGTGAAAGAGCATCAGCAACCTTGGTGACCTTTCTGTGCAGGAACCACCCGGAAGTTTCCCACCCTGACTCTCCTTGACCCTTCAGGATTACCACAGGGACTCCTCACTGGTGAAACACAGTTGGAAGATTTAGGGCCTGGGAGTCCTATGTCATGACCCTCATAGATCATAGAGAGTGTCCTCTGTCAAGAATAAGGTCAATGCCCGGCTTGGTGGCATTGTGAGTTCAAGGCCAGCCTGGTCTAGAGAGTGAGTTCCAGGACAGCTGAGGCTACCGGGAGACCCTGTCTCAAAAAGACTGAAAAAAAAACAAAAAAAGAATAGGATCAATGATGGTGGTCAATAAATGAAATGAAGCCAGCAAGAGAGCTAAATTTAGAAATGTTCAAAGTGCATGCAATGAGTTTTGACTAACATTTGACTAACAAGCCACTAAAAATAATTTTCTCTAAAGAGCAGAGCTTAAAATTAATTTTGAGAAAGAATGCAAATCAAGTTTTTGGCTATACATTTTGATTTAAGTTTTAATTATGTTATATAGCCAATGGATTAATAAATAGGAAATGTGTAATAGAAAATTTCATGGCTGAATATATCATATGAAGCACCTAGGGTGAATAGAATCATTTGTATAAAGGTCTTATTAGTCATCAGGACACAACTGTATTACATACCAACGGTATGGGAAATGCTATGTGGAAATGCAGTGTGCATCTGCTCATCAGATGTGTGCCCAGCAATAGGGTTTCTGAACAATGCTTCACAGAAGACCACAATAATAAATCTTCTTAGATAAGGCCATTACAGCAAACGTTCCACTTAGTGGTGGTTGTATTTATTATCCTGCTGCTGTAGCTGTAGATCTTAGCAATTTGATTTAAGACAGAAATAGACACTTTTGCCTGTAACTAAATTCTGGGTTACACATACATAAGTTAAAGTTCAAGAATGTATTCACATTTTGTGCTTTGCTATTAATGGTGCTGTATTAGTTATAGATTCCTTAGTTTGGATTACCAAGGAAAACATTTCAAAGATATTTTTCTGAAATACAACTTTTGAAACCATACATATGTCTAATTTGATAATGACCCTTCACTTTATTTATTTTTTTTATTTTTTTTTATTAATTTTATTTATTTATGTATGTGTATGAATGTACTGCCTGCATGCAAGTCTGTGCACCCGTGTCGTGCAACGCCGCGGAGGTCAGAAGAGGGTCTCGGATTCCCCTGGAGCTGGAGTTCTCCTGGAATTGGAGTTTCAGGTGGCTCTCGGCCGCCATGTGGGTGCTGGGGATCGAACCCGGGTCCTCTGTAAGAGCAGTCGGTGCTCTTAACCGCTAGGCCATCTCTCCAGCCCGACCCTTCACTTTAAAATACAGTTGACATCAACTTTTTTTTTGTTGTGGTGTGAGGAAATACCTGCCTGAGTGGGATCCCCTTTAATATTAGTCTATTACATGCAAATTTTTATTTAAAAAATAACCATTTTGTTAGACAGAGCCTTACTATATAGCCCCAGTTGATCTGGAAATCACTATGAAGAACAGGCTGGCTTTGAACTTAAGAGAGTTCTCTCTCTGATCTGATTCTTGAGTCCTGTGATTAAAGTTATATGCAACCATGACTGGCAAATAGTCATTTTTGTAAAAGTTGGGGAAAATATAAACTTTACATTATTGGGTGTTTTAAAAGAGACCACTGCATAATTTAAATGGAACTGTCAATTTATGCTGAATGAATATGCTTTAATTTAATTTCACAATTTGCATTTATATATATGAAAGGTTTTCACTAAAACTTTCAACAAATTTCACATATACACTACAATATAAATTGTAAAACATATTTTATAAATGAATACACTAAAACATTTCCATTAAATGATTACTCTTAAAACAGCACCAGTAAGATTCAACATGATCATTGAAAAGGTTTTCAAACATTGGATATTTCAAATTAATATTTTGAAATTAGTGTTGGAATTTCATTACCTTCATTCCTTCTGTTTTCTAGATTTACATCAGTTTTTTGTAGGAAAACAATTTTCCTACAAATAACTGATTGGATTTATAATGACGAAATTTATAAAATGTTTATGAATGTGTTCTTATAACAGAATTATACTATTAAAATGAAGTCTAAAATTATAAAGAAAATTGTGGAGAGAAATAGTAAAGAGGAATGGGGATGCAATATCAAAATATTGGCAAAATATTGACAGGGAAGATTCTACAAAATTCTGCAATTTATAATTTTCCCAACCAATTTCCAATAAGAAACTTATGTATATAGATAGATAGATAGATAGATAGATAGATAGATAGATAGAGATATAGAGATATAGAGATATAGAGATATAGAGATATAGAGATATATATTTTGGGATTTTTTTTTTTTTTGGATTTTTGAGACAAGATTTTCCTGTAGCTTGAGCTGGCTTAGAACTCGCTACATAGAAAAGGCCAACCTCTATCTCAGAGTTCTGCATGCCTCTGGCTCTCTAGTGCTGGGATTAAAGTGATGAGCCACTGTAGCTCAATGTCGGGATGAGGCTTCACTTGACTAGAGCACCATAGGTTGTCCTGCCCCACTACCTGATAACCTTCATAAGGCTGGGTCAGAGCTGACTCCCATTCCCCAACTGATAATTCTGTCTGGAGGTTCTGCCTTGATGTTTTGGGTAAAACATTGTCACATTCCTGTAGTGATCTGGAGAACACACCTCAATTACAGTGACCCAACAGACTAGTACCCTTTGTATGCTGTAAATTCCAGTACAGCCCCCAACTCCCATTCCCACTGCACAAGGCCCAATAAATATCATAAAAAGCCCTGACTTTTACCAATAAAAGAGTTATTACCTCAGAATCTCTCCCAGGTGGTTAGGGTTAGTTCTTTCTCTGACCCATCTGGGGCTCCCCCTCCCCCTCCTGGCTTCTTCTTGAGCCTCAGCGTGCAACTGACCACAGACATGTTGAGGTATATGGGGTTCACTTGCGGGTCCAGAGATGAAGAAACAGCTCAAGAAACTTATTTTATTATATTGTATAAATTATGAGCTTACAGAAATAAAAGCTTTATATATATACATATATATATTATAACTTATATATATATACATATATATGTTATTCCACCTAAATAAAAAGTAAATTCTATATACTAACTTCTTTAGATCCTAATACTCATCCTAGTTATCTTTTGCTATATTTAATTATAGCATATACTTACCCCGGTGAGCAGTTCTCTAATTAATAAAGTTTATATATGTCATTCTTAAAAAATACTGAACAAGCCAGAAAATGGACTCATTTGATTGTTTATAAATAGATTATGTCATTAAAAGAAATAACTGTTAAAAAAGTATATAAAATTCACCTGCTAGTGAAATTGTAATGTGATTTAAATGGACTCCTTTTATTAAAGCACAGAGAAAATTATATGATATGAAAGAATTTTCAGTAAGTGTGAAGAGGAGTTTTGACCAGAGTGCATATTTGTAGTAATTTTCATATGAATATGGAGAATGGTTTTCAGAACGTTGAAATGCCCATCTCTATTTACATTGCATATGTCCATTCAAAGTTCTCTAATATTTAGTATGAATGTGTAGAATTTCCAGAAGTAAAATGCAAAGATGACAGTCTAAATTAAGAAGTCATACATGAAATGCTTTAATTATTTATGGTTTGAATAAACACAATAAAACACAATAACTGTAAATTCATGGTATATGTAATTTTCTTTTTTTAGTAAACAAAATATCAAATTTCTCCTTGACGTATATCATCATAGCATGTAAAGAATTTAACTCAGGGGGCTGGAGAGATGGCCTAGCGGTTAAGAGCGCCGACCGCTCTTTCAGAGGACCCGGGTTCGATCCCCAGCACCCACATGGAGGCTGAGAGCCGTCTGAAACTCCAATTCCAGGAGAACTCCAGTTCCAGGGGAATCCGAGACCCTCTTCTGACCTCCGCGGCATTGCACGACACGGGTGCACAAACCTGCATGCAGACAGTACATTGATACACATACCGAAATAAATAAAATAAAAATAAATTAAAAAAAAAGAATTTAACTCAACATTTTTCAAAAGAAAGATAATAAAAGTCATAAATATTTTTGCTTACAGATTTCTCAGAGAAACATCTCAAAGCGGACGTGCATAAAACTAGAAATGACGTGTTCATGTAGGAATTTGAGCTTTGTAAGTCTTTCCATATTTGAGGAATGAAGAATCATTATATATGTATCATGAGTTTGTGAAAATCATTAAAATCATCTGTCTGAAACAAATCTTAATAGACTTTATTAATTGGCTTTGCTTGGCTAATTTGTTGTAATTTCATGAGCTGGTAAATCTCTTTTAGAAATTGGTCATGTGCCTAACTTTTCAGCATTTTATTTTCTTAGTCATCTGTAATTTGAGGATAAGTTTCTTTGAACTTCCACCAGTTTACATTATATTTTGCTACAATTAGACAACTTTATTTTCTTATTTCCATATATTTCCTCTTTTAGAAATAATATTCTTGTCCTTTGGAAGTTTAATAATTTATAAATTTACCTTTTGTTATTAATAACCCCATGAGACGAATCAGTGAAACTTATGGGTGTGTCACAGGATATTTGATCATAAACAACCTACTGCAGGTCACCCCAAAGAAGAATAACTCTTGCTTCCTTATCAAATATGAACTGCCAATAATTCTCCCCACAGGGGTAGAGCTTCATGGCTGCATCCATGTTAGAATTTTGAGAAGCTTGATATTGTTCAGGTCTTGTATAGGTAATTACAGCTGCTATAATTTGATGCTTGCAACAGTTGTGTCCAGAATTCAATGCTTCATAGTTTTTTGGTCATCTGCTATGACTTATATTTTTCTGCTTACTCCTCTGTGAAGTTCCCTGAACTTTGTATGATGTGAGGTTAACATAGATGACACATTCACAGCTGAGTGCTCAGAGTTATTTATAACTCTCAGCTCTTTGAACAGTTAAGAGTCGGTGCATTAACTAAGGTTTATTTTTTATTTTATTTATTTTTTATTTATTTTTAACAAATCTAGACCCGTGTTCCCGCCCATTCCCCCATCCCGCCAGAGCTAATGCATTCTGCCAAACATGCTTTTCATCTCTTAGTCTTTCTCAATATTGTCCATGGGGAAGTTGACTGTTTTGAGCAGAAGTTCACTGTTTCAGTCAGTTCTTTGATGCAGTCTTTTCTGTTGTTGTTGTTATTTCCAAAATGCATTACGCCCAAATGCTTTGTACAAAAGCTCAGGGGGTCCTACACAAGAAATACTTACAACTGGGTAATTGGCACTAGCATCCACAGATGAGGGATACCATTCGTCGTTTGTTTTTCTGGGACTGTGTTACTTCACTCAGCATGATGTCCTCTAGCTCCAGCCATTTTCCTGCAAAGCTCGTGATGTCGTCTTTCTTTACTGCTGCATAGAACTCCATTGTGTAGATGTACCACATTTTCTCTATCCACTCGTCAGTTGAGGGGCATTTAGGTTGGTTCCAGCTCCTTGCTATTGTGAAGAGAGCTGCAATAAACATGGCCGTGCATGTATCTCTGTGGTGGCGTAAGTCTTGAGGGTACATGCCCAGGAGTGGTATGGCTGGGTCGGGTGGCAAGTTCATTCCAAGTCTTCCAAGGGTTCTCCACACTGCTTTCCATAGTGGCTGTACGAGTTTACATTCCCACCAGCAGTGGATGAGTGTTCCCCTTTCCCCACAACCTCTCCAGCACTTGGTATCATTTGTTTTCTTGATCCTAGCCAGTCTTATTGGAGTAAGATGATATCTTAAAGTGGTTTTCATTTGCATTTCCTTAATGATTAGTGATGTTGAACAGTTCTTGAGGTGTTTCTCAGACATCTCTAATTCCTCACTTGTGAAGTCTCTGTTCAGTTCTTTGCTCCATCTATTGAGTGGGTCATTTGTTTTCTTTTTTCTTTGTTTTTTGAGTAGTTTATATATTCTGGAAATCAATGCTTTGTCAGATGTATCTGCAGTGAAGGTTTCCTCCCACTCTGTGGGATTTCTCTTCACTTCCTTGATTGTTTCTTTTGATGTACAGAAGCTTTTGAGTTTGATGAGGTCCCATTTGTCAATTGTCGACCTTAATTCTTGTGCAGCTGCTGTCTGATTTAGGAAGTCTTTTCCTACGCCTATGTCTTGTAGTCTGCTGCCAACTTTTTCTTCTATCACCTTCAGAGTTTGGGGTTTCACGTTGAGGTCTTTAATCCATCTGGAGTTGACTTTTGTACAGGGTGAGAGGTAGGGGTTTAATTTCATTCTTCTACAAGTGGTGATCCAGTTTTGCCAACACCACTTGCTGAAGATGCTGTCTTTTCTCCATTGTGGTTTCTTGGCCCCCTTGTCAAATATGAGATGGCTGAAATTGTATGTGCTCAGATTTGGATCTTCGGTTTTGTTCCATTGGTCAACAGGTCTGTTTTTGTGCCAGTACCAGGCTGTTTTTATGACTATAGCCCTGTAGTATAGTTTAAAATCTGGTATAGAGATCCCTCCTGTGTAGCTCTTTTCACTCAGGATTGATTTGGCTATTCGGGGTCTTTTGTTTTTCCAAATGAATTTAAGAACTTTTGTTTCCAAGCCTGTGAAGAAACTCTTGGGGATTTTGATTGGGATTGCATTAAATCTATACAAGAGTTTTGGTAAAATGGACATTTTTACAATGTTAATTTTCCCAATCCATGAGCATGGGAGGTTTTTCCATCTTCTGAGGTCTTCTTCAATTTCTTTCTTTAAGGGTTTAAAATTTTTGTTGTAGAGGTCTTTGGTGTCTTTGGTTAGGTTTGTTCCTAGGTATCTTATTGTTTTTGAGGCTATTGTGAGTGGGAAGGTCTCTTTGAATTCTTTCTCCAGTTGCTTGTTCTTGGTGTAAAGAAAGGCCATTGATTTTCTAAGGTTAATTTTGTATCCTGCCACTTTGCTGAAGCTGTTAATCGTTTCTAGGAGTTTTCTGGTGGAGTTTTTAGCATCCCTTAAGTAAACAATCATATCATCAGCAAATAGGGATAGTTTGACTTCCTCTTTTCCAATTAGTACTCCTTTAGTATCCTTTTCTTGCCTTATTGCTCTAGCAAGTGTTTCAAGCACTATATTGAAGAGGAGTGGTGACAGGGGGCAGCCTGAATAAACTAAGGTTTAAATGGGAGATTAGAGGGTTTGGAGACAGAAGGTACAAAATAGCCAAATCTAAGGACACATGAAGAAACTTTATCAAAATTCACTAGTTTGTAAGTGATTTAGGAAATTTATGTGTACACACACACACACACACACACACACACACAGAGTATTTAAAGCAGTTTTGAACAGAAGCCCCTTGTATGGCAGACATTATTGTTCTCAGAATACAAACGTTATTAAATGAAAACTTCTCTTGAAGGCACTGGATATGAGTCACTGGTCATTATGAGTCATTGCTCAGCAAGGACATAGAGCCCCAAAATAGCACAAATTAATGTCATTTGTCTCATTTGTTCACCATAACTATATGGCTAGACCCTGATCTTGAACACACTGCTCCTTTTGGATTTAGGATATAGAGAAATCAATCTAGCAAGGAACAGGAAACTTACCCTCCTCTCTGGCTTGCCAAGAGAGAAGGTGCTATGTTTGGGAAGATCCAGTTTGAATAAGGTACAGTTCTCAGCAACCCTTAGGGCACAGTGTGGGAGTCATGGGATTCTTCTGACCCTGCCCCAAAAGGCAGCAGTCACATGATGCTATGCGGAGCAGCAGTATACCGTGGCATGAAACTGGGGGTCTGTGATTGGCTCTGGGAGCTGCTGTCATTTTGCTTATAAAAGTGACTTGCAGGAGGCAATAAATCAAATTTACCATTACCATTATTACAAAGAATTCCCAGGTCCATTATTTTGCACGCATACAATCTGAAGCAGGCCTGGATTTCGAATGTCAGTGGCTAGTGGATTGGATGGAGGTCTATCAGACCACCAGCCTAGTAAGCTAGTGTGGGATTGGATGGAGACCAATCAGTTAACCACCCTGTGAACTGAATTGTTGAGTAGGTGTAGACTGAAGATAGTCCATCAACGATCAGCCTGAAATTCCTGTCCACAGACCAACAATCTTTGGGCAGGTGGGAAAGCATGGCCAAACAGGGAGTGTTCCTCTTCCCAGTCTAAGGACCTGAGTTGGAACTACCCCTCATGTGGGGTTACAAAAGTAACCAACTGACCTCTGTGCCAAGAGGTCAGTTCCCCACAGTGGCTGCAAGTGGTCACTGTGTTCCCCTTCCCTTAGCAGAACTGTGCTGTCTGTACCTGCTCAAGCAAGAGAAGCTTCCTACAGCTGTACAGGCTGCTGGGTGAGAAAAGATCTAATCTTTCCTTTTTAGGCATTTTATAATTCTTTATCTCTTCTATGGGCACTTGAAAAATTTATTGAGATTATCATGGATAATTACAGGATTTTGGAAGACCTCACGTATCTCAGAGAATAGTACATATTTTGGTTGCATGACACAGAGAAATAAATACATACACAGCCAATAAACACTTCCTGCTGGCTCCCGTTCTTAATGTTACAGAGTGCTTCTCTCATCCAGTGTTGGATTCTGCAGGCTGTAATACCATCTAACAGAAAAGACTCTCCACTGGTGTAAGAGTGGCAAGGCTGTTTAAGGGAATAACAAATCACTGTCTGGATTAGAATAGAGGCTTGTTACACAAGAGAGTATTCATGCCTGGTATGGTAAACATGCTCAAAACCCAGGCTAGGGAAGTCATAAGCCCTGAAGGAGTAGTACTACCTATTGAGGTTATTTCTAAATAGTCACATTGTTAAAATAATTTCTAAACGTTAATGCTTATGTTCACTTGTATGGATCTGTATTGCCTTGGGTCGTGGTTAATGCAAAGAGGGAGAGTCAGGTCTCTTTGGAGATGTGGCCACGAATAGTTTCCTCATGCTGTAGTGAGGATCCTGTACATATTGGCATCCTGGAAGCATTAATTAGACCCAGTCCATTAAAACTATTATTAATTAAAAATAATATAGAAGTTGGGAGAAAATATGATGGAAATGTTCAGTAAATATATGATATGATCAAGACACATTGTAGACATGTGTGAAATTTTCAAAGAATAAAAGAAAGAATAAATGACAAGCAAAAATTACAGAAAAGAAAGTAAAGCAGCAAAAAAATAATTTCAAGATCTAAAAGGAGAATGTAACCAAAGTGGAAATTTAAAAATAACTTAATGGTTAAAAGTGAGCGACTGAGTAACATCAATGTTATCTGCAAACAACTGTGTCATTATATTGTAGAATCTCTTAAAAATAAAAAAAATGTAATTGTAAAAAAAAATAAAATGTGTTTAACATTGTTAATAATTAAAGAAATTCAAATTAAAACCACTTTAAGATTTAAAAAAAAAAAAAAGTGAACGACCAGCAACGCATGTGCTCAAAATCACTTCCCTTCAACACAGATAGCACAGTCACAAAGGGCCCTGCTTCTGTCTCTGCTGTTTGAAAGTTTGCTTTTCATAAAGCAAGGATTGTGTTTTCTAATTTTCTAGTTTTGGTGCTTTCTATTCTATCTCTTAACAGATGTTAAAAGGCTTCAGAAAGAAATTCATGCCAGAGATAGAAAATCAAACCATAGTTAATGTAAATGTAGGTCAACTTTTGTAAGAATAAGGAAAATAACAGTATGTAAAATAGAAAAGGAAAATATTATTTAGAGAAATGTGGGCTGGAGAGATGGCCTAGTGGTTAAGAGCACCAACTGCTCTTACAGAGGACCCGGGTTCGATCCCCAGCACCCACATGGTGGCCGAGAACCATCCGAAACTCCAATTCCAGGAGAACTCCAGTTCCAGGGGAATCTGACACCCTCTTCTGACCTCTGAGGCATTGTACGACACGGGTGCACAGACCTGCATGCAGACAGTACATTCATACACATACAGAAATAAATAAAATTTAAAAAAAGAGAAATGTAAAAAAGAAGGCTAGCTAAGACCTGGAACAAAATGATAGCACTAATTACTAATAAAAGCTTCAACACTTTTCTGCTAAATGAGGCCCTTCAAGCCGTTAGCATTACACAGAAGTGCATTTGGTATTCTATTGCAAGATCTAAGTGGGGTAATTGAGGAAGCTCACCAAGGTCAACTTCATGATATGTGTGAATATGTAATAATATTTGCAAAAATGCATGGGACTAAGAGAAAATTAAATTGCATGATCTTTTGTTTAAATTGAACAATATAGTTTATTGCCTAGGATTGCTACCCATTTCTCCAGTTCTATGCCCTTTTTTTCATATTGGGTCAGCATGGGTCTTGTGCATGCTGCAAGTTCATATGAGCAAACTCCCAGAGGCCTGAACACCTCTGTTTCCTTATGTTCATGCACCAACTTTCACTCTTACAATCTTTCTGAGCCCTCTTTTGCAATGGTCCCTGAACCATGAATGGGTGCATTTTAATACAAAAGCCCTATCCAGGGAAACACTCTGCATTCTCCTATTCTCTACACCTTGGCCAGTTGTAACCTTCTGTGTTCACTCTGTTGCATGAGAAAGCATCACTAGTGGAAGTTGAGGGATGTATTAGTATTCTTTCTATCTCCTGTTCTGCTATGTTCCATGACTCTTAGGTGTAGAGGTTCCACTGTAGATGTGTCACTTAGGACTGGGCATCTCTCAGACATATTTTCTGTGTGTGACCACTTATAGAACTCTGAAATAGTCTCCAACTGTTGCAAAATGGAAGTTTCTTTATGCAAGACATGTATGGCAGAGTGCAGGTGGGGGGCATTGAAAAGGAAGAGACTCTAAATTCAATTGAGAAATGATGTACGATGTATGGAAAAAGTTTAATAACAATAAAATAAAATAAAAAAGAAGTTTCTTTAATGTGTGGTACATGGCATACATTTTTTGTAAATATAAGGACTCATTTTTAGCATACAGTAAAAAATTTCATGTCTAGAGATATGACAGAAATAGGATTTTCACTAGTATCTATGAGCCTATCCAGCCATGTGTATTTGACTATATTTACATTGCCTCCCACGAGTTCCATCCATTGAGAGAGCTTTAAGTCTAATGAGATCACTATTGATTACACCCAAGCTGTTGATTGTGATTACTGAGCTTCCATAGTTTGTTATGCTAGACATTGCTGTGATTATTGGGCTTTGAACTTATTACTACTGGGTGAGAAAGAATTGATAATCTTTAATGGAGTTACTCTAGACAGGCTGACTAGATTCCAGTGGATGAACTTGCAATGATAGACATCTGGGTAGAAAAACTTGACCAGATAGGCCTTAACGTTTATAACAGAATGCATGAAATCCAGCCAGAGGGGGCTATGGGGAGTGTGGTTGGGAGAAAGAGTTTAAATATAATTAAGTTTTATTATTTGAACTACATGAAACCCAACATGTTATATATTAGAAAAAGAAAAAATATAGTCTGAGATCTGAAGAGCCTAGTAGTGAAGGATATTTGAAATATTGCCATCTGCTAAAAGCTGTAGGTCAACTTTCCTTATAGCTACTAGTAAAATAAAGCTACTGTGATACCAACCTAGGAAATTCTACAGTAACAAACTCTTCTAACAAAATGATGTTTTCACACAGTGGTTTATAAAAATATTTACTGTTGTTTTAAATTATGAAATTACAGAATGCCAAATCCAAATATATAAAAGTTTAACATATTTTCCTAAAATTTCATTTTCTTATTCATTACTAATCATTTTAATTTCTTTTTTCAATTTTTTTATTGTTATTAAACTTTTTCCATAAGTCATACATCATTTCAGCCAAATCGGTAGGGACTTCAGATATGGTCGTTAAACACCCAGAAAGGCTAAGTTGCACCAACCTGTTACATACACCTATACTAAAATTGTATCATTTGGAAACAAACTGTATGTTATTTCCATGTCATATTTCTTGATTCACATCTTTCCATTTTAATCCCATATTACTCTAAAAGATACACAAATACCCTCCACCATATACCAAAAACCCAAGGTCTGAAAATAAATGTTAGGTCAGCTCTAGAACCTGTTTAGGGATTCACAATGCAAGAGTACAGTTGTCTTTAGATCATGAGGAATATAACATTATCATTGCTCAGTTTGTCTTAGAGCTAGGTACTTGGTTCTAGCATCCACAGATGAGGGATATCATTTGTCTTTTTTTTCTGTGATCGTGTTACTTCACTTAACATAAAATCTTCTAGTTGTATCCATTTACCTGCAAATTTCATGTTGTCATCTTTCTTTCCTGCTGCGTAGAACTCCATTGTGTAGGTATACCACATTTTCTCTATTGATTCGTTAGTTGAGGGGCACTTGGGTTGGTTCCAGCTCTTTGCTATTGTGAAGAGAGCTGCAATAAACATAGCTGTACATGTATCTCTGTGATAGGAAGAGTCTGATGGATATATTCCCAGAAGTGGTATTCTCAGGTGGTAGGCTCATTTTGAGTCTTTTTTTATTATTCTTTATGTGTATGAGTGTACTGTCTGCATGTAGGTTTGTACACCCGTGTTGTGCAATGCTGCAGAGGTCAGAAGAGGGCGTTGGACTCCCCTGGAACTGGAGTTCTCCTGGAATTGGAGTTACAGACGGTTCTCAGCAACCATGTGGGTGCTGGGGATCGAACCTGGGTCCTCTGAAGAGCAGTTGATGCTCTTAACTGCTAGGCCGTCTCTCCAGCCCCCTCATTTTGAGTCTTTTAAGGGTTCTCCATACTGCTTTCTATAGTGGTTGTCCAAGTTTGCATTCCCACCAGCAGTGGATGAGTGTTCCTCTTTCTGCACACCCTCTCCAACATTTGGTATCACTTGTTTCTTGATCCTTGCCAGCCTTATCAGGTTGAGATGATATCTTAATGTGGTTTTAATTTGCATTTCCTTAATTATTAGTGATGTTGAACACTTTTGTATATATTTTCTTCATTAAATTAAAATTAATTAAACCTGTGCTTAAAACCCTAATGTAATAGATGTTACAAAATTATATGTCATATATTTTTCTATATCTCCCTGGAAACTGCTTCATAAAGGTTTTGGGGAGGGAATCCTAAAGTCTTGAATAGCTTATGTCACCAAACATTCATGAAAAATATTCAGTCATATACATTGTTTCCAATCAAATATTTGAGAAAACATAAACAGCAATACAATGTAGCTCAATGTGAATAACTCTAAACCTGAATTAAGTGAGCAGAGCATTCCCAGCTGCTAAAGGAAGCAGAGAAAGCCATCTTCATATCTCTCCACATGGAGTTTCAGCACAAAACAATAATTAATTCAAAGAAAGCACAAGACTTTGCCCTACTGATAAAAGTGCATTTTCAGTACTTAGTTCATTCCATATAACAGGGAAAATGAAATAGATCAACTCTAAGAATAAATCCAAGACTTTGTAAGCTAAATGTGGCCCATCTAAAAATCTGTCTACTTGAACAGAAATCAATTTTCTCAGTGAAGGACAACAGAAGTAAGTCTGAGTAGTGTACCTTTCAAGATGTCTTATAAGTCAAAAAATGATGAGAAATAGGATGAAGTAGGAAAATATGCCTCAAAGAAAAACAGAAAATATTAATCAATGAACAAAACATCCAGAGCAGACCAGAGATATGAACAGCCAGAAAGTGATTTTATGGCAGGTATGAACACGTCCAATTTCTTTAACAGAACTAAAATCTAAGAAGTTAAAAAAAATACCTTAAAAGACAAAATAATGGAAGTTTGAAGGAATTTCAACTTAAATTTATTAGATGCTATTAAGAATATGTTTGGGGGGGGTGGAGAGATGGCTTAGCAGTTAAGAGCACCGACCACTCTTGCAGAGGACCCAGGTTCGATCCCCAGCACCCACATGGCGGCTGAGAACCGTCTTTGATTCCAGCTTCAGGGGAATCCAACACCCTCTTCTGACCTCCACGGCATTGCACAACACGGGTGCACAGACCTACTTGCAGACAGTACATTCATACACATAAAAAATAAATAAAATTTAAAAAAGAATATGTGTAGGATGGCATATAAGACAGAAACCTTATAAATAAATCATCAGAAATCATACAATTTATAATGCATAATAAAAATAGTATAAATTCAATAGAATTGAACCAGGCGTCCTCTAGGCCCAGAGACGAAGGCATGCATGTGTCAGATACATCAAGTGCAAATCCAGTTTGAGGCCAGTCAGGGCTAAATGAGACCCTGTCTAAATAAATAATAAATAAGGAATTGGATTATACATACATAGAGGCATGCTCTTGAGGAATTAGAAGCAAAAGCAACCTTAGCATGAATAATACAAACAGAATCTCAGGAAAGTTAGCACTTGCAAAGAAATCATGTCTACACATATTGTAATTAAATTACTGAAAATCAATGAGAAATCTTTAAGAGAAGAGAATGAAAGTATAAATGACAGATATCATGGCAGACTTATCAGAAATCAGAAAAATCAGCACCAGCGTGCAACAGTAAGAAAAACAAGTAAAATCCAAAGAAAACAGTCTGGTTTGGGTCAAAATGCCTGGAAGAAGAAGGAAAAATTAAAATATCATTGGAAAATAGAAGTTTAAGAAATCCATCATCAAAGGATTTATAACACACAAAAAATTGCACTAATAGCCCGCTTTTATCTGGTGCAAATTTTCTCACAGTACTAACCTGTAAACTTCCATGTCAGTGATGCCTATACCCAATGGACTCCAAAATGCTCATGCCAACTTTCAATTCCTTGATAGCTAGTGGTTTCTTCATTATGATATGCCGTTCTCCATAAAACCATTGTTGACGATTCAGCAGAGGACATTGTCTCCCATTTTTTAAGCTTTTTCAAAAGATGAGTACTGAAATTTAGCTCTACATTAGAATACCAAATCCTAAGCTGGGAATCATGATCTGGGGATACATTGCAGTTTTTCTCTTCCTTTCTTTTCTGCTTTCATTATTTGTCTCTGTTACTTCAATTAAAATTCTGAAAACGTGGAAATACTGTGCAGCAGAGGCAGCCATGTGCCTGTATATCCCAAATCTAATTGGCTATTGGCTCTCCCCTTGGAGAAATAACCCATGGCTGATGCCACAAGCTTACATCCACTACAGGTTAGGAGATGTTAGAAGCCACAGTAAGACCCTGTCATATTTAACAGGGGGGAAAATTGTAATTCATGGATTAACATATCCAAACATGTGTCTATGCTAAAGTAACCTACCATAACTATTAGTGCTGCTTAAATACCTATATATCTAATTGCTTGTTCTTCATTAGTAGGATCGAAAGGTTATTCCTGGACAAACTGTCAGCCCATGAAAGGAAACAGCCAGAATTGACCAGAGTCCAAGTCAACAGCTCCAGAGAGAGTGGACTGTTTTACCTCTCATCCACCTGTGCCCCTTTTCTAAGCCTAGGGAACAACCTGCGGAAGAGGGGGCGTGGTAGAATGTAAGGGCTGCGATTGGGGTGAATGGTGAAACTACAGCAATGTAGTCTGGACACTCATTTGATCAACTTGATTGAACAAACAACCTGTCACCCCCCACTGGATGGTGGGGCTGTCGGTGTTTGGGCACAACAGCCTGCAGATAGGTTTTGCATGAAGGATGCTTGTACTCATGGATTATCACTTATAGCTAAAAATGAAAAAAAAAAAACTGAGAGAAAGATGCAGGACAGTTATGGCAGAATGCATGACCTGGGGTGGGGTGGGGGTAGTGGGGGGGAGGGAAAGGGAAATAAGCCTGACCTGAATTGGAAAAAATGTATGAAATGCACAAAGCATCAATAAAAACTAATTTAAAAAAATTTTTTAATTTTTATTAATTTTTTTTATTTTTTTTTTTTAAAAAAAAATTCTGAAAACGTGATTATATTGTATTTATCATTTACTCACGGAAACTAGAACAATGGAAAAGGGAGAAAATCCTTCCTGCCATATAAAGTATTATGCTTTTTAGATGAAAGGTTCCAAATAAAAGCGCCAAGTATAAGGCCTGTGTGTGAGACAGGGAGGGGACACATTCAGCTAGTGAATCTAAGCCCTTAAAAATTTGAGATCTCAAGGTTCAATGACAAGAACAAGGGAAACAGGCCTGGGAAGAAAGCAGGAAGAGAGGAAACGCTGGTGAGTCCATGTTCTAAGAGAGCTAAGCATGGCTTCTTTGAAGAGTGCCATCTGAAGAAAGAGTTTTCTGGTCAAGAAATAGTGATGTTGCATGCGAGGAAGAATAAGCAGAGTGTGCTTGGGGATCTGAAAGCAATGTAAGGCAGGCTGGGGTATACAATAGGAAGTGCACTGATGCGAGGAAGAATAAGCAGAGTGTGCTTGGGGATCTGAAAGCAATGTAAGGCAGGCTGGGGTATACAAGTGCACTGAGATGTAATTCAGAAAGGTAATGAGAAGACAGCTCATACAAAGTATCGTAGCATGTTCAACCTCATCTAAGTTCTGTAAGAAGCAATGGTACTGTTTTGAAAGGATCACTCCAGATTTAAAGGGTTGAGTAAAACTCTCTGAAGTAGGCCATCATTCTACTCAGACTGCACCTTGATGGAAGAAGTTTTTGATGGTGTATTAGATTGGTAGGAGGAGTCAAATCAAAGAATGTCATTTTGAAATGAAAGCCTAGGCCAATAGTTATTCAAGAGTGAGGAAAGCAGGGTAGCCTCAGAGACATCCAGAGCATTAAGGACACGATATTTGAATTTCCTATTTGACATCCAAGTAAAATTGAGGCAGAAAGTAAAACTAATGAGGGCATGAATTTGGAGCTTAGAAAAGGCTCATACCTCATGAAATAAATATGTCTATAAGCTTTCACATGGGAAATGGGCTGGGAACTGGAAAAGTACATTGAGTGCAAAAGTTACAGCATTTAGGGAACAGTGAATCATTGAAATGAAGATAATTTTGAAATCAGGCAAGATCAAATAAGCCATTTATAAAATAATATTTGTTTCAATAATGGTTATTACTACATAATAATATGCAGTATTAAATTATAATAATACTTCTGCATCTCAACTAAGTTTATTTCCTAAATAAAGTCTTGAAAGAAATATATAAATAAGAGATAAAATAATTTTCTCTAGTGATAGACAACGGACCTAGTACTGCCTGCAAGGCATTGGTGATTGAGCTTGCTGAGGCCATACCTTACTGTTGTAAATGCACATAATGACATTGTAGAGTTTTGTTTTGTGCTATTCCTGACAGAATCTTGGACAATAGTCCACCCATCCTTTCTTATGGGGTATGCTGTTTTTATAGTAACTAAGGTGGTACCCATATCATTTTCCACCTTTTGAAAATCTTTATTTACTGACAGCAGTTGGTATTCTAGACCCCTGTCCTGGGCTTCTTCAACTTTCCATGAATGGAAAGGGCTCCTTGTGACTTCCAGGATGAAGGGACACTGGTGCCTTTCCTTCCAATCCCATATAGCATCACTTTTTGTCAAATTATACAGATGTCTTGGGCAAGGGAAAATTTTCCCAATATCCTGGAAGCCCCCCAAATATCTGTAACTTTTTTTTTTTAATTAGTTTTTATTGATGCTTTGTGCATTTCATACATTTTTTCCAATTCAGGTCAGGCTTATTTCCCTTTCCCTCCCCAGACGCCATAACGCGCCAGGGCAGCAGGTACACAATTCTACAGCTCTAGGCGGGGTCTGGCGGGGGGCAGCTGGGAGAGGGTCTCGCTGTGAACCCGTCTACGGGGTCCCCGGCCCAGAGGGACCGGGGCGCGGGCTAGATCAGGCACACAAAAACTTTTTTGCATTCATTGTCACAGACAGTGGTAAGTTATTTATTTATTTTTTCAACAGCTGTCACAGGTATCATACAAATTCTGCATGACCATAAATTTCCCCAAATTGTTATCATCATACTGGGGTCTTGTTCCTTGTGTAGGTTGATTTCTCATTTTCCCTCCTTCAGGTGCACCTTTAGCGCTCCCATATGGGATTCCAAATCTGTAAGGCTCTCAGAAGTTAGCATTATATTGTCTACATAAAGGAACCTCTTTACCGAGGGTGAACAGAGTAACAGGACCAGATCCCAGGCCACCATTCCATGATAAAGTTGGGGCTGTGGAGATAACCTTGGAGAAGTAAGTACTCTGAAGGTCCATTGCCATTCATTCCACATGAATATGAATTGGTCTTGATATTCAGCACCTAAAGAGATATTAAAGAATGTGTTAGCAAGGTCCACTGGGGTGTGGAAGGATCCTGTTTCCGCATCAGCCCTTCCATTAATAGTGAAACATTGGGCACCACTGAATGTATGGGAGGTGCCATCATATTTAACTATATGTAATCTAGAGTCATTCTCCAGGAGCCATTTGGCTTCCTAATAGCCCATAAGGGGCTATTGAAAGGGCTCTAGGATGGGCAGATACTCTCTACTCTTTCTAGTTCCTGGATGGCATCTGTAATGTCATCTCAACTTCCAGGCAGCCTGTATTGTTTGATATTTGTTAACATTTATGGGGTGAGTAATTTTACTAGCCCCCATCTTGCCTAACCACGTACTTGCCTTCACTTTTCACATCTTCAGCAGGAATTCTCCAGCAGTAGTATGCAGGTTGCATTCACCCCTAGAATGTTCTCTACAGGGTAGAAACACACACCCTGTATTCTTGGGAGGGATAGCTTCTCCCCTCCCAGATTGACTCTAGTCCACTGTACCTGTGTGATTTAATTGCCATACCTATACACTGCCACCCATCGGCTCTGGTGATTTGGGGGGTTGGTTGGAATCATGTACTCTCCACACCAGCATCCACTAAGGGCCACTTATTTTGTATATTGATGGGGGACCAAGAAATCCTCAGTTCAACATGGGTCCTCCGTTTACCCTTTGTAGAGACCTTGGCCACCCCTGTAGGGGTGTGGCTGCAGGGCTCTTATCCCATGAGACTGCCTTCCACTGTAGAAGATGGTGCAGATGGGAAATGCCTGCACCCCCTGGTCTACCATCCCTCTTATTCCTCTGCTGAATTGCTGGTCGGGCTGTACACACGCCTTAGGCTCACCAGCAGAGTTTGGTTGGCTCAGATGTAGCCACATTTGTGCTCGGAAACACAGAAGAGCATTGCAAGATTCTCCTTTTTTACTTTTGGGCCTACTTTGTGTGTGTGTGTGTGTGTGATTGTGTGTGCATGTAAAACCATGGAAAATGCCAGATAACCAACACTTACTCAGCTTCCTTAAACTTAAATTTTGCCACTGTTGAATCACATAGTTTCCATTCAACTAGTGATCTTAGATATGATGTCCAATCTTTTACAGTCTATACTGAAATTAAACCAGAGACACAACCTATCTGATTACTTCTTTATTGGAAACATGACAATACACTGAATTTGTTTTGTTACTCTCTCCCTTTCAGACTTGGAGTCTGTGAATTAAATTATGTTAATAAGTATGAAAAATTTGCTTTGACCGAAGCTTCATTTGGAGAGAGAACATTTTATGGTTTATTCATATGTTTTATTCATATATAACAAGAGCAGTTATATGATTTCATCCTTTTGCTTATACAATATTCCATTAAAAATTTATTGTTTTAAAAAGTATCTTTACTTCCATCCTCGAGCTATCTTTTCTCATTTTGTAACTATGAAAAATACCTAGCTAAAACACTGGCAAGGAAAAGTTATAATCCAAGAATGTAACAGAGCATCTTTCTGTATTTCCTACAGAGACATGCACAACAAAAACAAAATCAATTGTTAGATGCTTGTGCATTGTTCTACAACTCCATAATTTCTGCAGATTTGTTTTTTGTTTTCAGCAGAAAACCCAGAAATGTGTTCTCTGTAAAACAAGACTAACAGGCCTATAATTATACTTGAATAAAGACAGGCTTTTGGAGCAATTATACAGAGGAAATATGTTAAGAATCAGGATTAAGAGAAAACTGTTAAGAATCAACATCAGTATATGGTGGAGATAATAATGGAGAAAATAAGAATCAACAATATCATATGAGAGAAATAACTTGTAAAATGCATGAGATTAATCGGGATGTCTGATTACTGTAAATTTCTGTAAGTTTCCAGTAAAACAATGGCAACCATCAAATATGAACAAAACAGTGAATGAGTGAATGAAATTTGAAAAAGTAAATTGAATCAGCAAACACATGTTACTTTTGTTATTAGTTTTGTTTTTAATATGAGAAGATAAAGCATTATATGAGGAAAGGAAAATAAGAATTAAAAAAATTTTCTTTGTTTTCACCCAAAATAAAAAAAAAATTCTATTTTTTCATTTATGTCTGCCTGCAAACAACAAAAATGTAGGTGCTCATTGTGTTAGACACTTTTCTTTATGTTGGTCCTTGTCCTGCTTAGAGGAAGAGAGAGAAAGAACTATATGATCAAATTGAAAATAAACCTTCTGTATATATAAATTAAAAACAGACACAGGGAGTAATGATATAAAGCCATCACAGGGACAAAGGGCATTAGTTTAGACTGGCATAAGTATTTCTCAACAAAATGCCAAGGAAATTTGAAGCTTAAATTAATTGAAATGCAGGTCTTTATCTGAAACAGGAAATTTCAGGCAAAAGAAAATTATGAGAATAGTTGAAAAAGGTTTATCTTATTTGCTGAACTGAAAAGTGGCACATACATATGCATATATCCGAAATTATATATAGGAGTTATAGCTAAACTGGTAGCTATAACATAGGCTATTAAAATATTAAAGGAACTCAGAAATATATGTAGAAGAAAGCACAAGGTAAGTAATTAGGACTTCAAGCATCCCATCATCATGTTCTGTAAAGCTCCCTATGTTTAATTGTTAAATGCATGTGATCTCAGAGGTTATTGTGTACTTCTTGTACACACATAAAAGCAAAAATGAATGTAAAGCATGGTTCCAATAAAACTTTATGAGCACAATTGGAAACTGGACTTCACCAGCTGGTTTTAGTTTGACAATGCCTGATTTAGGATAAAGAGAAGCCATGAAAATGTATCAAGCAAATGTGCAAAATCGGTTTTTTGTTTGTTTGTTTGTTTGTTTGTTTGTTTGTTTGTCAGAAGAGAATAGCTCTGGCTTAAGTGTAAAGGTCAAAGTGTAGTGCAGGGATCTGTGTATCAAGAACACTTGGGAGTCTGAAACTAGTCAGGACAAATGCTTGTTTAAAGTGGTAAAGGTACACCAAAAACGACTTAAAAAATAGTAGTGGATGAAGACAGAGACAGGCAGGAGGTGGACTACAGAAGTACTCTACCATCTGTGACCTGGAAGAATGTCACAGAGAAAGGGATTACAGAAGAAATGACTTTTTTGAGTGTTTGGTTTGTATCCAAGTTAGTAGAAATGGTTTGGCTAAAATGATAGCTGTGTTATATAGAACTTTTATTTTTCACAATTTGATAAAGCAATCTGGTGATTAGTTTTGACTATGAAGAAACATTTGTGCCTAAGTTAACACAGTGAGCATTCATTACCATCCAGGAGGTACTTGGTGGTGGTTGAAATAATATCAGATGGACTGGAAATGATGGTAGCAAATCATAGATCACTAGTAACACATGACAGAGAAGGCAAGGCCCTGCAGAAGTTGGAAGAAAATTGGCAGCTACTTGTGTTTATTCAATGCAGAGAGAACCATTAGTCAAAAAGTGCATGAATGGGTTGCTATTAGTGAAAATTGAGGACTCATAAAGATCAGAACGCAAGTGTCTTCTGAGAGAAGAACCTTGAAATTCTTATTTTCAAATTCAAAATGTCATTGCTTGCATATTTTAAAACAGTTAACATTAAATTTTAGTTTGTTATCTCATGTTAAATTTTCAGGTAGGAAATTATTTTTAGATTTTTCCCCCAAAATACAGTAAAATGTGAATGCTTATAAATTTCTTAAACTGCATATAATAGAAAAAAATATTAAACAAAGCATCACAATTTCAAATTACATGATTTAACCTTACTTTTTGAAGCAAGTATGAATTCTATTATATTGTGAATATTTGGGAAAAATGAAGAAAATACAAAAATATAGTAGAAAATTGATTGGAGGGTTCCAGAGAGTGCCAGCCTGGACTCACTGTGGTGCCAGTAAGGCAGAACTGCCTTGACCCTCAGGAGCCTGACATCCACCCCTGGAACCTCCCAGCTTGGGTTCTAGCACAGGCCTGGACTCAGTGCAGTGCTGGTAAGGCAGAATTGCCTTGACCCATGGAGGCCTACCACCCGCCACTGGAACCTCCCACCCAGCTCAGGTTCCAGAGAGCAATGAGGCGTTGGTGCACCTAGACAGGGTTGCAGGTTCACAGCAGGTCAACAAAGAAGCAAAAACTCCCCCACCACCCCAAGCTGGTGGTGCTGTGGTGCAGACTATCTAGCAGGTGCGGTTTTAGTAAATCTAGTCTGTGAATCCAATGTTGAGGCACCAGAACCCAAAAACACAAACAAACAAACAAACACCAAATCCAGATGCCAAGGACAAAAAGAAAAAACACACAGGAAAATCTCATAATAAATCCACACAGAACTCTACCAGTCTGGCAGAAGATTCCTACAATGAGATCTTTCTGGAAGGAAAGCAAGATACAGACCTTAGAAGAACAATTGTAGTCATACTCAAAGAAATGAAAGACTATGAAGAACAAATCAGAGAACTAAGGGGAGAAAATGAAAAACACAGGAAGTACTTAGAAGGAAAGAATGATAAACACTGGAAAGAACTAGAGGGGGAGAATGATAAACTAGAAAATAACTAGACGAAATAAAACACAACATCCAAAAAGAACTAGAGGAAGCGAAACACAATATCCAAAAAGAAATAGAGAAAGAGAAACATAGACTCTGAAAAGAACTAGAGAAAGAGAAACACAATGTACAAAAAGAACTAGAGGGTGAGAAAGACAAACTCTGGAAGGAATTGGAAACACTGAAAAGATCCCAGGCTGAAATGAA
Source organism: Rhizomys pruinosus (assembly GCA_009823505.1). Taxonomy (NCBI): domain Eukaryota; kingdom Metazoa; phylum Chordata; class Mammalia; order Rodentia; family Spalacidae; genus Rhizomys; species Rhizomys pruinosus. The sequence continues at coordinate 184,603 of VZQC01004982.1, forward strand.
AAAAAGGATACAAGAAAAGCAAGGAGCTACAAGTAGAGAATGACAAGCTTCAAAAGGAAACGGAAATACTAAAGAAATCACAGGAAGAAATGAAAAAGGAAATGGAACATTCAGCCATTCCACAGGAAAGGATGGGAGAAAGCCTCAGAAGCAGAATGGAAGAAGTAGAAAATAGAATATCAGACTTGGGGGACAACACAGAGTATCTAAAATGCTCAAGTGAAGACTATGAAAAAAAAAAAAAAAAAAAAAAAAGACTGGAATAACCAGAAATGTGGTACACTATGAAAAGACCAAATCTCTGCATCAGGGATAGAGGAAGGAGAAGAATCCCAAGACAATGGTATTGACCAGAACTTCAACAAGAAAATAGAAGAAAATTTTCCCAAACTGAAAAAAAGACAAAACTATACAAATACAAGAAGTACATAGAACACCACATAGACAAGACCAGAAAAGAAACTCTCCACACCATATCATGGTTAAAATGCTAGACCCTCAAAATTAAGACAAAATATTGAAAGCCACAAGAGAAAAACAACAAATTGTATGTAAGGGGAAACCCATCAGAATTACAGCTGACTTCTCAGTGCAAACTATGAAAGCCAGAAGAACATGGACCAAAGTATTACTAATGATAAATGACTTTAGATGCCAACCCAGGTTACTAGACTCAGCAAAAATATCAATTACCATTGAAGCAGAAAGAAAAATCTTTCATGACACAAAAGGTGAAATAATTTATGTAAAAAAAAAAAAAACAAACACAACACTTTGGGCTGGAGAGATGGCCTAGTGGTTGAGAGTACTGACTACTCTTACAGAGGACCTGGGTTCCATCGCCAGCACCCACATGGTTGCTGAGAACCGTCTGTAACTCCAATTCCAGGAGAACTCCAGTTCCAGGGGAATCTGAGACCCTCTTCTGACCTCCGCAGCATTGCATGACATGGGTGCACAGACCTGCATGTAGAAGGTACACTCATACACATACAAAACAAACAAACAAAAACAACACTTCAGGAAATACTCTAAGCAATTCAAAGAACAGAGGAAAGGAGCAACTATCCCCAACCAACTAAAGAGAGAAACTAATAAAAGCACAACAGTGTAAATACAAGCCTCGTTCAAGAATGCAAACCAAGAATAAGTTGAAAGGAAGCAACACAAATCGCTCAATAATGACTTTGAATATCAATGGGCTAAACTCCCCAATCAAAAGACATAGATTGGGAGAATGTATTAGGAAACAGAATCCATCTATATGCTGCCTATAAGAAACCCATCTCACCCTCAAGGATAGATACCAACTCAAAGTGAAAGGATGGAAAAAATATTCCAATCAAGTGGTACCAAAAAGCAAGCAGGAGCTGCTATTTTAATATCAGACAAAATGGACTTCAGAGTAAGTCAATCAAAAGAAACAAAGAGGGCCACTACATCCTTATCAGAGGAACAATTAACCAGGAAGACATCACAATCCTAAATGTTTATGCACCAAACTCAGGTGCACCAATCTATATAAACACAATTCTGTGGGACACAGATTAATCCCAACACACTGATAGTGGGAGATTTCAATTACCTTCTGAGCCCCTTGGATAGATATACTGGACAAAAAAAATAGAAACATTGGAAGTGAACAATACAATACAACAAATGGATCTCACAGGAATCTACCAAATATTTTATCCAAACAACAGAGAACATACTTTCTGTTCAGCACCCCATGGAATGGCCTCCAAAATCGACCATATACTGGGACACAAAAGAAACCTCAACAAATATAAAAGGATTGAAATAATCTCATGCATTCTGCCAGACCACAGTGTAATAAAGATCAATATCAGCACTAGAATAACCCTGAATAGCTACAATAACACATGTAGACTAAACAAAAAAATCCTGAATAATGAATGGGTCAGGGAATAAATAAGGAATGAAATAAAATTATTCAGGCAACTAAATGAAAAAGACAATACAACACAACAAAACCTGTGGGATACTTTAAAAGCAGTCCTAAGGTGGAAATTTATAGCCCTAAGTGCCCATATTAAAAAAAAAAAAAAAACAGAAAGGAAACAAATAAATGATCTAACACTACAGTTAAAAACAAACAAACAAACAAAAAACTTGAGAGATAAAAACAAATGGACCCTAAACCCCACAGACAGGAAGAAATAATAAAAATCAGAGCAGAAATCAACGAAATAGAAACAAAGAAAATAATACAAAAAATTCAATGAATCCAAAAGCTGGTTCTTTGAAAGGACAAACAAGACAGACAAACCTCTAGCCCAGTTATCAAAAAGACAGAAAGATCCTGGCATGGTGGCGCATGCCTTTAATCATTAACACTTGGGAGGCAGAAGCAGGTGGATCTTTGTGAGTTCAAGGCCAGCCTGGTCTACAGAGTGAGTTACAGTACAGCTGGGGCTACAGAGAGACCCTGCCTCAAAATGTCAAAAAAAAAAAAAAAAAGACAGAAAGAACAACTCCAAATTAATAGTATTCTTGATGGGAAAGGAAACATCACAACAGATAAACAAAAGATCCAGACAATCATACGAGAGTGCTTTAAAAATGTATACTGTACTAAGTTTGAAAACCTAAGAGAAATGGATGAATATCTGAAATCCTGGGAACCAATAAAGCTTAACCAAGAACAGGTGGACAGTTTAAACAGATACATAATATTTGGGGAAATTGAAGATGTAATTAACCTCCCAGCTAAAAAATCTCAGGCCCAGATGGTTTCACAGCACAATTCTATAAAACATTTTTAAAAATAATTTTTTCCATTAATTTTATTTATTTCCGTATGTGTATGAATGTACTGTCTGCATGGAAGTTTGTGCACCCGTGTCGTGCAATGCCGCGGAGGTCAGAAGAGGGTGTCGGATTCCCCTGGAATTGGAGTTCTCCTGGAATTGGAGTTTCAGACGGTCTTGGCTGCCATGTGGGTGCTGGGGATCGAACCCGGGTCCTCTGTAAGAGCGGTCGGCGCTCTTAACTGCTAGGCCATCTCTCCAGCCCCAATTCTATAAAACATTTAAAGAGATTTTACAACCTTTACTACTCAAACTTTTCAGAAGGATACAAACAGAGGGAAATATCCCAAACTCCTTCTATGAAGCCAGCATCAGTCTAAGAACAAAACCAGGCAAAGACACAACCAAAAAAGCAAACTATAGACCCATTTCATTAACGAACACAGATGCAAAATTTCTCAACAAAATACTTGCAAAGTGCATACAGACCCACATCAAAAAGGTAATCCATGATGACCAAGTTGGATTCATTCCAGAGATGCAGGGATGGTTCAACATATGCAAATCAATAAATATCATAAAACACATAAATGGACTGAAAGACAAAAATTACACAATCATTTCAATTGATGCAGAAAAAGCCTTTGGCAAGATCAAGCATCCCTTCATATTTAAAGTTCTAGAGGGAATTGGACTGAAGGGGACATTCCCTAAATATAATCAAAGCCATATACAACAAATCCACAGCCACCATCATCCTAGATGGAGAAAAATTAGGACCATTCCCATTAAAGACGGGAACCCCTTAAAGGCTGCCCCCTACCCCTACTCATCTTCAACACAGTGCTTGAAATGCTTGCTAGGGCAATAAGACAAGAGAAGGAAATTCAAAAAGTACTAATTAGAAAAGAGCAAATTAAAGTATCCCTTTTTGCAAATGATATGTAATTTACCAGAGGGATTCTAAAAACTCCACCAGAAAACTACTAGAAACAATTAAGAGTTTCAGTAAAGTGGCATGATACAAAATTAATCTAGAAAATCAGCAGCCTTTCTTTACAGGAACAATAAACAAGTGGAGAAGGAATATAAGAAGTCCTTCCCACTCACAATGGCCTAAAAAAATACCTAGGTACAAACCTAACCAAAGACACCAAAGACCTCTACAACCAAAATTTTAAACCCCTAAAGAAGGAGATTGAAGACAGCATCAAAAGATGGAGAGAATTCCCATGCTCATGGATTGGGAAAAATTAATATCATAAAAATGTCTTTTTTACACAAATTGATATACAGATTCAGTGCAATACCAATCAAAATCCCCATGAGTTTCTTCTTAGAGTTAGAAAAAAAAAATCCTGAAGGAAATAGAACACTTATCCAACCAGGAAGAAAGGAAAGGAAAAAGCCTCAGAAATAGAATAGAGGAAGCAGAACAAAGAATATCAGATCTGGAAGATAACACAGAGCAACTAAAAAACTCAAATAAAGATTATGAAAAATTTAAAAATACACAAAACTGGAACAACCAGGAAATATGGGACACTATGAAAAGATCAAACCTCCGCATCATGGGAATAGAGGAAGGAGAAGAATCTCAAGAGAATAGTATTGATCAGATCTTCAACAGAATAATAGATGAAAACTTCCCCAAACTAAAAGTAGACAAACCCATTCAAATACAAGAAGCACACAGGACTCCAAATAGACAAGATCAGAAAAGAAACTCCCCACGCCACATCATAGTCAAAATGCTAGATGCCCAAAACAAAGATAAAATTCTGAAGGCCACAAAAGAAAAACAAGTCACATACAAAGGGAAACCCATCAGAATTACAACTGACTTCTCGCCGCAAACCATGAAAGCAAGAAGAACATGGAGCAAAGCATTCCCAGTGTTAAAGGACTATGGATGCCAACCCAGAATACTTTACCCAGCAAAAATGTCAATTACAGTTGAAGGAGAGAGAAGAATCTTCCAAGACAAAAACAAGATGATAGAATACATGTCCGGAAAACCAACTCTCCAGAAAATGCTTGAAGCAATTCAAAGGGCAGAAGAGAGGAGCAACTATCCTCAAGCACCTAGGAAAAGAAACTAATAAAAATATAAACATAGGAGTAGAATCAGAGACTAAAAGTCCAAATGGATAATAAGGTGAAAGGAAAAAACATCCATCTTTCAATTATAACCTTAAATATTAATGGGCTGAACTCCCCAATCAAAAGGCATAGACTGGGAGAATGGATTAGGAAACAAAATCCATCTATATGCTGTCTGCAAGAAACCCATCTCAATTTCAAGGACAGACACCAACTTAAGGTGAAGGGATGGAAGAAAATATTCCAAGCAAATGGTACCAAAAAGAAAGCAGGTGTCGCTATCCTAATATCAGACAAAATAGACTTCAAAGCAAAAGAAATCAAAAGAGACAAAGAGGGCCATTATATCTTCATTAAAGGAACAATCGACGATGAAGATCTCACAATCATGAATATATATGCACCAAATGCCGGCGCACCAAACTTTGTAAAGACAACTCTTCAGGATCTCAAGGCTCAGATTAACCCCAGCACACTAATAGTAGGGGACTTCAATACCCCACTAAGTCCTTTAGACAGATCAACAGGACAAAGGATAAACAGAGAGACATCTGAACTGAATGATACAATACACCAAATGGACCTCACAGACATCTATCGAATATTCCACCCAAACACCAGAGAATACACTTTCTACTCAGCACCCCATGGAACATTCTCCAAAATAGATCATATACTGGGACACAGGGAAAAACTCAACAAATACAAAAAGATTGAAATAATCTCATGCATTCTTTCAGACCACAGTGCAATAAAACTCAATATCAACACCAGGATAAACCCTACAACCTACAAGAACACATGGAGACTAAACAACACTCTCCTGAATAATGAATGGGTCAAGGAAGAAATAAAGAAAGAAATAAAAACATTCCTGGAACTGAATGACAATGATAATACAACGCAGCAAAACCTATGGGACACTTTAAAAGCAGTCCTAAGAGGAAAGTTTATAGCTCTAAGTGCCTACATTAAAAAAACAGAAAGAGCACAAGTGAACGATCTAACACTCCAGCTAAAAGTACTTGAGAGACAACAACAAATGAACCCTAAACGCAGCAGACAAGAAGAAATAACAAAAATCAGAGCAGAGATCAATGAAATAGAAACAAAGAAAACCATACAAAAAATCAATGAATCCAAAAGCTGGTTCTTTGAGAGAATAAACAAGATAGACAGACCTCTAGCCCAGTTAACCAAAAGAAAGAAGGAACAACTCCAAATCAATAGAATCTGTGATGAAAAGGGAAATATCACAACAGATAATGAAAAGATCCAGACAATCATACGGAATTACTTTAAAAACCTATACTCTACCAAGTTTGAAAACCTAGAAGAAATGGATGAATATCTGAAATCTTGGGAATCACCAAAGCTCAACCAAGAAGAGATCGACAGCTTAAACAGACCAATAATATGTGAAGAAATTGAAGATGTAATAAGCAGCCTCCCAACCAAAAAATGCCCAGGCCCAGATGGTTTCACAGCAGAATTCTATAAAATATTTCAAAAAGACTTACAACCATTAATATTCAAGTTGTTTAGAAGGATACAAACGGAGGGAGTTCTCCCAGATTCCTTCTATGAAGCCAGCATCACTCTAATACCAAAACCAGGCAAAGATGCAACTAAAAAGGAGAACTATAGACCCATCTCCCTAATGAACACAGATGCCAAAATTCTAAATAGGATACTGGCAAATCGCATACAGACCCACATCAAGAAGATCATCCACCATGACCAAGTTGGATTCATACCAGAGATGCAGGGATGGTTCAACATACAAAAATCAATAAATATCATCAAGCATATAAACGGACTGAAAGACAAAAACCACACCATCATCTCAATTGACGCGGAAAAAGCCTTTGACAAAATCCAGCATCCGTTCATGTTTAAAGTCCTAGAGGGAATTGGATTGGAGGGATCATACCTTAATGTAATCAAAGCCATATACAGGAAACCCACAGCCAATATCATCCTAAATGGGGAAACGACAGAAGCATTCCCCTTAAGGGTAGGAACTCGGCAAGGTTGTCCCCTGTCACCACTCCTTTTCAACATAGTGCTTGAATCCCTTGCTAGGGCAATAAGGCAAGAAAAGGAAATTAAAGGAGTTCTAATAGGAAAAGAGGAAGTCAAGCTATCCCTTTTTGCTGATGATATGATTGTCTACTTAAGGGATGCTAAGAACTCCACCAGGAAACTCCTAGAAACGATTAGGAGCTTCAGTAAGGTGGCAGGATACAAAATAAACCTAGAAAAATCAGTAGCCTTTCTCTACACCAACAGTAGGCAGCTGAAGAAGGAATACAAGGAGACCTTCCCACTCACAATAGCCTCAAAAACAATAAAATACCTAGGAACAAACCTAACCAAAGATACCAAGGACCTCTACAACAAAAATTTTAAACCTCTGAAGAAGGAAATTGAAGAAGACATCAGGAGATGGACAAACCTCCCATGCTCATGGATTGGGAAAATAAATATAGTAAAAATGTCCATTCTACCTAAACTTGTATACAGATTTAATGCAATCCCAATCAAAATCCCCAAGAGCTTCTTCACAGGTTTGGAAAAAAGAATCCTCAATTTCATTTGGAAAAACAAAAGACCCCGAATAGCCAAAGCAACTCTGGGCGAAAAGAGCAATACAGGGGGGATCGCTATACCAGACATCAAACTATACTACAGGGCTATAGTCATAAAAACAGCTTGGTACTGGCACAAAAACAGACCAGTTGACCAATGGAACAAAATTGAAGATCCAAACCTGAGCACATACAATTTCAGCCATCTCATATTTGATAAGGAGGCCAAGAAGACACATTGGAGGAAAGACAGCATCTTCAACAAGTGGTGTTGGCAAAACTGGATCACCACCTGTAGAAGAATGAAATTAAACCCCTACCTCTCACCCTGTACAAAAGTCAATTCCAAATGGATCAAAGACCTCAACGTGAAATCCAAAACTCTGGAGGTGATAGAAGAGAAACTTGGCAGCAGACTACAAGACATAGGTGTAGGAAAAGACTTCTTAAATCAGACAGCAGCTGCACAAGAAATAAGGTCGTCAATTGACAAATGGGACCTCATTAAACTCAAAAGCTTCTGTACATCAAAGGAAACAATAAAGGAAGTGAAGAGAAAACCCACAGAATGGGAGGAAACCTTCACAGCAGATACATCCGACAAAGCATTAATCTCCAGAGTATACAAGCTACTCAAAAAACAAAGAAGAAAGAAAACAAATGAATCACTCAGAAGATGGAGCAAAGATCTGAACAGAGACTTCACAGAGGAGGAATTAGAGATGGCTGAGAAACACCTTAAGAAGTGTTCAACATCACTAATAATTAAGGAAATGCAAATTAAAACCACCTTAAGATACCACCTTACTCCAGTAAGACTGGCTAGGATCAAGAAAACAAATGATGCCAAGTGCTGGAGAGGGTGTGGGGAAAGGGGAACACTCATCCATTGCTGGTGGGAATGTAAACTTGTGCAGCCACTATGGAAAACAGTGTGGAGAACCCTTAGAAGACTCAAAATGATCCTGCCATTTGACCCAGTCATACCACTCCTGGGTATATACCCACAAGACTCATCTTACTGCAGAGATACATGCACAGCTATATTTATTGCCACTCTGTTCACAATAGCAAAAAACTGGAATCAACCCAAATGCCCCTCAACTGACGAGTGGATAGAGAAAATGTGGTACATGTACACAATGGAATTCTATGCAGCAGTAAAGAAAGACAACATCATGAACTTTGCAGGTAAATGGATGGAGCTTGAAGACATCATGTTAAGTGAAGTAACACAGTCCCAGAAAAACAAACGACAAATGGTATCTCTCATATGTGGACGCTAGTACCAATAACCCAGTTATAAATATTTCTTGTGGAGAGGGATGCATATTAAAAGAACAACAACAGAAAGATTGCATCAGAAGGCTGACTGAAATGGTGACTCGGGAGGGGTGGGAGGGGTGGGAGAGGGACACGGGTGTATATTCGATTGGTGCATGTTTAATTGACGTGAGTTCAACAAGTATCCAGTTTTGCCCAGACTCTGTCTACAGGATACATGGTGTTTTAGGACTTAGTAAAAGTAAATATGTGCATATTGGACAACATTGGTTTGAAGGCTGATAAAAACGGTAATGCATCTGAGTTAATTGGTGATATAAATTGCTCTTGTCCACATTAGCTTTAACTAAAATCTGTATAACAATTACTTTGGGATTGGTATAAACAAATGTTCTCTATAATTTTGCTGTCATATAGTATCACCTGGTAGCAATCTCTTTCACCTATAGGATGATTTAACTCAAAAATAAACTTTGTTTCCCAAGTTAATCACATACAGTAACCCAAAACAGCATGGGTGAACTTGATGAAATCTGTGCCTTGATTCCACCCTATAGGTATGTATAAAACAACTGCTTTTTTGAGACTCATGGGTCAAAAATAAAAACCTTAAATAAAAAAGGGGGATATAGATAGATATGAAAACTTTTTGTCAAAAAACCTTGCAACCCAAATCTTAAAACTAACTATGGGAAAGGATTTGTATGTTCCAACAGGCCAGAGTATCACCAACTTAATGGCTGAGAAAGAAAATGCAGCTTTGCAGTGAGTAGGATGTACCAGAAAGTGCCAGCAGAAGGATTGACTCCTCTGGGCATTGAAGGGAAGAAATGCCTCAGATTGCTGCAGACATCAGGCCCCTCTGTGGATCCTACTAGTAACAACTATTTTTAATGATTCCTAATGAAGCTTACCTTCTAGGTGCCGCAAAGGTTTTAATACAAGAGACTTTCTTAACTCCCCCCCATAGAATAAGGAGAAATATGATGATGATGAGGTCGTTCTCCAGCTGTAGATTGGAGCCAGCTGTTATAGAGGTATTCTCTTGTAAAATCAGTAAAACTGCCTTCTTTAATTGACTAATGGACATAGAAACTGTGAAAAGGATTATTCTCTATTCAGAACCAAATATAATGCTAAAGTCTCCTTAAGCTATGCACTTAAACAAAATATATTAATACAGGAGCTCTGACATCAACAATGGATTATTCTACCAAGGAGATGTTGGCCAGGGGATCCAAGCCCCCACAAATGGTAAAGGCTCCTTGCCTCCAAACTGGGATATCTGCAGGAAGAGAGGCGATAAGGCCCTGCTGTTGAAGACCTGATATAAACATGGGAAAGATGTATGGAGACCGCACTTGCAAGTATACAGATGGTCTCTGGGATGCCAGAGAGTGTTACCAAAGACCACTAAACCAATAAAGCAAATATAGGTCTCCTTGAGTCAAGCAAGACTCCTCCGTCAGCACCAGCTACACCTCATCTGCCTGGAAATACTGTGCAGCAGTGGCAGCCATATGTCTGTATATCCCAAATCTAATTGGCTATTAGCTCTCTCCTTGGAGGAATAACCCACGGCTGATGCCACAAGCTTACATCCTCTAATGGTTAGGAGATGTTATAAACCACACGAAGACCCTGCCATACTTAACAGAAGAAAATGTAATTCATGAATTGACATACCATCCAAACATCTGTGTCTATACCAAAGTAACCTACCATAACAATTAGTACTGTTTAAATACCTATATATCTAATTGTGTGTGCTTCATTAGTAGGATCGAAAGGCTATATATTATACTGTTTAAATACCTAAATATCTAATTGCATGTGCTTCATTAGTAGGATCGAAAGGTTATGCCTGGACAAGCTGGCAGCCCATGAAAGAAAACAGCCAGAACTGACTAGAGACCAAGACATCAGCTCCAGAGAAAGTAGAGTGTTTTACTTCTCATCCACCTGTGCCCCTTTTCTAAGCCTAGGGAACAATCTGCGGAAGAGGGGGCGTGGTAGAATGTAAGGGCTGCGATTGGGGTTAATGGTGAAACTACAACAATATAGACTGGACACTCATTTGATCAACTTGATTGAACATACAAGCCCCCCCTGCTGGATGGTGGGACCCATGAGCTGTGTGGGTTTGGGCACAACTGCTTGCAAATTGGTTTTACATGAAGGATGCTTGTACTCACAAATTATCACTTATTGTTAAAAAAATGAAAACAAAACAAAAAAAAAAAAGAGAAAGATGCAGAAAAGTTATGGCAGAATGCATGATCTGGGATGGGTAGGGGTGGGGTGGGGGAAGGGAAGGGGATATATGCCTGAACTGAATTGGAAAATGATGTATGAAATACACAAAGCACCAATAAAAAGAAAAAAAAAGAAAAAAATCCTGGTTCTCTGTTTCAGTGGGGCCTTTCTTCTATTAATTTTAGGAATGTACAACTTGTTTTGCAGACACAGCAGGCCTCAAGCTCTTGATTCACCTGCTTCCATCTTCAAAGATGGGGCATTACAGGCCTACAATTCAAGCTGGACATTGTGCTCCACATTGGTAATCATAGTTTTTGGAAGCTGAGGGAGGAAGTTTATCATGAGTACTGAACAAGCCAAGATTACTTAGTGAGAGCCTTCATTTATTCTCTGAGGGATCACTTACACCTGAGAAGAACTACTGAGCAGCACGTGCCAGAAGTGGAAGTCCAGGTCAAAAGTAGAAGGACAACCTCACTGAGCAACCAAGAGTTTCACCTGTACCAATGACGCTCTCAGCAACAGCAGGTTCCTGTGGTGGATTTCCAGGCAGAACTGAGACTGACATTCTTAGCTGAGTCAACCAGAGGTGGTTAAAATAGTATTGGAATACCAAGTTAGCTGATTTCAAGCACATGATGTAATAAAGATATTTTTAAAAAAGAAAAATAAATCCTTAAATTCATATGGAAATAAAAAAGACCCCAAATAGCTAAAGCAACCCTGAGTGAAACATGCAATACAGGGGAGATTGCTTTACCAGACTTCAAGCTATATTACAGGGTTATAGTCATAAAGTCAGCCTGGTATTAGCACAAAAATAGACCCATTGTCCAATGGAACAAAACTGAAGATCCAAACTTGAACTCATACAATTTCAGCCACCTCATATTTGACAAAGGGGCAAAAAAATATCAATGGAGGAAAGATAGCATCTTCAGCAAATGGTTCTGGCAAAACTGGATCAACATTTGTAGAACAAGATTAAACCCCTACTTCTCACCCTATAAGAAGAATCAACTCCAAATGGATCAAAGGTCTCAAAATGAAACCTGAAACCCTGAAGGTGATAGAAGAAAAAGTTGGTAACAACCTACAATACATAGGTGTAGGAAAGACTTTCTAAATCAGACAGCAGCTGCACAGGAAATAAGGTCAACAATTGACAAATGGGACCTCATCAAACTCAAAAGCTTATGTACAGCTAAAGAAACAATCAAGGAAGTGAAGAGAAAACCCAGAGAATTGGAGGAAATCTTTACCATTGATCCATCAGACAGAGCATTAACATCCCTCAAAAAACAAAGAAGAAAACAAATGACTCACTTAAAAGATGGAGTAAAGTGATAAATAGAGACTTCACCAGTAAGGAATTAAAGATGTCTGAGAAACAACTTAAAAAGTGTTCAACATCATTCATAATTAAGGAAATGCAAATTAAAACCACTCTCAGATGTCATCTCACTCCAATAAGACTGGTGAATATCAAGAAAACAAGACACTAAATGCTGGAAAAGTTGTGAGGAAAGGGGAACACTCATCCACTGTTGATGGGAATGTAAACTCACACACCACTATGGAAAAGAGTGTGGAGAATTCTTAAAAGACTCAAAATGAGCCTCCCATCTTACCCAGCCATACCACTTCTGGGTATCTACCCACAAGACTCATCCTACTGCAAAGATATATGCACAGCTATGTTTATTGCAGCTCTTTTCACAATAACAAAGAGTTGGAACCAACCCAAATGCCCCTCAGCTAAGGACTGGAAAACAAAAATGTTGTACATCTACACAATAGAGTACTACTCAGCAGTAAAGAAAGATGACATCATGAACTTTGCAGGTTAATGGATAGAACTTGAAGCCATTATGCTAAGTGAAGTAACGCAGTGGGGACTGTGCTACTTCACTTAGCAAAAAACAAAGGGGGAATGGTTTCCCTCATTTGTGGATTCTAGTACCAAATCCCCCAATTTAAAGAAAGGTTGAGCAATATAATTGTTAAATTTTTTTCTATCTGAAAGCAACTGTGATATTATAATGTGAATATCTTAGTGAGGCGTAGAAATAACTTACCACCAACTTTCAAGAATGGTAATTAATGTATATTAAGGCACAGATTAACCCCAGTGCACTCATAGTAGGGGACTTCAATATCCCACTCAGTCCTTTGGACTGAATGACCAGGCAAAGAATAAACAGAGAGACATCTGAATTAAACAAAACAATACAGCAAATGGACCTCACAGACATCTTCTGAATATTCCACCCAAACACCAGAGAATATACTTTCTACTCAGTACCCCACAGAACATTCTCCAAAACTGACCACATACTTGGACACAGAAATAACCTTGACAAATACAAAAATATTGAAATAATTTCATGCATTCTGTCAGACCATAGTGCAATAATGCTCAATATCAACACCACAACAAGTCCTGCTACCTACAGGAACACATGGAGACTAAACAACACACTCCTGAATAATGAATGGGTCAAAGAGGAAATAAAGAAAGAGATAAGGCATTCTTGGAACTAAACGACAATGACAGTACAACATAACAAAACCTATGGGACACTTTAAAAGCAGTCCTAAGAGGGAAGTTTATAGCCTGGGAACCCGCATTAAAAAAATAGAAAGAGCACAAATAATTGAGCTAACACTGCAGCTAAAAACACTTGAAAGACAACAGCAAACGAACCCTAAATGCAACAGACAGGAAGAAATAAAAAGCAGAGCAGAAATCAATGAAAAAGAAACAAAGAAAACAATACAAAAAATCAACGAATCCAAAAGTTGGTTCTTTGAGAGAATAAACAAGATAGATAGACCTCTTGCCCAGTTAACCAAAAGAAAGAAAGCAACTCCAAGTAAATATAATTCATGATGAAAGGGGAAATATCACAACAGATAATGAAAAGACCCAGACAATCCTACAGGAGTACTTCAAAAACCTATACTCTACTAAATTTGAAAACCTAAGAGAAATGTATGAATATTTGCAATCCAGGGAATCAGCAAAGCTAAACAAAGAACAGACAGACAGCTTAAACAGACCCATAATATATGAAGAAATTGAAAATGTAATGAGACTTCCCAACTAAAAAAAGCCCAGGCCCAGATCATTTCACAGCAGAATTCTATAAAATATTTAAAGAGGACTTGCAACCATTATTACTCAAACTGTTCAGAAAGATACAAGCAGAGGGAAATCTCCCAAATTCGTTCTATGAAGTCAGCATCACTCTAATATCAAAACCAGGCAAGGATGCAACCAAAGAAGAGAACTACAGACCCATCTCATTAATGAACTCAGATGCAAAAATCCTCAACAAAATACATGCAAACCATATACAGACCCACATCAAAAAGATCATCCACCATGATCATTTTGGATTCATACCAGAAATGCAAGGATGGTTCAACATACGAAAATCAGTAAATATCATAAAACACATAAATGGACTGAAGGACAAAAACCACACAATCATCTCAATTGATGCAGAAAAAGCCTTCAACAAAATACAGCATCCCTTCCTGATTAAAGTACTAGAGGGAATTGGACTGGAAGGATCATTCCTCAACATAATCAAAGCCATATACAAGAAACCAACAGCCAGCATCATCCTAAATGGAGAAAAGTTAGAAGGATTTCCCATAAAGGTAGGAACCTGGCAAGGCTGCCCCTTGTCACCACTCCTCTTCAGTATAATGCTGGAAACACTGGCTAGGGCAATAAGGCAAGAAAAGGAAATCAAAGGAATACTGATTGGAAAAGAGGAAGGAAAACTATCCCTCTTTGCAGAAAGTATGATAGTTTACCTAAGGGATGCTAAAAACCCTACCAGAAAACTCCTAGAAATGATTGAGTTTCAGTAATGTGGCAGGTTGCAAAATTAACCTAGAAAAATCTGTAGCCTTTCTTTACACCAACAACAAGCAACAAAAGAAGGAATACAAGGAGACCTTCCCAATCACAATAGTCTCAAAGTAAAATACCTAGTAATAAACCTAACCAAAGACACCAAAGATCTCTACAACAAAAATTCTAAACTCCTAAAGAAGGAGATTGAAGAAAATATTAGAATATGGAAATACCTCCCTTGCTCATGGGTTAGAAAAAATAATATAGTAAAAAATGCCCATCCTACCCAAATTAATATATCAATTCACTGCAATTCCAATTAAAATCCCCAGAACATTCTTCACAGGCTTGGGAAAAAAATCTTAAATTCATATGGAACAACAACAACAAAAAAAACCCGAATAGCCAAAGCAACCCTGAGTGAAAAGAGCAATACGGGGGGGGGGATTTCTATACCAGTCATCAAACTATACTACAGGGGTATAGTCACAAAAACAGCCTGGTACTGGCAGAAAAACAGACCTGTAGACCAATGGAACAAAACTGAAGATCCAAACTTGAGCTCATACAATTTCAGCCACCTTATATTTGACGAGGGGTGCAAAAAGGCTCGATGGAGGAAAGACAGCATCTTCAGCAAATGGTGCTGGTGAAACTGGATCACCACTTGTAGAAAAATAAAATTAAACCCCTACCTCTCACCCTGCACAAAAATCAACTCCAAATGGATCAAAGACCTCAATTTAAAACCCCAAACCCTGAAGGCGTTAGATGAAAAAGTTGGCAGCAACTTACAAGACATCGGTGTAGGAAGAGATTTTCTAAATCAGACAGCAGCTGCACAGGAAATAAGGTCAACAATAGACAAGTGGGACCTTATTAAACTGAAAAGAGTTTTTGCACAGCAAAAGAAACAATAAGGGAAGTGAAGAGAAAACCCACAGAGTGGGAGGAAACCTTCACTGCTGATTCATCTGAAGAGCATTAATTTCAAGAATATATAAACTACTCAAAAAACAAAGAAGCAAGAAAACAAATGACTCACTCAAAAGATGGAGCAAAGAGCTGAGCAGAGAATTCACAAGCGAGGAAATGGAGATGGCTGAGAAACATCTTAAAAAGTGTTCAACATCGCTAATAATTAAGGAAATGCAAATTAAAACCACTTTTAGATATCATCTCACCCTGATAACACTGGCTAGGATCAAGAAAACAAATGATACCAAATGTTGGAGAGGGTGTGGGGAAAGGGGAACACTCATCCACTACTGGTGGGAATGCAAACTTGTACAACCACTATGGAAAGCAGTATGGAGAACCCTTAAAAGACTCAAAATGTGCCTACCACTTCACCCAGCCATACCACTTCTGGGTATATACCCATCAGACTCTTCCTACATCAGAGATACATGCACAGCCATGTCTTTGCTGCTCTCTTCACAATAGCAAAGAGCTGGAACCAACCCAGATGCCCCACAACTGATGAGTGGATACAGAAAATGTGGTACATCTAAGCAACCGAGTACTATGCAGCAATAAAGATGACATCATGAAATTTGCAGGTAAGTGGATGGAACTAGAAGATTTTATGCTAAGTGAAGTAACACAGTCCCAGAAAAACAAAAGACGAATGGTATCTTTCATCTGTGGATGCTAGTACCAAGTACCTTGGTGTAAGACAAAATGAGCAAAGTTAATATTATACTCCTTATGATCTAAAGACAACTGTGCTCTTGTAATGGGAATCCCTACACAGGTCCTAGAGCTGACCTAACATGTATTTTCAGACCTTGGACTTTTAGTATATTATAGAGGACATGTGTGCATCTTTTAGAGTAATATGAGATTAAAATGGAAAGATGTGAATCAAGAAGTATGCTATGGAAATAACATACAGTTTGTTTCCAAAGGATACAATTTTAATATAGGTGCAATGTAATGGGCTGGTGCAACTTAGCCTTTCTGGGTGCTTAACGACCATATATGAAGTCCACACCAATTTGACAGAGAGACCTGGGGACAACTTTGTTCCTTGCCCTCAGAGGTCAACCAAGTCTTAGGGGATTATACATGGGGGCATCTCTTGAAAAGTCCTGCAGAGGTGGGTCACCATTCTTCCTGTTCAGTGAGGTCTTGGAGAGCCACTAATGGGACTTCAGCCAGTGTCTAGTCTACAAAGAGGAAAGTCTGCTCATCCTTCAGAAAAGGCAGCCTGGTCTAGGAAGACCTGATTTTGTCCTCATGTGGATGGAACTGGTGGATGAGGAGCTGAAAGAAGCAAGGGGCTCCCACCTTTCCCCCATAAAAAAAAACCAAGAGACCCCTGAGGATCAAATCCTCAACTGACCTCAACAAAACAAAACCTTGGTTAATCTGGGCATTCTGTATGACCTTAAGCATCCAGAAGGAAAGTACAACCAGACATAAATAATTAGACCAGAGAGAACCTGTAATGCAGACACAGAACTTGAGATCTTAGTTAAAAGACAAGAAGAAAAGAGAGAGAGAGAGAGAGAGAGAGAGAGAGAGAGAGAGAGAGAGAGAGAATCATTGTTTGGCCTGTCTACAATTCTCACAGGCAGGCACATATGCTCTGTGGATGCCACTGTTTTAGGCACTCCTCAAAGACATGAGATACAGCTTTTTTTTACTTTTTAGCCTTCCAAAGTGGACTGAGGACTGCTGAGATACCCAGCTTGTGAACTAAGCAGCTAATGGGAATTAAGCCTCCTCAGAATATGGACTGACATTGTTGGATTACCTCAGCAGTATCATGGAGGCCAATGCAGGGGGATCATGACAGGACGTGTGCTTACTGGACTTCATTTGGGGACACAATATTTAAAGCAGAAGCATGTCAGTAAGGGTTTCCTTCTGCATAAGGTTTTTTTTGTAATGTAATGTCTTAATCACAATCTACCATCAAATATTTTAGGAGTATCTTCAATGTTTATATAGTATATTAGCAGCATGCAATAATTACATTATAAGTTCTCAAGCAGAGGCAGTCTATTGCAAGGACCTTCTGTGCTGTCAGTTATCATAGGCTGTTTAAAGTTAGAAAACTGAATAGAAACACTGAACACTGTAAAAATGCACTTTGTTCAGTAATACTTGTGTTGTTGCAATATTAGACTATACATTTGTTTGTTACAGAAAATCCTTAACTGTAATTGATGGTTGTTGCCGAAATAGTATATTGCCTGTATTTCTACCTATAGTAATGGGTTTTATGTGCTAGATTTCAATATCCTTGCACCTGGACAAGTGCACAGGTCTTTTTTAAAAGAAACATGGCTTTCTTTAAAAAACAGATCAGATTTGAGAGATTGTTAATGCCCTTGAATTGGTTTTTGTGGGTGTGAAACAAATGGTGAGAATTTGAATTGTTCCCTTATTATATATTGAAATTAAGTCTACTTAATCTATCAAATCATGTTCATGCCCTGATTTTATGTACTTGTATCTATCAATAAACATTGTGTTAAAAAAAAAAGAAATGAGCCACCAGTCCATTGAAAACAGAACTTGGACAGACCCAAGAGTTTGATGTGTTGCCTCAGAGAAAAAAATGTATCTTCCTATCTCTCCCTCTGTCCTGCCTGCCCTCCAAAGCCCAGGGAATCTCAAAGAAGAGGTTAGCACATCCGATTTTAAGCACCAAATAAAGAGGGTGATTGTGAGACCACACCAAAAACTGGACTGGGCTTTTATTTGATTAGCATGTTTGTGTAAGTGAACTTCTTCAACTGGACTTGGGACCCTAGGTTGTACAAGAACTGGACTCAGATGTTTGCTAGTTGGGTTTTCATAAATAGTTCTTATGTTTATTGCCTATGTTTGTGAAATAGTCAGAACAAAAATTAAGAAAGTGGCTGGAGAGATGGTTCAGTCTTTAAGAGCATCAACTGCTCTTGCACAGGATTCAGGTCGATTCCCAGCACGCACATGACAGCTAAGAACCATCTTTAAGCTAGGCATGGGGCAGGGGAAGGCAGATCTCTGTGTTCAAGGCCAGCCTGGTGTACAGAGTGAGTTCTAGGCCAGCTGGGGCTATAGGGAGAGGCTGTCTCAAAAAAAAAAAAAGGAGAAAGAAATGAAGCCCCAAAATGTTATTTGTAATCACAGATAGTGTAAAAAGAAAATCTCATCATTATTAAGTATATTCTTTCTTTTTTATTTTATTTATTATTTTTATTTCATATGTATGAGTGTATTGCCTGCATGCGTGTAAGTGCACCTATGTCCTGCAAGGCTCATGGAGTTAGAAGAAAGTACCAGGTTAAGGAATTGGAGTTATGGGGATAGTTTCTAGCTACCATGTGGATAGAAAATATCACATTGACCTTAGACTTATAAGGGAAGTAGATGCAATTTCTGTTCAAGCTTCTTCTTTCCATTCTGTATTTCCCTGTTGTTGTGCTTATTTTATTTGAGTGAACCACTGGCCAAATTTAGACAAATCTATTTTACACTGATAGAAGTACATTTTATCCCATGAGTCTTATTTGCTATTAAGTAAAAGAATAATTCATTTCTACATCATTGCATCTAAAGGCATTGAAACTGTTTAAAATAGAAACAAAGCAAGTGAATGCTAATATTGTAAGAACATACTCCCCAAAGCATTTAGATTAATTTTAAACTGAATAGTTAATGAATAATTACAAATTAAGGATTATTGAATTATATTTCACCATTATATTATCCCACTGTTAAAATGTTCTTTTGTGGACTTTAATAGAGATATAGGTACCTATCAACCAAGAGAGTAAGGTAGACCTACTGTGGTTTGATGCACGATGAACTCAGAATTTTGCCTATTTGATTCCTTACAATTTCATCATCTCAACACATACACACACACACACACACACACACACACACACACAGAAATACAGTGGAAATGAGTGTGTGTGAGAGAGAAGAGAGACAGATAGAGACAGAGAGACAGTGACTAGGAGACAGATACAGATGAGGGAACTGTGAACTCTATAAAGTCTAAAGAATCTGAGCATAAAAAAACAAACTCAATGTTCTTGTTTCTTGCATTCTTGGACTAATTTAAAATCTATTGAATTCTGATCATACTCAACAGCACTGGTCAGTTCAGATTCCTTTAGAAGGGAAAGGGAAAGTAACGGGCATGTGCAGAATCAGCTCACTGAACACAGCAACAGCTCAAGGGAAATCAAACTTGATCTGAAAGACAATAATAAAAGCATAATTCATTTGTTTTATTGTTTAGTCCTTCTTTATCCTAGAATTATCCTGTGACTTAAGTGATTCATTTTATAATATGAGATTGTTAATATAACCATTAATATTTGAATTTTTCTGTTTCGATCGAAGTACAAATTAGAATTATTTTATATATACATGCTACTATGAAATGATAGTTTCTGTGTATGTGTATATAATTCAGAATTGCACAGGTATGAGTGTGACTGAAAATATCTGATGTGTGAGATTCAGTCACCACCTGCCACTCTGTATCCGCACTTCATCTATCTAGTGGTTACCCATTATTTTCAGAGCCTGAAGCTCTATCTGAAACTCTACCTTCTGCCAAAAGGATACTATCACTTGAATGTAAATGGCTATGACATCCTTGGTTATTACATGCATATTTCATCTGAACGGTCCTGCCACCAAATTGTCAATGTCACTGTTACATCGAATTGACTTTGTGATAAAAAAGGAAAATATGTTTTTAGGTTTGCTTTCCCTTTGTAGAAAGAATACCTTTGAACTACTAATTCTTAGAAATTCCAAATAAAATTAAAGTTGATTATCTGTCATTTGGTTTACTGTAACATTCTGCACATCTGCACAAGTAGCTCCAGAGCATAACAGATTCAGAATGGGATTCCATTTGGGCGTAGAAGGCAATTTCCACTGTCACACTGCAGAAAAAATCCCCAGTATCCTCGGCCCATCAACCTCTTTCAAATGCTTTCTATTCACTAGCAGTTACTACTAATAAGGAGTATATATTAGTAAAAATAAGCAATATATTCTTGAGAACAAGACTCATTTAGGAAAGAAGTGGCTTAAAATGGTCTTTACCTCAGATGCATTTTTTGTTAGAATATGTTTAAAACTAAACTATCTCTAGGCACAAAAAATTCTACATTGACTTGGCTTTGTGATAAAAAGGGAAAACATGTTTTTAGGTTTGCTTTCCCTTTGAAGAAAGAATACCTTTGAACTACTAATTCTTAGAAATTCCAAATAAAGTTAAAGTTAATTATCTGTCATTTGGTAAAGATAATCACAAACATATAAAAATTAAGTGTATCTTTCCTTATTGAAAATAAGAGAAGCCAGGTGTGGTGGCACTTGCCTTTAATCCTAGCACTTGGGAGGCAGAAGCAAGCAGATCTCTGCAAGTTCAAGGCCATCTGGGACTACAGGGAGACCCTGTCTCAAAAAGACCCCCCCCCAAAAGACAATAATAGAAAGCAAGCAACATACTTCAATGATCAAAGGGCTTTGTCCAGAAGACTAGCTCTCTGAGTTCTACCTACAGTCACTCATAAAGATGGACAGAGAGATCTTACCCCATAAATTGTCCTCTGAGCTAGAAACATATGCTATGGCATGAAAATCCACATAATACATACTATGAGTGTAGATAAACACAAATAGATAATAAGAAAATTAAGAAATAAGGGACTAACCAGACTTCCTCCTCTTTCTCAATATAACTTAAATATATATGGCTATCTTTTAAAAGTAAAATTAAGTAGTCTTTTTGAAGGAATGACTCTGTCAAAGATAAGGAATTATACATTTGAAATGTGACCATCAAGAAAGATAGTGGCACTGCCTCCTAGGGATTTTGTTGTTGTTGTTGTTGCTGTTGTTGTTGTTTTAAGGTGAAGCATTCCAATTCTAGTGGGTCTCCAATTGGGAACTGCAAATCTATGTCTTAACAGAAGGTATATAAAATTTTGTTTTCCTTTAGATTAATGAAGTTAGCAAACATAGAGCTGCTCCTAAGTTACCAGGAAAGCACAGAAAAAAACGTGTGACAAATAGCACTATCCACTCCTTTGCTGGAGCAGTACTCCTTGCTTGTCTTGGGGTCACATGTGCAGGCCTTTCATCTGCCTGACTTTGTAGTAGAAAGTATCCCTGTGTGTCTCAGCATGCTCAGCGATTCCCTCTTATGCATGTCATATTCTGACTTATTGACTGTTTCATAATAATTGTTTTCTTTCAATTGTGTGATTGTGAAGATGTGTTTTAATCTGTTTTATTACGAATGATGTCTCCTCCACAGGGATGATAGATATATCATAAAATGAAAAGCTCAGTCTTCCTTATTTGATAGGGATATCATAAGTACAAATTCAGAAGTAAATTATATGTATCTGATTTTTACTAATCCTTGGACCTTATCATTTATGAAAACAGTGTGCGGAAACACAACATCTACATTTGCCACATAAGATTTTATCTTTACTGCTTTTGCGCTGTCCAAAGAGACTTTTGTTTTGCACTGAACATTTAGATTAATATTATTTTCCTTAATTTATTATGCGAATATAAACCACTTCTGTCTTATTAAACAAAGAATAAATAGCTTCTTTGTCTTTCTGTACTTGATTGGTGTTATAGAGGGCACTGTTTGATGTGTGCACAGGGAAATGCTGGTGTATGTTTCCCAGGTCAAGACAAGAAGCAATGAAGCAGAGACAAGGGAGAGAGGTTTCCACAAGCAAGCCATGCTCCGCTGCTCATCGCCTTTGACACGCTTCGCCATGAGTGAAGGATAGACAAGAGCGACGTGTCTGCTGGAGCCATCAGGTACAGCTATCACTGCGAACATCGGAAATTAGAGCTACTTCCTAACAGTTACTCCCCTACACTCATCTGCATATCATATGCAACAGAGTCCATTGTGAAAATGGGAGAACTCATGTTTGTCAATTCCAGCACTTTAGATAGTCTAAGATTAGAATCTCAAACTGTTGTCTCTCTTTTCGAGTATATTTACCTACATTTTCTGTTTCATAATGAAAAGGTAAAACAGAAAAAGTCATTCTGGAGTCCACTTTAGTTTATTAGACAAAATTATTTCTTTTGTTTTATTATTTATAGGCTTATATAAATATTTAGAATAAATGTTTGTTTTCTGGTTTCAAAATGGAAACAAAGAAACAAAAACAAGAAACCAAGCTAGAAAACTAATACAATTAAAAAATATCAAAATTATCCTTGCCCAATATTCTTACCAACATTGATATTTATTAACTTTCAGTGAAAAATAGGGTCTGTTAAAACTGCTTATTTAGCCTGCCCCAAAATTAACATTACAACATAACTCTGACACTGTTGCTCGCTAAAATTATCAGACTGAGGTTAGACTATTTATTTTGTGTGCTAAGACAGAGGGAACTGGAAAAGTAATTAACAGCTTAATTATGAAACTGCACTCAGGTCTTGAAAGCAGCAATCTATCTGCTGACTGCAGTACAGCACAGGGTTGTTTACACACCATGAAAACTTGAGCAATTACTTAACCTCTCTGACCTTTAAATCCCACAGCTGTGAAGTCAGTAGTTCAGTCCTTTTTCCACTTAGTCTTACTTGCTTTCTATGTTCATTAGTTATTATTTTGAATTCATTTTCCCTTGAAAATCACCTGCAATATTCTATGTATGAGATATTTGGTTTTAAATGTGTATAAACATAAGGTGTGATATATGTTATGTTTTGTGTGTTATATGTGTGTGATCTATGTGTATGTGCATGTGTGCATTTCTTAGCATATTTGTATCAGTTTGTTAGTTTGTGCTTGTGTATGTGAATATGTTGGATGTGAGGGGTGTGTGTGTGTGTGTGTGTGTGTGTGTGTGTGTTATATATGTGTGTGTGGTGTATAATGTGTGTGTTTATGTGGTGTATATATGTGTGTGTGTGAAGGTTTGATATATTTGTGTGAACATGTGTGTGTGTTATTGTGTGCATGTGTGTCTGTGCATGTATATGTCTTTGTACTGTAGTGTTTCTACATGTGTATGCACATGTGTGTTCCATTGTGCTTCTGTATTGGCTAGTGATTTACCTCACAAGTTTCCTGAGTTTTTATCTTATTTGTTGATGGAGGTTCTCTTACTGAACCTGGAATTTACTGTCTACACCAGTTAGCTAGACTATGGGTATCTTCCTGTTGTAGGGAAGTTGCAATGAAAATCACCACAGCAGTGTAGTCAGTAGAGAAGTTACAGTGAATATCCCTACACCAGTGTAGACAGTAGGGAAGTTACAGTGCATACCACCACACCAGCGTAGACAGTAGAGAAGTTATAGTGAATATCACCACAGCAGTGTAGACAGTAGAGAAGTTACAGTTAATACCACTACACCAGTGTAGACAGTAGGGATGTTACAGTGCATATCACCACACCAATGTAGACAGTAGAGAAGTCATAGTGAATATCACCACACCAGTACAGAGAGTAGGGAAGTTATAGTGCGTATCGCCATACCAGTGTAGACAGCAGAGAAGTTACAGTGAATATCACCACACTGGTATAGGCAGAGAGAAGTTACAGTGAATATCAGCATAGCCTATAACACTACACCAGTGTTCCATGGAGAGTGTGGGGCTCCAGACTCAAGTTCTCAGTCTTGCTTGGCAAATACTCTGAAAACCTAACCTTTACACTGGTTTTCTAAAACTTACTCTAGAATAGAAAATACCAGAGAGCTTTCATTACTGACATTTGCTCTCTTTTCCAGGTGAGGGGGTGGTTACTTTCTTCTCTGAGTTTCCTAAGTGGATATTAGAAAGTTTTAGATCTACTTAAGTCTCCACATCTTTTCAGAATCCCTTTGGTTTTATGGCTTGATCAGGAAAAATCTCTATGGGTAAATCACAAAAGTCTACATGTCACTATTCAATAAGAGATTTGCAGAAATGCTTTTTTGGTTTTTTTGTCTCTATAAGGACATGACCTTCCTATTCCTTCCAATTTCTGTATTTCTTCTTAGGTTTAAAAAAATCTTCATATGAGAACAATGCTCATATGTTGGTGAACACACTTCAGCAAAGGGTAGAAAGTCTCAGACATGAAATGGCACATTTACCAAGAGATTGCCTCATTATTTTCAGTTCATATATACAAAGAGATGAAGTCTCCACATTCCCTGTAAATCTTCAAGTAAGCCTGAAAGGAAACAATGTTTGCATTGAAAGGGCATGGAAACAGATATCCATGCCCAGTGACATCGTTAATTAAGGGTATCTTAACAAAGTACCATAGACTAGGTCGCATATTATAAGTAATAATAATAATAATAATAATGAAATATCTCCTATAGATTGAGAGGCTGAGACAACCAAGAGTAAAGGGCAGATGTATTCAGCATCACTATCTCTCTGGTTCACTGTGTTCACTTCCTTCTTCTCTGTTTTCTCATGTGGAAGAAGGAAGGAACTCTAAGCTCCTCAGCTCCTTAGGAAGCCACCCATTCCATTTTCAATGGTGCCACTTTCCCAAAGGATACACTTCCTGTTTACATCATCATGTAAATTAGATTTCAATACACTGATTTTTGGACCACCAAAGCCCCCACAGACCTGTAGAAAGAGAATCCTGAACAGTCTGCTTGAGCAATTGCCTTAAAGAATTACCTCAATGAATCTTTACAACTTATAAAACTTGCATTACATTCCCCAGATTCATAGAAATGGGTAAGAGTCAGAACATAATAAAAACTTGAAAGTAAAATTAAACTAAATTATTAGGTGACAAATATATGAAAGTGAATGAGAAAGAAATGGGCAGAAAAACTTCAGTTGTGCATGAATTTCTAATAATTTGTTTAGTTTTACACTGGAGAAGGGCAGAGCCTGAGACATGATCCCTTATGAAACTCTATCAGCAGAAAGAAACAAACACTGGCTCCTCAGGGGAAGTAGGTTATGCTCAGCATATTTCTACCAAAAGGAAAACAACCTCAATCTTTACCTGGGGCTCTATCTAAAAACCCAGAAGCATAATATTTCTGCAGTTTTCCTGCAGAAAGTATCACACATTTTGCATGGCTTGATGAGAATATAATGTCTTTAGATACAACCCAAAGTTTAATACTAAAATGAATCTTCATAAATGTATGTGTATGTAATCTGCCTTGTAGTGGGGTAGACAAGAAATACCCAGACAAGTGTCAAGGTTGGATAACATGTAAACTTTTTGATATATGCATGTTTTCTGTAATTGAATATGTTTACTAAGGCTGAACAGCAATACAGAATATTCTTCCATGAAAACCTAAGACATTGACTTTGGGGGATGCTTATGGATAATTCATTGATGTAAATTAGTATTCAGACAATGAATACATATATCATATCTGAGGATTAGTACTAATCAGTTTGGGCCCATTAATGGTCATGATTTTTTTAAAGTCCAGATTCTTTTGCAAATGTCATTTAGACTGAATATCACAAACAACAGAGAATCAGTGCTCTCTACAAGCATCTCCAGCTTGAATGATGATTTCCAGATGGAATTTGTCATATATTCTGAACAACAACAAAAAATAGCTATTTTCTATAGCAGGCTGTAACCCTACTTTCTATCATTTAATGTGCAGTAGGAATGCAGTTATTAGGAAATGCATGTGTAAATTATTTAAACTGTTAAAGAACTATTATAAAATATAAGTATCAGCCAACAGAAACAGGCATTTAATTTTTCAAAGCATACTACTCGTCCTGTTTGTCAGAGACAAAATACTTTTGATATGTACAAGAGTAGTATGATCACAACTCACAAATACAGCACCACTGCAGTGTTGATTAAAACATTATTTCTACTTCTTCCTAGGTATTCTTCTCACTGTGTATGTAGGCCACATGGTTAACTTATCTCCTTTTCAGGTAAGAAGCAACTGGCACAGTTCCCAGAAGAGGAGAAAAAA
Organism: Rhizomys pruinosus; assembly: GCA_009823505.1. NCBI lineage: Eukaryota > Metazoa > Chordata > Mammalia > Rodentia > Spalacidae > Rhizomys > Rhizomys pruinosus. Next base: position 211,422 of record VZQC01004982.1, read on the forward strand.
TTCACTTAAGATCATTCATGCCTGCTTCCTTGTGCTGGCATTAGAGATCATGATGCTCAAGAGCTCTAGTACATGCATGTTGAAAGTGTGGATCCCTGATATTTTGCTCTTTAATTATTATTCAGAACAGAGCAGTTCTCCAGAATATTCATGCCTTAATATGGGAAACTTAATGAAGAATAAAAATGTATTGTTAGGGAGCAGACCACATATGCATTGGTTACAAACAGGAACATCTTCAATCTTCTCAATAGATCAGGACACTGTTCTATTGAGAAGAATGCTGTTTTACATTTCTGTAATCTGTATCCAGGAAAGCTGCTCCTTAAAATTATGTTCACAAATGGATCTTTTGCTGGTTGCTAGCATTGTCTTGTCTTTATGACATCATCTGTGAACGTTCTTGCTGTGCCTTGCACTATTACTTTTTTCCACTCCAACTGCAGCAGTATTGTTTTTGATCTAATGGAAACTGATATTTAGCATTTCTCTTCATTGTTCATTTCTGGCCTCCTTGCATGGTTGACTGGCTCCTCGTCATTCACATTGAGCTCTGATACTATCAGACAGTTGCTTACAATTTTCTTTGTGCATGCTAATGCAGAAAACAATATGTTTTTGTATTTTTGAGACAGGGTATCCCTTTAGTCCAGCTGTCCTAGAGCTCACTCTATAGACCAGGCTGGCCTTGAACTCACAGAGATCCGCCTGCCTCTGACTCCCAAGTGCTAGGATGAAAGGCATGCGCCACCAAGCATGCCTTTAAGCCTGGTCTACAAAGCAAGCTCCAGGACAGCTGAGACTAAAGGGGGACCCTGTCTCAAATATAACAAAAAATATTTTTTTAACTATATCTACCTCATTGTTGAGATTACCATCATTGGAACTTTGATTTGTAGTGACTATGTTGGAAGAATGTCTCTATGCTTATCCCCTTCTGCATCTGGTCTCAAACATGATGAATAATTTAACCTTTTTATTTTTTATAATTTTTTTAATTTATTATTTTTCATGTGTCTGAATGTACTGTCTGCATGTAGGTCTGTGCACCCGTGTCGTGCAATGCCGCAGAGGTCAGAAGAGGGCATCGGATTCCCCTGGAGCTGGAGCTGAAGATGATTCTCAGCCGTCATGTGGGTGCTGAGGATTGAACCCAGGTCCTCTGCAAGAGCAGTCAGTGCTCTTAACCATTAGGCCATCTCTCCAGCCCCTAATTTAACCTTTTTTTTCACCTATTTATTTTGTGTGCCTAGTAGGAAGCATTTATTGGGAACGTGATGAATATGTTTTCTAGTCAATATGAATGTTACTTTTCAAAGGGTGGATGAGAAGATAATGATTTGAGCAGTTAAAGCGATAGGTTCCCCACGGATATTAGTAAAATAGTAGCAGCAAATTTTCAAGTATTATTTAACACAATATATTATTCTGTATTACATAGCAAGATAAAAAGGAGATATTGAAAACAGTTATTAAAATTTCATGGTTTAGTAATTAGCACTTTGTAAAAATTTGAAATGAATCTATAGACCTTTCCATACATAGAATTACCTCACATTTCATGAATTTTCATGCTTTATAAAAATCAATTGAATATATGTGACTTATTCATTGAATTTGTTAAAAGACTCATTGAATATGCAAACGTAGTATTATTATACATTCAAGTTAATGCAGACACATAAACCATATTGAACTTTTTAAAATTCAAAATTATGTGACCTTTTATGCAAAGCTGATAATCAAAATATATGTTCCATTATTGATAGCTTCTTAACATATGTATTTGGGAAAATATTTTATGGAATGGTAATGAAATTGTTGAATATGAGAAAATTAAATCTGATTAAAAATGATCTCTGTTCACTTATAATGTATAGTTTGTATTAGGTTATTATGTTACTTTTCTCCAGGCTGCAATAAAATACTGGACAAAAGCAAGTTAATGAAGAAAGGATATTTTGTCTTGGAGCCTGAGGGGGTATTTTAGTAAGGTAGGGAAGTCATGGCTATGGGAAGTTGAGACAGATGGCCATACTGTGTCACCAGTTGGAAAGCAGAGAGAAATGAATTCTTTTTCTTAACCTGCTTTCTCTTCTGATGTAGCTCTGGACCCCAGCCCAAACAGTGCCAGCAACTTTAAAGATGGTACTTCATACCTCAATTAACCTAGTCCAGATGTTTCATTATGGACATGCACAAAGGCTTGTCTTCTGGGCGATTATAGATAGTGTCAAGTTGAAAATTTAATTATTATATTTATATTGTTTATTAGTGAAATATATTTTATGTTATTGTGGAGTTTTAGATGACCCCCCCTTAGGTGAAAGTATTTGCACATTTGATAAATGGACCCTCTTGGTGGTGGTGTTTCCTGTGGTCATGGCACTTTTAGGAGGGGTGGCCTAGCCAGTAGAAGAACATCACCAGGGGTAGGATTTGAGAGTTAATAACCTGCCCACATCCAATTTCCTCTACCTGCTTTGTGCTTTTAGTTGAGGTTATGAGTTTTCAACTTCCTTTCTCTGCCACATCTTGCCTCTGCCACACCTCTGCCTGCTGCGTCTCTTAGCCATGATGAACTTTTATGCCTTGGGTACTGGAAAACCAAATAAACCCTTTCTTCCATAAGTTGCCTTTAGGTAAATAGTTTTATCATTGGAAAATAACAGTAAATGCTATACTTACAAAGTTAAAAATTATATTTAAATTAAAAATGGCTTAGTGGTTAAGAGTGCCGACTGCACTTACAGAGGACCTGGGTTCGATCCCCAGCACCCACATGGCGGCCAAGAACCGTCTGAAACTCCAATTCCAGGAGAACTCCAGTTCCAGGGGAATCTGACACCCTCTTCTGACCTCCGCGGCATTGCACGACACGGGTGCACAAACACGCATGCAGACACTACATTCGTACACATACATAAATAAATAAAATTTAAAAAAAATTACAAATAATTTAGTAACTGATAAAAGTAACTAATATAATCACAAAGCATTTATTTAAAATTTATAAATGTTATTTACCGTATTTTAAAAGAATGATACTTTTTCTTTTGGGGGGGCAATGTCTCTCTATAGCCCCAGCTGGCCTGGAACTCACTCTGTAGACCAGGCTGGCCTTGAACTCACAGAAATCTGCCTGACTCTGTCTCCAGAGTGCTAGGATTAAAGGCTTGAGCCAACATGCCTGGGTTGAAGATGGGTCTTAGCCATCATGTGGGTGCTGGGAATCAAGCCCAGGTCCTCTGCATGAGCAATCAGTGCTCTTAACCACTGATCCATCTCTCCAGCATCCAAGAATGGTAAAACATATTTTTGTGTGTGGGAAGTATATGTTGGTGTGTGCATATGTTTGTGTGTGTGTTGTGTGTATGTGCATGTTAAATCACTATCATGCTTTTGAAACAAGGTCTCTCAGTGGACTGTGACCTTGCTGATTAAGCGATTTTGAGTGGCATGAGAATAATTTATATGGGAAGAAAATTACCCTATTCCACCAGTCCATCTGCACATATATGTACCCATTTCTTTTTTTTTTTAATTTTTTTTTAATTTTATTTATTTTTGTATGTGTATGAGTGTACTGTCTGCATGTAGGTCTGTGTACCCATGTCATGCAATGCCGCGGATTTCAGAAGAGAGTCTCGGATTCCCCTGGAACTGGAGTTCTCCTGGAATTGGAGTTGCAGACGGTTCTTAGCCGCCATGTGGGTGCTGGGGATCGAATCTGGGTCCTCTGTAAGAGCAGTCGGTGCTCTTAATCGCTAGGCTATCTCTCCAGCCCCCATTTCTTTATTCATCTGATTAACAGTTTACTAAATGGTTTTCTCCCATGGGAGTGAATATTGGGACAAACATAGGAAGACACATTCTATATTCTTTATAGAATACGGAAATATATTGACTATAACTGGGTAAGATGTGATATAGATAACTCATGAATAGATAGTAAAAGTTCCTCTTTATGAAGAGGTTTTGCAGCACAGACCTGTAAGGTCAATACGCAGGAGAGGGAACCAGGACCGGGACTATAAGGCTTGCTTGGCCACAAGTGTGGATCTGAATCGGGCAAAGGAGCCAGATCCTGTGTGAAAACACTGAAAGAAGGAGGCAAACAGAAACAGCATCAGAGGGTTCCAGTTTAGGAAAGAGCCACAATTCAATTAAAAAATGCTCTTATGAAGTATTCCTTTTATATCTTATGGAGCTGCTTTATTAAGATAGATTAACTTCCTCTCATAAATTGGAAGTTGTATTTATTAATGAACAAAGTATATCAGGCACAAATCAGTTTAAGAAATCTTGAGGAGATTCAATAATTTTCAAAGTTATTTTCTGTATCATTAAGTGAATATTTTGTCGTTTTGATTCCCATGTGGACATTTTATTGAATATAAATGAGAAAGATTGATTGACTTGTCTACATTGTAAATTTGTATACATTTATATCTGTCAAGCCTTGTGAAATAACAATTGTTGTGGAATATCATAGTATATACACTAAATTGCCACTAGGCAGTTATAAGTGTAAACGTTTTTATTTCAAATACTTGTGATCGTTGAAACATTTTTGTTTTCATACATTAGTATCTTAAATTGAATTGTTTGAACACATCATTTTAAAAATCCAGAAGTGGCTTTTGGGCGGGACCCGGGCGCCAGGCCAGAGGGTCCAGAGATTTGGGCCAGGGCCAGTGGCTCTGCACGTTTGGGCGGGCTGTCCAGAAGTCACTTGGGCAAGTACCTTTGGAGCTGGGCTCTTTCTGTGGCTGTCTCTGAGGCCTTTTGGGCAGGACCCAGGCGCCGGGCCAGAGGGTCCGGAGATTTGGGCCAGGGGCAGTGGCTCTGCACCTTTGGGTGGGCGGCCGGGGCGGGGGCTAGATCAGGCATATCACCTCCCTCCCCCTGCCATCAGTGAGATGAAGGACCTGGGGGATACAATGACAAACATCAGAAAGAACTAAAGGAACAGATTGACAAACTCTGGAAAGAACTAGAGGGAGAATAAAATAAAGAATATAGAGAACTAAAGAGAGAGAATGAAAAACTCAAAAAGGACCTAGAGGGATACAATGACAAACTTCAGAAAACCCCACCCCATCCTAAATCATGCATTTTGCATAACTGTCCTGCATCTTCTCTCATGTTTTTTTTTCATTTTTTTTTTTTTTTTTTTTTTTGGTACAAGCATCCTTCATAAAACCAATTTGCCAGCTGTTGTGCCAAACCCCCAAAGCCCCACCATCCAGCAGGGGGGCTTGTATGTTCCAATCAAGTTGATCAAATGAGCGTCCCGACTACATTGCTGTAGTTACATTCACCCCCATCGCAGCTCTTACATTCTACCATTCTCCCTCTTCCGCAGATTGTCCTAGGCTTAGAAAAGGGGACGAGAAGCAAAACAGTCAACTCTCTCAGGAGCTGTTGCCTTGGACTCTCGTCAATTCTAGCTGATTCCTTTCATGGGCTGACAGCTTGTCCAGGCATAACTTGTCGATCCTACTAATTAAGCATAAGCAATTAGATATTAGGTATTAAAGAGCACTAATAGTTATGGTTACTTTGGTATAGACATATATGTTTGTATGATATATTAATCCATGAATACATTTTTCTGTTAAATACGACAGGGTCTCACTGTGGCTTATAAAATCCTAACCTGTAAGATTAACTTGTGCATCAGCTATGGGTTTCCTCAAGAAAGAGCCAATAGCCAGTGTTTGGCATATACAGCATAGGTTGCATCGCGCACAGTCTTCAGCAGGTGAGGTGTACTGGGCTGAATGGGGAGTCTTGCTTGACAAGGAGACCGATTGCTAGGTTAGTGCCTTTGGTACACCCTGTATTCAAGAGCCATCTGTACACTTGCCTGGGCTCATACATCTTCCCTGTTAATGTCAATCTTGGCAGCAGGCCATTATCGCCTCTCTTGCAGTATCCATAGAGCAGAGCTTACTTGTGGGCCTGATCCCTGGCCAACAACTCCCTGGTAGAAATAAGCCTTGCTGATGTCAGAACTCCTATATTAATATATTTAACTTAATTACCCAGCTTATAAAAACTTTAGTATATTTGGCTCTAAATAGAGAATAATCCTTTCACAGTTTTTTATGTCTATTTATCAATAAAAAAGGCCAGTTTACTGGTTTTATAAAGAGCTTACTCTATAAGTGTCTCAAATTACAGTTGAAGAGCGACCTCATCAATCATCATATTTCCCCTTTTTCTATGGGGAGCAATAAGTCCTCATATCAAAAGACCTATGGCCCCTAGAATGTAAGTTTCATTAGGGCTCAATATAAATACTTGTTACAAGTAGAATACACAGAGTTCGATTTTATAGCAATCTAAGGTTCCTTTCAATGTCAAACAGGGCAACCTTTCCATTGACTTCTGGTACCACGTCCTACTCATGCAAGCTGTGAATATTTTCTTTTCAGCATAGTTGGTACATTTGTCTCGTTGGCACCCCAAATCTTTCCCGTAGTGTTTGAGGATTTGAATGCAGGTTTGATAAAAGGTTTTCCACTGTCTATGTATCCCCCTTTTTAAACCCATGATGCTCCAGAGCAGTTGTTTTATACATACGTGTATGGTGGAATCAAGGCACATATTTCGTCAAATTCAACCATGTTGTTTTAGGTAATAATAGAAACTTGGGAGGCAAACTTAATTTTTAACTTAAATCATCTTATAGGTGAAGGAGAAGGCTACAAGGTATACTGTACAATGGAATAAGACGAACATTTGTATGTGCATCCAAAGTTTGCTCTACACATTTATGTAAAACAAAGTTGGACAAGATGATTTATACTCCTAATAACTCAGATGCATTACCTGTTTTATCAAAGAGTCGTAAGCCATTTTTGAATATACCACATATTTACTTTCCTACAGTCCAAACTCAATGTATCTCTGGAGACAGTGTCTAAGAAAATCTTGGTACTGTTGAAGCTCTACGTCATATATATTGACATTTAATCGAAATATACACCCGTGTCCTCCCCACCCCCCTTCCCATTCACCATTTCAGCCATTTTCTGATTCAGTCTTCTGTTGTGTTCTTTTAACTCATCCTCCTCACGAAAATATATATCTGGTTATTGTATACATGCACATATAGGCCCATTGTCGTTTTTTCTGGGCTGTGTTCTCATAACATAATGTATTTAGCTCTCCATCCATTTACCTGCAAAGTTATGATGTTTGTCCCTCTTTAACGCTGCATAGAACGCATTGTATACATGTACCACATTTCTCTAATCCACTCATGCGTTGAGGGGCAGACCCTGGCGGTTCTAGCTTTTGTATGTGAACAGAGCTGCCATATAACAATAAGCTTGCCATTATCTTGCAGAAAGTTATCTTTGGGTATATCCCAGATCGTAGAGAAATGGAAGGCCATTTTGAGTCTTCTAGGGTCTCCACACTGTTTCCATAGTGGCGGTACAAGTTACATTCCCACCAGCAATGATGAGTGTTCCCATTTCCCCACAACTCCTCTAGCACTTGGTATCATTAGTTTCCTTGATCGCCAGTCTTGGAGTAAGGTGATATCTCAAGTGGTTTTAATTTGCATTTGCCTTAATTACTAGCGATGTTGAACACTCTTAAGATGTTTCTCGGCCATGCCTATCCCCTCGTGAAGTCTCTATTCAGATCTTGCTCCATCTTTTGAGTGATTACTTGATTCTTTCTTCTTTGTTTTTGATACTGTATGCTCTGAATTATGCTTTGTCAGATGTTGCATGAAGTTTCCACCCACTGGGTTTCTCTCACATCCTTATTGCTTCTTTGATTACAGAAACTGATTTAAGCAGGTCCCATTTGCAATGTCAATCTTATTCTGTCACTGCCTGATTTAGTAGTCTTTTCCTATCCTATTCTTTAGTCGCTGCAAGTCTCTCTTATCAACTCCAAGTTTGGGTCACGTTGAGCTTTGTTACATCTGGATTGACCTTTTGGTACAAGGTGAGGTAGGGTTATCATCTTCTACAATGGGATCAGTTTTCAATAACCACTTGTTGAAGATGCTGTCTTCCTCCAATGAGTCTTCTTAGCCCCAATGTCACATGTGATGGTGGCTGAAATTGTTTAGCTCAGGTTTTGGGTCTTCAGTTTTATTCATTGGTCAACTGGTCTTTTGTGCCAGTACCACCTGGTTTTAATGACTTTAGTCCCTGTAGTATCTTTATGTTTGTTATAGCAATCTACCCGTATTGCCTTTTCACTCAGGGTTGAATTGGCTATTTAAGGGTCTTTGTTTTCCAAATGAAAGAGAGGATTATTTTCCAAGCCTGTAAAGAACCTCCTGGGGATTTTGATTGGGATGCATTAAATCTATACAAGTTTGGTTAGAATGGACATTTACTATATTATTTNAATTGGGATTGGTTTCTTGTAGAGAGCATAATAGATGGGTTTTGTTTCCTACACCATTCTCCCAGTCTTATGCCTTTTGATTGGGGAAATAAGCCAATTAATATTTGAGGTTATTACTGAAAGAGGAATAGTGCTCCTATTCACCTTTTTTAATCCATTTGACTTCAGCCTCTGATTTTGTCCTATGGTTATGTTTTATTAGTTTCTTTTCCTGTTTTCGGATTGTTGCTCCTCTCTTCTGCCCTACTTCATTGCCTTCAAGATTTTGAAAAGAGTTGGATTTTCCCAGACCTGTATTTCCATTCATCTTTTTTTGTCAATTGGAAGATTTTCTCTCCTCCTTCAGTTATAATCGACATTTTTTTCTGGGTTTAGTATTCTGGGTTGGCATCGTAGTCCCTTAACACTGGCAATGCTTTGCTACATGTTCTTTTTGCTTTCATTGTTTGAGGCGAGAAGTCATTGTAATTCTGATCGGTGCCTTTTGCATGTGACTTGTTTTAATCTCTTGTAGACCCCAGAAATTTTTTGTCTTTGTTTTTGGCATCAGGCATTTTAATTATGATATGGCATGGGGTGTTCTCTTTCTTATCTTGTCTATTTGGGGCCTATGTGCTTTTGTATTTTGTATGGGTTTTCTAGTTCTTTTAGTCTTGATGAAATTTTCATCTATCTTTCTGTTGAAGATCTGATCAGTACTGTTCTCTTGAGATTCTCTCCTTCGCTCTATTCCTATGATACGGCAGTTTATCTTTTCATTAGTGTCCCATATTTCCTATATGTTCCACTTTTGTGTTATTATTTTAAATTTTTAGTCTTTATTTGAGCTTTTTAATTGCTCTGTTATCTTCCAGATCTGATATATTTTTTCTTTGCTTCCTCCATTCCTTCGAGGCTTTTTCCCTCCTTCCTTTCTTCTATGATTGAATGAGTGTTCTAATCCCTTTTACGTTTCATCCTGTGTTATCTTTAGTACCTCCATTTCCTTTTTGAGCTTCCTTCAATCTCTTCTATGGAAGCTTCTCAATCTCTTTTTCGTGTTCCTTACTTCATTGATTGGCTTCCTTTCTTTCAGTGTCTACTTATCTTAAGGAGTTTTTTTCTTCCTCTAGTTCTTTTCTGGAGTTTGTTGGTCTTTCCTTTAGTTCGGGGGGGGAAGGGAAAGGGAAATATGCCTGAACTGAATTGGAAAATGATGTATGAAATGCACAAAGCATCAATAAAAAAATAAAGAAATAAAATAAAATAAAACAAAAAAACAAAAAAACAAAAAAAACCAAAAAACAAAAAAATAAAAAAACAAAAAATAAAAACCCGGAAGTGGTGTATTATCCATAAAACAGTGTCTCTGTCCTCTAATGTCATCGTAACAAAGGAAGGATCTTTTGAATATTTCAATATCTATCTATCTATCTATCTATCTATCTATCTATCTATGTGTGTGTGTGTTTATGCTATAATATTTAGAGCTTAGTATGAGAAAAGCTAATTTGAACAGGAGCATAGGCTTTGTGTTTCATGGTAGATGTGTGAATTCCACTTTCTGAACCCTGCTGTAGCAGGAAGCATTTGTGCGTTCTGTAGGAATCACTGCCCATAAGTGAAGGGCAGCGATTGTGAGGACTGGCATTCCTTTTTATTCCATTGACCACTAGTGCAGTGGAAATTGGCCGTCACTGGACATGGAATGCTTGATTCACTTTGATTTACATTGAAATAGGGATTTTGCTGTTGTTGCTGTTAATGCTTGTTACAGATCTGTTTCTTGGTTGTATGCTTTGTATAAGAATTTGCATTGTTAGATAGTCTTAAAATGGATTTAAGTATATTTTTCAAAAGGAAAAGTTTTGGGAATGCGAGACTTTTTGGCAGTTAAGAGTACTGGCTGCTCTTACAGGAGATCCAGGTTTTGTTCCTAGCACCCTCATGGGAGGCTGTAATTGCCCTAAATCCAGTTCTGGGGGATCCAGTGCCCTCTCTGGCCTCTATGGGCACTGCATGCATGTGGTGTACTTAAGTATATGCAGATAATACACTCATAAACACGTAATAAAAATAAATATGTAGGGGTGGAGAGATGATTCAGCAGTTAAGAGCACTGTGTTCTCTTGCAGAAGATCCGGGCTCAGTTACCAACACCCACATAGAAGTTAACAATTGTCTGTAACTCCAGTTTCAGGAGATCCATTCCCTCTTTTTTTTTTTTTTTCTAATCTTTTGGAAATAGGGTCTCCCTGTAGTTCCAGCTGGCTTGGAACTCACTATGTAGACCAGGCTTGCCTTGAACTCACAGAGATCCACCTACCACTGCCTCCTGAGTGCTAGGATTAAAGGCTTCCGTCACCATGCCCAGCTTAAAGGCAGTTCTTAGCCACGATGTAGGTGCTGGGAATCGAACCCAGGTCCTCTGCAAGAGCAGTCAGTGCTCTCAACCGCTGAGCCATCTCTCCAGCCCAATACATACCCTCTTAAGACTTCTTTGAGCACTGCACAACATGGGTACATCTACACACATAAAGCAATACATCCATATACATAAAATAAAAATAATAAATAGTTAAAAATTTAAAAAGGCAAAGTTTTAATAAGGTGTAGCTATAAAATAAGGATAAAAATCTATATATGCCCTAATTTTCTAAGCTTTAAAGAATATTTACTCTAAAAGTCTTTAGTGAATGAGATTGGCAGCTTTTTGTGGACTTCCAAATGGACTAGTTACTTTTTAAAATATCAATACACTTATATATCATCCATCAAGCCTCACAATTCCCATTCTTTTCATACACCAGGTACAGCACATCTAAGTTACTCACACTGGGAAGCTGGCTGTCTTCCTTGTCTACATAGCTGAATGTATTTATCATCATGTTTTGAGTTTTCACCACTAACATTAATTATTCTTTTGATCATTTAACCCCAGTTGAGGAAAACAAGCAATAACCCTTCCTCTCATTTTTTAAAGCTTTTTCAGAACAAGGCAAATTTATTCTTAAAGCCGAATTTGACTTGCATTTACTCATTCTTGTGAGGGAAAAAATATCAAGTCTCAGAAGGCTATGGTATAAATATTCCCCTGAAGCTTTGCCAGTCTACTTGTGGCTTACTGCTATCTACAAAAAACAAATTCAACTTCTATTTATCTTATATTAAAATTCAATACCTAAACTAAAGATAGAATAGTTACACAGTTTCCCAAAATCGTGAAGTGAAGAATGAAGTCCCTTCTTCAGAGATATCAGAAAATGCTCCCAGAAGCTCATGAGATATGAACAAAAAGTTGATATTTTCTTTCTCTTCTGGGTCATATTCTCATATTGTGTAAACCATAGCACCTACTGTTAGTAACTTCTTCCTATTACAGATGGTATGTGGGAAGCTGACTAGACAGAATAATGACCACTGAATAATGTACTCATTGATTATTACTTCTTTAAAGAAGTTCTAAAGCCTGTCATTCTTATACTGATAACTTGGTGAAATTTGTGGATCTTAGCCTGTTCACAAGAAAATGACAAAGCTAATTTTCATCATGTCAAAAGAAAACTGATAAGATTGATGACCTAATAAAAGTGAGTACATTACTAATGAATGTTGTTACTTTCTAAACTATGATTCATAAGGTATAATATTATTCTGAACCTAAGAAAATTTATCTACCCTAATTATTCTTATAAAGTGCCCATGAAATTTTAGAGAAGCATTAAAAATAAATTAAAACTCTGCTTTGAGAGTTGCACATAAAAATACATAGAATCATAACTCATTAAGCCAATGACAAATAATTGCAAAGAATTATAACTATAGTAAAAATCAACTTTGAGAGCCAAGTACATTTTTATAGGCTGCCCACAAGATACTGACTGTTGGAAAACCTATGAAAAATTTATGTGTATAGAAAGAGAATTGATTTTCCCTTTATGAATCTTATAGCTAGATACATTAACAACTTCTTTTATTTTTTTCTAATAAGGTTTCAAAAATTCTTTTGGGCTTTCTACAACAGCCCATCACAGCATCTTGGAAAAAATTACTTGTCTCTCTGCTCTACTAATTTTTATGGCATAATTTCCTACAAGTTTGCTATGTTTATTAATACCTTCACAATATTAAATATAAGTTTTGATGATATGATTCTTTAAAATAATTTCCAAGCAATCATTTGACATGATTAGTTGACCAGAATGTATAATTTTCACTAGAGATTACAATGTGTGGATGAATACAGTGGGAAGTCTAGTAATGGGACAAAAACACTAGAAATAATAATTTATATATTCCATAGAATAGTAACTTTGTATTAGTTTTTTTGTTTGTTTGTTTGTTTTATCATTGTATCCAAAGATTTGGACCAAAAGTAAATAATGTAAGAGAGGTGTATTTGAGTTCCAGATTAAGATGATAGAGGCTGAAGTGATAGGTCAATGGCTGAGAGCACTGACTGCTCTTTCAGGGGACCCAAGTCCAGTTCCCAGCACCCAAGTACAGCGTCAGTAATTCCATCTCCAGTGGTCTCTCTGTTCTCCTAGTTGCTTCACAGGAATAGTGTCCTGAAGGTTCACTCATGGTCAAGGAGGCAGACCAATTAAAATGAAAGCAAGTGAATAACAATGCAGCACTTGGAAGGCTGTGCTGAACTGATCTCTTTGTGAAGGAGGCCAGCTGTGGGATAAAATATTTCATTTTCGAAATGGATTTATCATCGGACAACTGCGAGAACTACAATGAGGGAGACTGGTTTAGTTAGAGGAAGGGGCTAAGCGTAAAGCCAAGCATGCTGAGGTTCCTGCAGTGCTGGCCTCTGATGCAGCCTGGAAGGCACAGGGAACTCTCCAATGAAGCTGGCGCCATGTGAGAGGTCTGGAACACATAAAAAGTTCCCCAAGCAGGTCTGAGACTCTCTTGCCATTTTGTCATCATGGGTGGAGGATTTCATGTCAGGTCTCTGGGTAGCCACGTTGAGAAAGAGATTCGGTGCTCATCATGTAGGAGATGCTATTTCCATTCTCTTTGTAGGCAGGCTTAATAAACTCTCTGGTATGATTGTAGAGTCAATTCATTGCTTTGCCTAATAACCGGGGAACCTGAGGTAGAGGCAGGGTGGGATGCTACACATTTGGGTATCCCCCAGGAGGAAAATTGTTCTGGGACACCAGAAAATTCCAATACAGTTGGTAAAACAGGGAGATCAAGTCTCAAAACACTAATTTATAAAAGGACGCTTGTAGATATTGTTAGTTCACACATTCCTGGTGTATACCATTGGAAATGGGAGATAATATTTCATGGTTTCTGAAGATGTGAGCTTTGATATTGACACACCCTTTTTGTGTTTGTGAGTGAAGCAGTGTCAAATCATCCTTTGGTAAACATAGGGGCTTATTCCAGAAAACTCCAGGACACTTCCAAACTGATGGAAACTCAAGGCATCAACAAATGTATAGAGAATTTTATGAAATATCCATTTGAAAATTATGGGAACTATAAATATCAAATTTGTTTGTGTAATTCCAAATCAAAACAGTGGCCAGAGGCCTATTAGATTTTACATAATTCCATTTAGTCATTCTATACTTTTATTTTTTACTAGTTTCATTTTTAAAGAAAAATAGCATGTATATTACATGACTTTACTCTAGAAAATTTTCTCTGTTTAAGTATTTATGATATTTCCATCAATGAACACTTCTTGGAAATATGTGATATTTGTTGACTGCTTCTAAAGGTGAAGGTCGTGTCACAATGAAGATGCTTGAGGAAAGTAAAGATTCTCCCCTTGTTGGTGAGTGGTCCTTATCTCTGCTTCTCAGTTCCAAATTTTCATTATTATTCTTCTCACAACTGGAAAAACTAGGTGAATTATCAAGAGATTCATTATGCACATTTCATATATTTATTTCATGCATTTTAGAAGTTAATAGTCTTATTTAAGTAAATCCCAAGGATAAATTACCAGTTATTAATTAACACATTACAGTGAACAACAATAAATAAGTGAAGGTGATTTGAAGGCCTAAACATATTCTTTCCAGATACTCATAAAATATCAGTAGTAAATCCAGAGATTGAGGAGCTGTTGAGAAGTCACCAGTATTAGAAGTACATTGCATCTTAGTAAGCTTCTTAGATGCTGTCTGGGAATGTCAGTAGTCAGAAAATGAGGATAAAACTCAATTGCCTGAGGGACCTAATATAAGGGCAGTAGTTAGGAAGATCACTGAAGTCAGTACTTAGGACTTTCTACTTACTGCAAGTATAAGCAGGGAGTTTCTCACAATTTAGAAACTGTGGAGAGAAATTTGAAATTAGAAAATCTTGATTTTTTACATAAAAACAAAACAGTTATTCTTTACATAATTTCTATGACATGTATTGCCTGATTTCCCATGTTTTCAGAGAGTAGTTATATGTGATAAAATGTAAAGGATTATAAAAATTTAATAGCTGGAGAGATGGCTGAGTGGTTAATGGCACTGGCTGCTCTTACACAGTACTCTGATGTGGTTACCAGCACTCACAGAGGTGTGCTGGATAGCTTTAGTGTCAACTTGACACACCTGGGTTGAGGGAGACTCAATTGGGGAATTTGCTCCATTGGATTGGCCTGTGGCCACATCTGTGGAGTATTGTCTTGATGGTCGAGCAGTGTGGGAGGGCCCAACCCACAATAAGTGGTGCCACCTTGGGCAGGTTGTTGTGTACCATATAAGAAGGCGGGCTGGGCATGAGTCAGGGGAGCAAGCCAGTGAACATCATTCCTCCATGGCCTGTGCTTCAGCTACTGCCTCCAGGCTCCTGCCCTGAGTTCCTGCCTTGAGCTCCTTAAGTAATGAAATGTGACCCAGGAGATGTAAGCTAAATAAACCCTTTTCTCCCCAAATTGGTGTTGGTCAGAGTGTTTTGTCACAGCAATTGAAGACAAACTAGAACAGGAGGTAACATGTGTTCTTAAGTTTAGATCAAGAGTTGCCAATATTCTCTTCTAATCTCTTTGGGTGTTGGGCTCCTATGTGTTTTAAATATATGGTAAAAGGTAATTCATGGATTAACATACCATCCAAACATCGGTGTCTATATCAAAGTAACCTACCATAACATTTAGTACTGTTTAGATACCTGTATATCTAATTGCTTATGCTTCATTAGTAGGATCGAAAGGTTATTCCTGGACAAACTGTCAGCCCATGAAAGGAAACAGCCAGAATTGACCAGAGACCCAGACAACAGCTCCAGAGAAAGTAGAATGTTTTGCTTCTCATCCACCTGTGCCCCTTTTCTAAGCCTAGGAAACAATCTGTGGAAGAGGGGGTGTAGTAGAATGTAAGGGCTGTGATTGGGGTGAATGGTGAAACTACAGCAATATAGTCTGGACACTCATTTGATCAACTTGATTGAACA
>VZQC01004982.1:246243-335781 GCA_009823505.1 Rhizomys pruinosus
GGGGGGGGGAGGCGGGGGGGGCAATCAACAGCTACTTAATTGGACTTAAAGCCTTTTCAAAGGGAGCAAACTCATGGCTGGCACTGTAAACTCAATGGAATACACATGGCTGGAGAGGACATAGATCCTATTGAAAACCCCATTGGTGTCATATCTACATAAATGGAATTTCTTACCAAAAGCTAAAAGGATCTTTATATCTAAAGACAAGCATTCCATACATCACTCATCAAGGAAGTTTATTTTCAACAGATAGTGGCTATGCAGAGTTCCACAACTGGTCAAACACACAGAATATACATCTGAGAGATGCCCAGTTTTAAGTTACACATCCACAGCTGAATGTAGATTCTTAAAGTATGTCCTGGAGTCTGCATTTCCTCAGGGTCTGTGGCAATGGTTCCATTCTCTTTTCTGTGTTTGTTAACTCGGATTCTCTTTGTTAATTTAGCAAAATGTTTTTCAATCTTTTAACCTTTTCAAATAATAACCAAGTCTTCATTTCATTATTCTTTGTCTTTATTTGTTTAATTTCAGACTCAATTTTATGTATTTATTTCTGTGTACAGGTGGTCTTTCTAAATGTTATTTGTTCTAAGTTTACAGATTTATTAGGTACATCTTTGATTGATTTATTTTCTGGTGTAGGTAATGATAAAATTCTCCTCTTAGGATTGCCTTCGTTGTGTCCCAGGGGACTTGGTGTGTTGCATTTTAATTTTCATCAAATTCCAGGCCATCTAATTCCTCCTTTGGTGCCATTTTTATTCAGTACAGTGTTTTGTTTCCATGATTTTTTTGAGTAAGTTTTTCCTTTTTATGGTTATTGATAAGGAGCTTCATTCATTTGTGTTCAGACAGAATACAGGATGATATTTCAATTTTCTTAATTTGAGGAGATATGCTTTCTGTCCTAATGTATGAACAGTTTTGGAGGATTTTCCATGGGCTCCTAAGGAGGCAGTATATGGAAGGCTCTGTAGATGTCCTTCCATTTGATATATGATGTCATTAACTCTGGAGTTTCTCTATTTAGTTTTTGTCTGACTGACTTGTCTGTTGGTGACAGTGTGGTATGGAAATCAACCACTATCACTGTGTTAGAGTTAATATTGGCTGCTAGATCTGATGAAGTTTCTGTTACAAATAATATGCCCCATGTGTATGGTGCATATACATTTAGGATTGTAATATCTTTCTATTGATGAATATGAAGTCATCTTCCTTGCATTTTGTAATTATAGTTTGAATTCTACTTTTTTGAATGTTAGACTATCTATACCTGCTTGAGTTTTTAGTTTCTTTTCATTGAAGTATCTTTTTCCGTACTTTTAGCTTAAGATGGCATTGATCATTATTTTGGAATTGTGTTTCTTGGACGCATCAAATTGATAAATCCTGTTTTATAATCTGTGTTTTTTTAGTGGGGGCATGAGACTATAAATATCAGTAGTTAATATTGACCAATGTCTATTAATTACTGTGGTGATGCTCAAGTAATGCTCATTTAAGCATCTTTTGATTGACTCTCCTGGAATAATTTATTTATTCTCGGTGCTCTCTGGAGTGTTTAATATTCTCTTCAAATGCATACATTTTCATGGTATTCTCTGAAGAGCTGGTATGTGAACATAAGTCCTTATAATCTGTTTTTATCATAGAAATGTCTCTTTCTTATTCACATGCAACTCATAACTGTGTTATTTATATTAGTCTGGATTTGGACCTCTGTTCTTTCATGAATTAAATGACATTTGTTCAAGTAGTTCTGGCTTTCATAGTCATTATTGAAAAGTCATCAGTTGTATTAATTGGTTGAACTTTATACGTGACTTGTTCTTCTCACAGCTTTCAATATCTTTTCTTTGTTCTATACATTTTTTGAGGTTTTTCTTAATATCTGATGTGGGGAGTATCTCTTCTGGTCCTTTATACTTAGAGTTCCATAAGAATAATTTGCATTGATAGGTATCTTTTCCCCTTGATTGGGGAAATTTTCTTCAATGATTTTATTAAAAATATTTCCTGTAACTTTTACTTGTTTTATTTTCCTTCTTCTATGCCTATAAGTCATAGGTTTGGTCCTGTCACAATGTCTCAGAAGTTTTGTACATTCATTTCCTGGATTATTTTGATCACGCATTTTATATAATTAGGTAATCCATTTCTTCAAGCTTGTCTTCAAGATCTGATATTCTATACTCCATTTTCTTTACTTTCTATTTACTTCCTTCATTTCAGTTTACTTTTTGTGATACTTCGTTTGTTATTAATTTTTTGCTTGCTTTTCCATTTGTCTTTTCCCCAGGAATTCTATCACTTCTTGAATTCAAATTTCATATTTTGAATTGTTTTAGGAATTTGATTGATCTCTCTCTGTTTTCATAATGTTTATTTAATATTTTCCTCATATCCTCTTTGGGTTCCTTTAACATAGCCATAATTGCTACTTTGAAACCATTGTCTTGCACATCCACTAGGTTTTCATGCACAGGAAACATTACTATTGTGGTATTAATTCCTGGAGGAGATATGTCATCTTGGTTATTTTTTTATAAGGCATTGGAACTTGTGTTGGTGGTGTTTCTTGGTATGGGTAGGTGATCTCATATTTGTTGAGTGGTTACTTTTATCTTGTTTGGTGTTTCTCCAACTGGTCAGGATATGTCTGTGCTGAGTAATTCTTTTGGATGATATACAAATGAAGGATAAGAAGTGGTCTCACCTAAGCTCAGGATAACTACAAATTTTTTGTTGAAGTTCTAGTATTAACTCCTCAAGTTTCTGAATCATCAGGGTGTGCTGGGTGGCTGCTATGTGAACAGTTTTGTTGATTGATTATGCTGGGAAAGCAAACAGATCTTGGGGCACACAAATCTTGGTAACCTATGCTGGTCCAAATGCCAGGAAGATCTGGGAATATTCCCAGGATCGCACAGTGGTCCTGGTAGAGAAAAGATGACATTGTTAAATATCAGGGTTGTGGGGGAATGCAGACTTACCAAGGCACATCTGCAAAATCTCCTTAATCTGAGTGTCCACAAGATTTCTAATGAAACAGAGAGAGCAGGTGAAAACAGGAGTGGGAATGGGGGCCCCACCAATTCCGGGCTGGCACTCCCCCACTAGATCCCAAGAGTCCTGGTTTAGCTGAGATCCATGGTGTCAGGAGTTGAGAGAAATTAGACATACTAAGTCAAATCTGGAAAAGATCCAAGGAGAAATATACTTTAAGATACTGAATCCATGAGACTAAGACAGTAAAATTGAACTATAAAAGTTAGAAATATAAACATTTATAAAAAGAAAGTATGGGGGTTGAAGAGACGGCTCAGCAGTTAAGAAGCACCGACTGCTCTTGCAGAGGACCCGGGTTTGATTCCCAGCACCCACATGGTGGCTAATAACCATCTTTAATTCCAGTTCCAGGGGAATCTGATGCCCTCTTCTGACCTCTGCAGCATTGCACTACATGGGTGCACCAACCTACATGCAGACAGTACACTCATACACATAATAAATAAATAAATAGAAAGTATGCTCTCAAGATATCTCAGTTCATAATCATTTCATAGATCTCAATAACTCAGTTTTGGGAGGATGTGCAGGCTGGTGCAGAGTTGATGCAAAATGAGAAGTGCTACTGTCAAGAAGACAAACCAAAGGTAATAGCAACAAGAATTCAAGGAAAAGGGAATACTTATTAATGCTCCTTCATATGAGAACTGCTGAATTCACTCTTTCACTATAAAGATAAATAGACACACATGATTTTTAGCATAAGAAATATACTTGTACATACAGATTTATTCTTTCACTATTCACAATAGCCAAGATAGGGAATCAGGCTACCTATCAGCAAAACACAAATGAAGAATACAGAGTTCATATATACAAGGCAAATTTAATCAGCTGTAAAAATAATGTAGAATTATAGCACTTGAGGGAAAATGGAGTAAAATGGAAATAAACCAGACTCAGAAGGACAAATACATTTTCTCTTATATGCTCATTTTAGATTTAAATTTGAGAAGGGTTGAAAAGTTTAAAAAGAGGAACGAGGGGGAATCAAGAGAGCAAAATGTATAAATATACCATAGAAGCAGAAGTGTTGATATTTGGGGTAGAAGAGAGGACCAAGAAGAAAGTTGGAGGAGGAACTAAGGACAGGATTGTGGGAGACGAGGAACAATCTATAATAATATGGTGGATGAAATGTAATAATGGAGTCCAATTCATTGCTAACAAAATATTGATTAACTTTCAATACCCTTACCAGTGAATGTGTTTTATTTTTTGTTTTTTTTTCTTTTTTCCCAACATCCACACCAGAATTTGTCAACATATCTTTTTGGATTTCAGCCATTCTGACTAGGATAAAATGAAAGTTCAAGGTAGTTTTAATTTGCATTTATCTGGTAACTTAAGATACTTAAGGTTTAAAAAAATTTCTCAACAATTTGTAAGTTTTATTTCACCAGTTGAAAACTCTCTATTGAGTTACATGCCACGGNGACACACATGATTTTTAGCATAAGAAATATACTTGTACATACAGATTTATTCTTTCACTATTCACAATAGCAGATTAGGGAATCAGGCTACCTATCAGCAAAACACAAATGAAGAATACAGAGTTCATATATACAAGGCAAATTTAATCAGCTGTAAAAATAATGTAGAATCTTCCCCTCTTCTAGAATTTGAGGGAAAAAATGGAGTTAACTATTCGCTATAAATATGGAAACTTTAAATCGTCCTCCAGCTCCACCGCCCATATGCCCACCGGACCAAATAATATTTTTTCTTATATGCTCATCCCCTTTGTTCTTCTCTTGTTTTTTTTTTTTTCTTCCCCGTAGATTATATAACTTTGCGCTGAAGGGTGTTGTCATATCTTGAATGATGCTTGAAAATTACCCCTCCTTACCACAAAGCGTGACCCCCCCCTCCCCCCCCCAAACGATGGCGGGGGAGGCATAAGAGTAGCAAACTGTATAAACTATCCCATAGAAGCAGCACAGTGGTCTGATCCTTTGGTGTAGAACGAGAGGACCAAAAGAAGAAGTTGGCGGAGGATACTAAGGCACAGGATGTGCGCCCCCGAGACCAGGGAGCGACAACAATCTATACTAATATGGTGATGCCCCACACCCCACCCCGCCCCCACCCCCCACCCCCCCACATACACTGGAGTTCACACATTCTAAAAAATATGATTCACTTTCAATACCCATTAACCGTGATGTGTTTTCTTTTTGTTTTCTTATTATTTTCTTTTCAAAACCCCCCCCACCCATCCCCACACCAGAAATTTGTCAACATATCTTTTTGGATTTCAGCCATTCTGACTAGGATAAACCACCTGAACAGCTTCAAGGTAGTTTTAATTTGCACACCATTATCGTAACTTAAGCTACCTATGGTTTTTAAAAAAATTTCTCAACAATTTGTAAGTTTTATTTCACCAGCCTTTTGAAAACTCCCTTTTTTCTATGTTCCGTTACATTGACCCAAAGGTCTTTTCAGGTTCTTGAAGAATCTGGAGATTCTCAATACCAGAGCCTACTAGCTCTCGCGGTTCTCTCTCTCTTCTCTCCTCTCTATTATATATATCTATATACTATATCTTATATCTATATATATATATATATACAGCTGGTAGATCATTTTCCCATTCTCTAAGGTGCCACTTCACTCAAATTATGGTGTCCTTTGCTGTATGGAAACTTTTTAGTTTAATAGTGTCCAGGTTGTCCATTGATATTCTCCATTGCTGTGTTATTGACATCATGTTCAGAAAGTCTTTTCTTCTGTCTATAAGTTCTAGAGTATTAACTAATTTCTTTTCTATCATGTTCAGTGTACCAGGTCTTATATTAAGGTTCTAGATTGATTTGGAGTTGAATTTTATGTGGGGTGATATATAGACCTCTCATTTTATTCTTCTAGAGAGAGTTATCTAATTTTAAAACCACCATTTTTTTAGTGCATGCTGTAATTTCTCCAGAGTGTTTTTACACCTTTGTAAAAAACTGGGTTGCTTTAAATATATTGAAATAAATAGGGGTACTAAATTATATTCATTGACCAATGTGTCTGTTTCTATGTCAGTACCAAAGTTGCATTACCCTATAATTAGGGTTAAATGGTACTACCATATAGCAGAGGCTACCAAATAAAAGCCTGATGCCAGGAATGGATTACTTTGGTGGGGCCATTCATGAAAGATTCACTGCTTGACAAAGGTCAAATGACCTGATTCATCTTGTTGAAGTCTTCTCTCCAGCTGACCTTGGTTTTTAATAATTCTTTCTATCATATTATTTCTTATTATTTTTTGGCCTGCTTGATTTTTGGCTTCCTAGCAATTAGGGTATTTGCTTCTGCCTTAAGGGGTAGAACTGACACTTTTACCTTTTCTAGAAATGAGTACTTTGTGAGAAATAATGGCACTGTGTACACAACTTAAAAGTGTGATACAACAGCCATTAAGAATTCTTCAGAAACTGTATCATGCACAGATTGCCCCAGTAAAGAAAGGAATTTTGATTTCATGTTCAGGTTTAAAATAAAAATAGAATTGCAGGGCAAAGTGAAACTAAGTCCAGTGAGGCCATGAATTCTAGTGATCTGACTCAAAGCTTAGTCGCCCTTAGAATAATCACCTTAGCAGGAAGTATAAAAAACAGAAACTGAGGAAAACAATGACCAGAATAAAAACAAGAGAGGAATCAAAATTATATCAGTCACAAAATATCTTACAGGTTGAGCTAACAAGGAACTAAAGTAAGAAAAATAAAGTTCTTTATTGTTAAATCTTCAAAGCTCCCTTTTTACACAATCCAGCACCTATGTAACCACAAGGCATAAAGAATGAAGTCCTCAAAGTTAAAAGTTAATATTATAACTTCGTTTGCTGCAAAGCTGCTAAATTGTTTATCTGAGTGGTTGTGCCATTATTGTTTTAGTTTTTGATGTCTCAAATAAATGGTTGCATCATTATTGATTTCTTTACTGTTTCTAATTTTAGGACTTACTTGGGTATGAATTTTCTGAAAAATATGGGCAAGTTGGGTTATTTTTCTTTTCATCATTAGGTTAGGGTTGCATCAACTGTATTAGTCTTAGAGTATATAAAAATAAACATCTGGATCTGAGGAGCAAAGAGAAAAGAGCAGAAAGAAAAGGGAGAAAAGAAGAGAAGAGAAGAGAAGAGAAGGGAAGGGAAGGGAAGGGAAGGGAAGGGAAGGGAAGGGAAGGGAAGGGAAGGAAAGGAAAGGAAAGGAAAGGAAAGGAAAGGAAAGGAAAGGAAAGGAAAGGAAAGGAAAGGAAAGGAAAGGAAAGGAAAGGAAAGGAAAGGAAAGGAAAGGAAAGGAAAGGAAAGGAAAGGAAAGGAAAGGAAAGGAAAGGAAAGGAAAGGAAAGGAAAGGAAAGGAAAGGAAAGGAAAGGAAAGGAAAGGAAAGGAAAGGAAAGGAAAGGAAAGGAAAGGAAAGGAAAGGACTTAAGATGCTGTCTTTCCTCCAATGTGTCTTCTTGGCCTCCTTGTCAAATGTGATATGGCTGAAATTGTATGATGCTGTCAGAGGTTTGGATCTTCAGTTTTATTCTTCCATTGGTCAACTGGTCTGTTTTTTGCCAATACCAAGCTGTTTTTATGGACTATAGCCCTGATAGTATAGTTGTGATGCCTGGTAGAGAATCCCCCCTGTAATTGCTCTTTTGACCAGAGTTGCTTTGGCTATTCGGGGTCTTTTGTTTTTCCAATTGAAATAGAGGAATATTTTTTTCCCAAACCTGTGAAGAAGCTCTTGGGGATTTTTATTGGGATTGCATTAAAATCTTTATACAGTTTAGGTAAATGGACATTTTTACTATATTTATTTTCCCATTCCACGAACATGGGAGGTTTATCCATCTTCTGATGTCTTCTTCAATTCCTTCTTCAGAGGTTTAAATTTTTGTTGTAGAAACCTTGGTGTCTTTGGTTCAGGTTTGTTTCTTAGGTATTAATTGTTTTTGAGGCTATTGTTGAGTGGGAAGGTCTCCTATGTATTCCTTCTTCAGTTGCCCTACTGTTGTAGGTGTAGAGAAATGCTACTGATTTTATCTAGGTTGTTATTTTTGTATCCTGCCATTTTTACTGAAGTCTTAATCATTTCTAGGAGTTTCTTAGGTGGAAGTCTCTTAGTCATCGCTTAGTAGTACAATGCACTATCCATCACGCAAAAAAGGGATAAGCGTTGACCTTCCTCTTTTCCTATTATAAACTGCCTTTAATCTTCCTTTTCTTGCCTTATTAGCCCTTTACAAGGGGATCTCAATAGCACATTGTTGAAAGGTAAATGGCCAACCAGCGGGGAGCCCTCTGCTGAGGTTCCTACGCCTTTAAGGGAAATGGATATCGTGTCATTATCCCGCATTTAGAGAATGAATGTTGGCCTGTGGGTTTCCTGTCATAATGGCTTTGAATACATTAAGGCTCATGATCCACTCCAAATGCCAATTCCCGCTCTAAGGTCTTTTTTTTTTTTTTTTTGATGCCTTTGTGGGATGTATATTCATACATGCATTCCAATTCAGTTTCAGCGCATATATCCTCCGATTCGCTTTCCTCCCCACCCCACCCTCCCATTCCGAGATCATGCATTCTGCCGTCGTAACTTTTCTGCCATCTTCTCTGCTTTTTTGTTTTGTGTTCATGTTTTTCATTCTTTTTAAATAAAGTTGATAAATTTGGTGTACATCACGCATCGTTCACTGGTAAACAGCAATTTGCAGCAAGCATGTGCTTCCAAACCCACTACAAGCTTCATGGCGTTCCCACCATCACAGCTGGGGGGCTATGTACATTTCATACTCCAAGTTGATACAAACTGAGGTGTCCAGTCTTAATAATTGTTGTAGTTTTCCATATTCACCCCAATCGCAGCCCTTACATTCATACCACCCCCTTCTTCGCAGATTGTTCCCTTTATGCTTAGAAAAGGGGCACGGTGGGATCGAGAACAGCAAAACGTCTACTTTCTCTGGAAGCTCGATATCTTGTCTGCTAGTGGTAGTATTCTGGCTGTTTTCTTGTTCATGGGCTGCACAGCTTGTCCAGGCAATAACCTTTCGATCCAGAATGACTAATACAGCACATGTCAGATTTAGAATATATAGGTATTTAAATCCAGTCATAATATTAGTAGCCCTTTCGATCTACCGTAGAAGAAGTCAGTCGTTACGCATTACGATCATATAGGTATTTTGTTAATGGGAGGTTACTTTTGTATAGACAACAGATGTTTGGATGGTATGTGTATATCATGATTCATTTTCTTCTGTTAAGTATTGGCAGGGTCTTCGTTTGTCTTGATGTGGTCTGTATGCGACTTGCCAGTATTCTAATTTAGAATTTTGGGCACTGTGTTCATTAGGGGATATGGCTCGTATTTTCTCTCTTTTTGTGTTGCATCTTTTGCCTGTTTGTATTAGGTGATGCTGGTTCATAGATGGAGTCTGGGAGAACTCCCTCTGTTTGTATCCTTCTAAACAACTTGATATAATTAATGATTGTAAGCCTTTTTGAAATAATTTATAGAGTATATCGTGTCGTAAAGACATCGGAAAACTGCACTTTCCTTTAATTTTGACCTGAATTGGACTAGGGAAACTAGTGAAACTTGTTATTCTCTATTCAGAACCAAATATAATGCCGATAAACGTCTCCTTAAGCTATTCACTTAGCAAATATATTAATACAGGATGCTCTGACATCAACATAATGGTATTCTTCCAAGGAGATGTTGGCCAGGTGGATCCAACGCCCCAAAATAGGTAAAGGCTCCTGCCTCCATACTGGGATTATCTACAGGAAGAGAGGACATAAGGACCTGCAGCTGAAGACCTGATATAAACTATGGGAAACGATGCTATGGAGACCTCACTTGCATGTGTACAGTTGGCCTCTGAATTGGCAGAGAGTGTTACCAAAGGCCACTAAACCAATTAAAGCAAATATGGGTTCCTTGGCTCAAGCAAGACTCCTCCATCAAGCACCATGCTTAACCTCACCTGCCTGGAAAATACTGTGCAGCAGTGGCAGCATATGGTCTGTATATCCCAAATTAATTGGCTTTAGCTCTCTCCTTGGAGGAATAACCCACGGCTGATGCCACAAGCTCTACATTTCCTCTAATGGTTTAGGAGATATTCGTTATAAACCACACGAAGACCCTGTCACACTTAACAGAAGAAAAATGTAATTCAGTGGATTAACATGTACCATCAAACGATCTGTGTCTATACCAATAGTAAAGCTACCTATTATAACAATTAGTACTGTTTATAATACCTATATATCTAATGTGGCGTGTGCTTCATTTAGTAGGATCGAAAGTATTTTAATATATATATATATAATTATAGTATAGTTATATATATATATATATATTTATATTTCATTCAAATGAAGCTCATACTGAAGCTTGAGGTAAAAATATTTGCTAATTCTTTGTTAATCACCATCTGTTTGCCAAGCAAGGTTCTCTGGTGAGAGCTGAGAGATGCACTAATCTACATGTAGAACAATAAATCATTAGGAGCTGTTTTCATACTATGTCTATTTAGAGGAATAGTAGAAGAGTCTCCTTCTCAGGCTGTGATCTGCCTAACCACAGCTCCTTGACCTTGACAACAAAGACAAGTATTTGCTCCATCCTGTTAAGCAATCCATTCATTGAACTGAGGTTTGATTGGTTATATCTATGGTGTTTGTGCCATTGTTACAATCAATAGTGGACTTACTTTGTCATTATTATCNGGGGCCTTGGGGGTGGGGGGGGCGGGCGCGGGGGTGGGGGGGTGGGTAGGTGGGATTCTGGTGAGTGAGTGGGGGTGAGGGCGGTCTTTCGGAAGGGGTGAGGGTGGTGGGGTGGGGTGTGAGGGTCTGTTGGTTTGTTTGCGGTGTGGTTTTGTGGGTTGTGTTTACGGGGGTGGGGTGGGATTTCCCCTCCTTTTCCTCGGTATTGAGTGGCGGTGGCAGTGGGGGGGGGCGGGGGGGGGGGTGTCAGTGGAGGGATAATGAGTGGGAGTGTCGGGGGGTGGGGGGGGGGTGGGGGGGGAGGGGGGGGGAAGATCGGGGGGGGGTGGGTGTGTGAGGGGGGCGGGAAAATACCGGGGAGGCTTTTCTGGGTGTGGGGTGGGGGCGGGGGGCGGCGGGCGGCGGCGGAGGTGGAGGCGGAGGAGGAAGAGGAGGGGGATGGGGGGGGGTGGGTGAACCTTGCGTGCCGGTGGCGCGCAGCGCGGGGGGGGACGGCCGAGGGGGGCCGGTGGGGGGGGCCGGGGGCGGCGGCGGGGGGGCCGGGGGGGGGGCGTGGGGTGGGGGGGCGAAGGGGGGGTGGAGGGGGGGATGCCGGGGGGGGGGGGGGCGGCGTGGGGGGTGGGGGGGGTGTTGGGGGTTGTGGGGGGGGTGTTGGGGGGCGGAGGGGGGGTGGGGTGGGGCGGGGCAGGGGGGGGGCCCGGGACGGGGCCGCCCCCGGGGCCCCCCCCGGCGCGCGGGGCCTTGCCCCGGCGCCTGGGGGGGCGTTGTGCCCTGCCTCTCACCCCGGGCCGGAGGCGGAATCCCCCGCCGGGGGGCGTCTCCTCGGCAGGGGGCCCGTCGCGCCCGCGGGGAGTGGCGGGGGGGGGGGAGGGGGTGCTGACCATGGAGGGGCGCCAGGGGTTGGTGGCTGGGGGGGGGTCGGGGACGGGGGGGGGACGGGGGGTCCGCCCGGCCGTCGCGGACGGGGGGGGTTCGGGGGGCCCCTTTGTGGGGGCGCGGCCGTCGGCGGTGCTGACCCGCGGCGCGGCCCGGACCTGGGAGGGGCGTGGGCGGGGGGGCCGGCGGGCCGGAGGGTCCACGGGGTGGGCCGTCCTTGGTCCGGGGCGGCGCGGGGGGGTGGGGGGGGTGTGGGGTGGGATGGGGTGGGGTCGGGGTGTGGGGGGGGCGGCGGGGGGTGCGGGGGGGGCCGGACTAGGGGGGCGCGCCGCCCGGCCAGGTGGGGGGGGCGTGCCCGGTGAGCCACAGCGCACGGGGCGCGGGGCCGGGCCCCAGCGGCTCTCGCGCGGGCCCCGGCGCGGGCCCGCGGTGGGCCGTGGGCCGGTGGGGCGGGTCCCTCCGGAGCGGCGGTGGGGGCCACTATGGGGGCCCGGGGAAGGGGACCCCGGGACGAGGAGCTCGGGGTGGGGGGGGGGTGAGAAGGGCACCAAGAAACGAAGTAAAGGGGTCGTGTGGTTTACCTATATACGTGTGGTGTATGCCCCGGTCCGCCGAGTTCGTTGCCTGCTCCCTTTTCTCTCCTTGTCTCGCTTCCCCCTCTCTTAATTTCCCCCCATTTTTTTCCTCTATCCTGACTTCCTTCTGTTTTCCCTCCTTTCCTCTTTTCTCTTCTCTCTTCCTTCTTTCCTTACTTCATTCCCCCCCTATCGCTAGTTTATCCCTTTTTGCTCCCTGACCCCCTAGCCCAGTTCACACACACGATGCAAAAAAAAAACTCCACCAAGAAAATCTCTAGAAATGACTTAGCGCTTCAGTAAAATGGCAGGATACAAAATAAATCCTAGATAAAATCAGTAGCATTTCTTACGACCCAACAGTAGGGCAACTGCTGAGGAAGAAGACGGAATACAGGAGACCCTTCCCACTCACAAATAGGCCTCAAAAACAATTTAATACCTAGAAACAAAAACCTTAACCAAAGACACCCCAGGTTTCTACAACAAAAATTTAAAAACTCTGAAGAAGGAATTGAAGAAGACATCAGAAGTGGATAAACCTCCCATGTTCGGTGGATTGGGAAAATAAATATAGTAAAATGTCCATTTCTACCAAACTTAAAAGATTTAATGCAATCCCAATCAAAATCGCCCAAGAGCTTCTTCACAGGTTTGGGAAAAAAATATTCCTCTATTTCATTGGAAAAACAAAAAGACCCCGAATAGACAAAGCAACTCTGGTCAAAAGAGCAATTACAGGGGGGATCTTCTAGCCAGGCATCACACTATACTACAGGGCTATAGTCGCTAAAAACACCCTGGTATTGGTACAAAAACAGACCAGTTGCCGCAATGGATAATAAAACTGAAGATCCAAACCTGAGCACATACAATTTCAGCCATTACTATTTGATAAGGGGGCCAAGAGACACATTGGAGGAAAGACCGCATCTTCAACAAATGGAAGTGGTGTTGGCAAAACTGGATCACCACCTGTAGAAGAATGTAATTAAACCCCTACCTCTCACCCTGTACAAAAGTCAATTCCAGTTGGATCAAAGACCTCAATGTGAAATCCAAAACTCTGGAGGTGATAGAAGAGAAACTTGGCAGCAGACTATAAGACATAGGTGTAGGAAAAGACTTCTTAAATCAGACAGCAGCTGCACAAGAAATAAGGTCGTCAATTGACAAATGGGAACTCATTAAACTCACAAGCTTCTGTACATCAAAGGAAACAATAAAGGAAGTGAAGAGAAAACCCACAGAATGGGAGGAAACCTTCACAGCAGATACATCTGACAAAACATTAATTTCCAGAGTATACAAGCCACTCAAAAAACAAAGAAGAAAGAAAACAAATGAATCACTCCTAGGTCAATGTTTTATCACACCAACGAAAGTAAGTTAGGACCCCTGCATTGACAGATTTACCTAAGTTAATCGTTTCTATCTGTTCTATCCACCAGTACATACTGAATTCAATAGATTTACTATGTTAAATTATTTAGTTAATGAAGTATAATTAATATCAATCAAAATGTATGTACATATTAAAATTACATTGTTTGTTAATGTGTTAAAATACTAAGTACTTTTTTAAAATAATTCTTTTGTCTTTTTGAGACAGGGTCTCCCTGTAGCCCCAGCTGTCCTGGAACTTGCTCTGTAGACCAGGTTGGCCTTGAACTCACAAAGATCCACCTGCCTCTGCTAGGATTAAAGGTGTGCAACACCATGCCCGGCTTTAAAATAAATTTAATTTATAAACAAAGCAGTGAATCTAAGTTTATAGTTTGACATATTAAATATAAGAAAAGCAGCTACTTATTCTGTAGGGGCCTTTTGCAGAAGGAAATTTTAACATATGAAACAATGGCTGCTGTCCCTTTAAAGCTCTTGCTTCAAGAGGTTTTAGCTTCTAAGTGCTTCTGGGGCATTTGAATGTATCCACTAGTCAATAAATTATAAACTGAGTCTACTATTAACTGAAAATTCAAGAAAGACTAGATTTTTGTAAAAAATGTTTTTGTCATAGAATTTTGGGGTGCTGATGACCTTTGTACACATGGTCTGGCTGTTTACTCTCAAATTATCAAACTAAATCTAGAAATAGAACTATAAAATACATAAAATTGTTGAAGTGAAGGCTCAGTGAAATTTAATGTACTAAGTCTTCAAAAATAGAAAACATCGTCAATTGTTCCTTTAATAAGGATGTAATGGCCCTCTTTGTCTCTTTTGATTTCTTTTGCTTTGAAGTCTATTTTGTCTGATATTAGAATAGCCACACCCGCTTTCTTTTTGGTACCATTTGCTTGGAATACTTTCTTCCAACCCTTCACCTTATGTTGGTGCCTATCCTTGAAACTGAAATGGTGAAACTACAGACAATTAGTCTGGACACTAATTGATAAACTTGATTGAACAAACAACCTTCACCCCCACTGGATGTTGGGGCTGTAGGTGTTTGGGCACAACAGCCTGCAGATAGGTTTTGCATGAAGGATTTGTACTCATGGATTATCACTTATAGCTAAAAATGAAAAAAAAAAAAAACTGAGAGAAAGATGCAGGACAGTTATGGCAGAATGCATGATCTGGGATGGGGTGGGGGTGGGGGGGAGGGAAAGGGAAATAAGCCTGAACTGAATTGGAAAAAATGTATGAAATGCACAAAGCATCAATAAAAATTAATTAAAAAAAATAGAAAACAGTAATAATATAATTCATGATGTGCAAAATAACTTAAGTGCTCTTTATAACTAAGCCTTGATTTCTACTTGGTAAAATAATTTAATCAAAATTTCCATAAAGAGTTTATTACTTTTCAAGAACTGTTAAAAAAAGTCGAATCAATTAACAACACCATGAGGACAGTACAGTTTCCATAGCATTCCTGAATCTTTCAGTTACAATATATGAAAAAAAACCTAAACATAATCCCATACTCAACACAGTTGGTAGGTAGTGATTTCTTTTCTGTACAGGAAAATTACCTCCATTGTAAAATAATAATCATCTAGTCCTTTATAAAGTACTTATATATAAAGCTAAATATTAATATTTTGATTTGGTAATATGACAGTGTTTAATCTGGCAATTGTCTCTTTCTGAATATCATATCAAAAGACAATGAAAGTATTACAAATACTGTATATAATGTCCACTGAAAGTGTTATAGGAAAGATACATTACTTAATTTATGAATTATGATCACAGCATGAGGCAGGAGAATTATAGGAAAGTTAACTCAATTATCAGGAAGATAGAGTTGAACAAAGTCTGTTAAAAATGAAGTTAAGTTTTTTATTTTATATTCTGGGTTCCCAACCAAGGTGCTTCCTAATTCCATTTAACTGATCTCTATGGTATTTCAGGAAGTCACTCTATTTTTCTCCTAGCTCCATTAGGAGATGATAAAGTTAAAGCTATGGCTAAAAGCTTGCTAGGATCGTCGGAAGACTGCGAGGCAAGTTGATGGCAGGCTATCTCAGCTTTATTGTACTTCCAATAAAATGAAGAAACAGTAATTTTAAGGACTTTGTTTAGGAAATGGAGAGACTGTGCAACAGGTGAATAGCACTTGCTACTGTTATAGATGACCCACCTTGGAGTCCCAATATCCACAAGGTTGCTAACAGCTGTCCATAACTTCAGTACCAGGTGATCTGACATCCTCCTCTAGCCTCTGCGGACACTGCACACATATGGTGAACTTACACAAAGGTAGGCAAAATACTCATGCATATAAAATACAAATAAAGAACCTTGGTAAATGTCACACATGTAAGTCTCTAAATCTACAGACCTAGTAAGTTTTGTGATGTTTAAAAAGTATTTTTAAGTAAAAAGTTTTAAGTGATCCACGTTGAAAGAGAGCTTGTGAGTGAATGCAGAATGCTTATGGTTTATGATTATTAGAAGTGGTTCATGTGGAGATTCTTCACATGTGGAGGTTCTTCACAGCCAACAGCCTATTCTCTGGTAGTGGCTTTTGTCTCAGTGAGAAAACTCTGTGTCCAAGAGAACATATAAGAAGAAGAGTTTATTTGAACCTATAGTTCTGGGTTCCCCAGGAACTAGGGCGATAGCTCAGCCGGGTTAAGCACATTTGTAGAAGCATGCAAACTAGAGGTAGGATTCTCAGAATCCACTTGTAAGGGGTGGTGTGAGGGAGGAAGGAGAAGGAGGAGGCTCTCTGGGACTTGCTAGCAAATAGAATGACTTGGTTGTAGAACACCCCAAGTCCTGTGAAGACTGCTCCTGGGCTGATCAAACAGCCATGCTCTTCCCTCCTGGGAGGACTATTTATTGAGACAGTCTGTGTCCCAAGACAGCCTGTCTTGCTTGGGTAAATAGTCCCAGGCAAGAAGAAATCATCTCTGTTTCCCAAGATAAACTTGAACAAACAGTCCAGGAAAGATGAGGGCACGACGTTTTCTAGAGTGCACCTGACCACCACATAGACAAGCACAGCCTTAACCTATAGAACTTCCGTAACCACTCCTGCATCACAGTCGCTTCTATCCCCCAGGATGCTGCTGTCTCTCACTGTACCAAATGAACACAGTCTGGATCTGTGGAATGTCTGATCTTTTTTCCCATCCTCCACTCTTCTTCCTACTCTCTGAACCCTAATATTTTGGTGTCAAAACCTTGGATGGCCCTGTGCATGCTCAGGGACCAAGTCCTAAAAGACACTGAAGGTTCTGGGGTTCTGGTGATCACGATCATTTGGGATCTTGGCTGAGTCCATTCACTCCCACCCACCCAACTCTCAAGTCTTTCTCACTTCTCCTACAGTACCTACCTGCTCTTGGGATCTGACCAAAGGGGAGCACATACATCCTTCCAACCTGCTTGAAGATCAAATGTCTGCCCATTGGGACCATGGATCCCTCAGATGTTGTGGCTTCACTGTCTGCGTAGGGTTGCAAGCTTCTTGTGAGGTTTTATTGGCTTTCTGAATAATCCCAAGTCTGGCTCTCATGAAAGGTACTAGACAAACTTTTACTTTCCTTTTCCCCTCCCTACTCTTCCTTCTCAGACCATGTCTGACCTCCAGATAAGACACCTCTGGTTCACATCCATCACACTGGGATAAGGTAATTCATTGGGCCTGACCTGGAGGAGAGCATCAGGTCCAGGAAACTCCCAGAGTTTCAACTTGATTCAACAGGAAACTTGGTCCTTGAAATTATATATTTTAAACTGATTCTTCTCCCAGGTATACAACCCATAGACACCCCTTTACCTCCACAACTAACATCTCATCTTCTTTCTTGAATCAGGCATCAGTTATGGCAAAGAGCATATCTGTTCTCCCAGGGAACATTTTCTGAAAGACACACATTCCCTTAAAATAGGTAACCATGTTTTTCTAGCAGAAACCCAACCCCCCTCCCTAATTCCTAGACAGGACCCTATAAGTATATTCTTTTAACTCCCATTTCAGCTAAACTACAACCCCCCATCCACCTCTATAGCCTTAAAAAATCTGTCTCCTCTTCTAAGTGACCCCCACCAGAACTCCCTCTGTTAAACTAACTGAAGTTCCTTTCATCCTGGAACATCTAGGTGAAATGTCATCAAAACTCACCCTCTTCCAATCCTTCCTAAAGGACCTTCAGAATGTCCTCTGGTTAATGCCCCCTCTCACTTGTAACATGTTTCTTCTTATCTTCTTAACTCTGACACTACCTTTGAACAGCCATGGATCAAATTTTAAATGGGAAGCCACACTCTTCCAGAACCCCAAACACAATCTCCTGGGACTGGGGATGAAATCTTGATTTTTCTATAATTCTTAATACAGCAACCTGCACATGGGAGGCCCTTGTTCAGTGTCTTTCATATGGTGCTATCATGCTCTAAGCCTGGTAAAACCCTAATTATACAGGCCTCCAAGTCTTCCTAAGCCCCCCAACAGAACTGAGGAACAGTTTAGCCAGGTAAGGTAGGCCACTGAGTCCTGTTAATGATGACTGCTGGGATCTGACTTGGTCATTTTTGCAGGACCAAACTTCTGCCATTTTTGCCACCCCCATGCCTGGGCAGGGGCTCATATCTCCAATGATTACACTGAACAAGTAAACACAATTCCCTGGAAAACAGAGAGGGAACTGACCGCAAAAATTGAGGGATAGTATGGATAAACAAATTAACAAAACTCACAAACTGGATAAAATGAAATTGTCCTCTTCAACAGCTAATGGCAAGACCCGATCTCCGAAGTCCACCATCCACTTGGAGATAAAGGTTGTGGCCACCTCTGTTCTTATCTAGTCCTCAGATCTGTGGGGAGTTTCAATCCCTCTCACTGATGATGAAATCTACCTTAACAAAGCAGCAAAACCCCAGTGTGTGTGTGTGTGTGTGTGTGTGTGTGTGTGTGTGTGTGTTTGTGTGTGTGTGTGAGAGAGAGAGAGAGAGAGAGAGAGAGAGAGAGAGAGAGAGAGTAAGAGAATGCATTAAATGAGACAGGGGCAGTGAGGTGAGGTGAGGATAGGGGAGGAGATCAACATTAATAAAACTATATTGTATGAAAACTGGAAAATTTCAATAAAGATAAAAGTATGCAGTATCTAAGAATCTACAAAATGTTAAAAGCGTTCCAGGAGACTTGCAAGAGGAAATATAGAGGTTTTAGAGTATTATTTCTACTGGCAGATGACCATCATGGCTCTGTCTTCAGGCAGAATTAAAGGGATTAGATTGTAGCTTTGGAAAACAGGAGGAGAGATTTTGTTTTAGTGCTAGATTTCCTTCTAATTTTTGTAGAGTTGTGCCCAACAGTCTCACTGGGATTAGCTCTGTAGGAGTGATTTCTTGTCTCTTCAATTGGCTAACCTCTTCAATTTCTTGTTTCTTCAGTTGGCCAAACTCTTTTTCAGGTGTAGGGTTTTCCATAAGAGCACATACTCTAAAAAGTCAAAAATATTTCAAAACTCCTTGGATAGCTTTCAGCAAATCTGAATGAGAGGAGCTAACCCTGCCACTCATGTTATACCTATCCTCTGTTAAGGTACATAAACAAGAGAGGTTCAATAACTAGAGACCTGTTGAATGAAGCTGTCTAGACTTCATTTTGTGGCGAAGAGGTAGAGATCTTCTTAGAACACAAACTTCTGTATGCCCAGTTCCCACATTCTTTTGCATCACATAGGTCTCCTTTTCCTTAGCCTTACAACTCCCCATGCATTACTCAATGAAAACTGACTGTAGCTTTATTATACAAAAAAAGATAAATGTCATTCCTTTTTCTCTATAGAGTTCATCCCTTTCCTTTCAACATCATAGTTTGACTGTATAAACTTGAGTACAAATTCATTAATGAAAATGCCACTTGGATTTCATCAACATGGCTTAAATCATAGTCTTCAAAAAAGGCAATAAGAAACTCATAAACTGCCCAACGAAACATGATTGCTGTGCACAAAACAGGACCCAAAGTACCTCACTCCTGAGAAGTGGAGATAAAGTATTAGAGTCCTCGATGCTATTCTCCTTATTTTGTAAATTAAATATTGTTATAGAAATTGGGCAATACATAAACACTATGAAAGAAAATCAATTCATTATGTTACATCATAATTGAGTAAGAGGGTAAAGAAAATATTCTTCACATAGAGAAACATGTTGATTTAAAATAAGTTTGCATTGAAATAACACATTGTTAATTGAAAATATTTTAAGTCATAAATGACTTTATCACACCTACCAAATACCATAGCGGATTAATCCTTTAACCTCAGGATGATGTGGTTGACTGGGAATGATGGCTCTCTGCCAGGCATTGAAAAGGATTATCTTCTTTATATTACTACCACAGGACAAAATTAAAGTTCAAAATTCAATCTATATTTTCTACAGAACACATTATGCCTTTGCAACATTATAAATTCAAAAGAATCTTAAGTTACACCACTGACAATCAGAGACCATGCTTTGTGTATAAATCAATCATGTACATACCAATGTTTACATATATCATCTATAAGAACACATCAAACAGTATAATAGCTCACATGTATTTAAACACACAATGATATAATAAAAATATAACTAAAACTGGAGGAAAAGCTAATGACAGTTACATCATTTCTATATCCAGTCACAAAATAATAGCACACACTTAAAACTACCCCATTCTACTAGGTATTTTGAATTTACTTCAGTTTCATCAAGATTCTCAAATGCTGAAGCTATTTGTCTATTTTATTTTATTTTTTTTTTCTTTTTTGGTCTTTTTGAGACAGGGTCTCCCTGGAGCCCTAGCTGTCCTGGAATTCACTCTGTAGACCAGGTTGGCCTTGAACTCACAAAGATCCACCTGCCTCTGCCCCCATTATCTATTTAACTATTAGGTTGAGACAAACTTATATTCATGGTGAATATAAGTATGAAAGTGATCCAATGTAGATGACACTGCTCTAATTTTCCATTAACCTTAATGACAAGATAATGATACTAAGATATAGTGATAACGAAAGATGCACAAACCAACCTATTCTCTGGACACAATACCTCTCACATCAGTTTTTGTGGTATGATAGTACAAATACCCCTTAGAAGTTAGGGTCACTCACTCCTCCTAAAGAGTCCATAGGAGGAGTTACAAATGGCCTTGTGACAATATAATTCTTCATTCAGTAGAATTATTATGTCCCATGTTGGAAAAAAAAATCTTTCTTTTGGGTTGTGACCATACTCTAGAGAAAGTATAAATATTATAGCGTTTTAGGAGGAAAAAAAAAACTAGAATCAGTAGATTAAGTAAAAATCTTCCATCAACAATGTAAGCAGATACCACCAAATTATTTTAGAGCTAGAGATAAAATGGGAAGTGCAGGAAGTATGAGATCCGTCCCTCTCTCTACCTTCTTCTTTTAAGTTATCAAAGATATGGTATTTTAGAATCCCCTACAGCATTGGGTTATCAAGGTTAATAGATCTTATTTAGACTGTTGATTCCACAGGGCTCATGCCTTGTGTTTAGACTGATTGACAGAATATCACTATCTGATATACTGTATCATAAATAGCAAAATGTAGGACTTCTCAATCTGTAAAATATCTCTCCCTAATCCATCTATATCCATACATGAGTCATCTATCTATCTATCTATCTATCTATCTATCTATCTATCTATCTATCTATCATCTATCTATCTATATCTTTCTATCTATCCATCCATCCATCCATCCACTGATTTGTCCTCTATTTGTTTATTTTTATCTTATTTTACTATTTACCTGGAAAACCTTAATATGTAGCATTCAACAGAATTTTACTCCAACCCCGTAATATATTACTGCATTGCTGTTACTGATCCTGAGTCTTTAAAAGACATTTAAACTGTTCTGTTAAATCGATTGATTCAAGTGAGTAGAAACAGTAGGCCTGTACACATCATGAGTTTGATCCCATTGCAGCACATATCTTGTTTTGTAATGTCTTCATTGATGAGAATTCTTGCTCCATAGAATATAACTACACAGGATAAAGGATTCTGAAAGTCTATGCATAGATTTTGAAGAAGCACTATCTGGAGACAAGTAAAATATATATTTGGAGTAAGTCTGGTTCCACAGGGACAAAATAATGTCCTTCCCACGTGAAAACAGATTGGCCTATTCAAGCTTCCATCAAGCAACTGCATGGTTACTACAGTGATGGTGCTGTTGTTCTCTTATGATGGAAGATTCTGACTTTGCACTCAATAGTGGCTGGAGGTAGGTTCTTCTCAGCAACTGGAAATCCATGCTTCTAAAGTCATATATAGCTATTATCACTTCAACCATGCTAATTTACTTTTTTAAATTTTTTTAAAATTTGTTATTTTTTTTTTTTGGCCTTTTTAAGACAGGGTCTCCCTGTAGCTCCCGCTGTCCTGGAACTCACTATGTAGACCAGGATGACCTTGAACTCACAAAGATCCACCCGCCTCTGCTTCCCAAGTGCTAGGATTAAAGGCGTGCGCCACCATGCCCGGCAATTTTTTATTTATTATGTGTATGACTGTACTGTCTGCATGTAGGTTGGTGCACCCATGTCGTTCAATGCTGTGGAGGTCAGAAGAAGGCATTGGAAGTCAGATTCCCCTGGAACTGGAGTTAAAGATGGTTTTTAGCCACGACGTGGGTTCTGGGAATCAAACACAAGTCTTCTGCAAGAGCAGTCGGTGCTCTTAACCACTGAGCCATCTCTCCAGCCCCCTAATTTACTTTTTAGTACATTGGGAAAGAGGCTTCCAGAGATGCTGTGACTAAGTCATTGAGCATGCTTAATTATAAAATGCTCTCCTGCTGAAGCTACATATGCCATAAAAGAATCATGGGATACTATTTACACTTCTGACTCTTTCAGAAAGGTCCATCCACATACAACTTCTCAAACGTGCTTAATTATCACCTTTTAATAAATATCTTTTGACAATCTTGGCCCTTAGCCATAGTGTGGAACCATTGCCACAGGCTAAAGTCAATATCATATATCTCTGTATAGCAGTATATATTTTCCTTTCTACAAAATTGAGCATCATAAACTTGATTGATATATTTCCCATAAGGTGGATTTCTCTTCATCACTATTCCTTATGGAAGTCTCAGAAAAGGATAGTGATACTAAAGCTGTCCATGTTTCAGTGGTTTCTGTATAATTCACAACATTCTGTCAATTAGGCCCGAGTTATTCTTGTGTCAAATTACTATTGTGAACTCCCTGTGAAGCTCAAGGTGCATGCACAAGGACACAAGGAAGTGAGTCAGGAGCAAAGACCATAGGCATTTAGACCACTTTTTATTCAACTTAATACCTTAGGGGCCTGCTTAGGCACAATCACATAAACTCCGCTTCCATTGGGTGAAAATGTTTCAGATGATCCCTTGTTTATTACATGAAGATTAGGTGCCCTGGGAACTCACTGGCCCAAAGTTAGGCATTCGATCTCTACTACCCCATTTAACAAAGAAAAAAGCCAAGAAAATGAACAGCTATTGATAAGACTCTACTCATAGATCCCCAGATCTTACACTGTGATTCACTGACAGGGACTTACAATTATGATGTCATCCATATTCCAGGTACCATTGCATCTGCTGGATCTAACCAAAGATCAACTTACATTGTTATGATGATTCCTATTCTCTTGGAACAGAGTAAAAAAAATTAAGTGTGACAATGACTTGAAAATAGATGCGTGCATCACATTCAAATTAAGTATAATATGCTACCTATGCTACTCGCAATGTCCAAAGAGACCCTATTTTAATTTGATGTTGTTGTGCTTCTTTAGTTATTGTGAGGCTCAGATGAAATTGCTTATCCTTATTGTTGAAGCAATATATTTTTACATGTACCAAATCATGGGAGCAGTAACAAGTCCAATAGTGTTAAAGCTCTGGTTTCCCATTAAATTTCATTCTCATGCTAAGTGTATGAGAGTTGTTATTTGTTTCTATGTCCAGTTTAATATAATTAATATATTGGGCCAGTGTAATATTTTAAGGAAGCAAAAGATGATCAAAACTCCTATAGAGTGTTCTCAGTTGGACAAGTAGAACACACTGCTACTTCTGATGAAAGCCATTCCTTTGCTTGTTTTATATCTTATAAAACACATTAAAAAGCATT
The DNA here is from genome assembly GCA_009823505.1 of Rhizomys pruinosus. Lineage (NCBI taxonomy): Eukaryota > Metazoa > Chordata > Mammalia > Rodentia > Spalacidae > Rhizomys > Rhizomys pruinosus. The sequence continues at coordinate 270,123 of VZQC01004982.1, forward strand.
TGCTGTATCAGTTTCTAGATGTCAGGCACCAGCTTATTTGATAAGTTACAACGTTATCAAAGAAACCACATCTGCGTTTTTCACTCAGGGTTGCTTTAGCTATTCGGGGTCTTTTGTTTTTCCATATGAATTTAACGATGTTTTTTTTTTTCCAAGTCTGTGAAGCTCATAGGGATTTTGATTGGGATTGCATTGAATCTGTATATCAGTTTGGGTAAAATGGACATTTTTACTATATTAATTTTCCTGATCCATGAAGGTCCTTCCATCTTTTGTTGTCATTTTCAATTTCCTTCTTCAGGGGTTTAAAATTTTTGTTGTAGAGATCCTTGGTATTTTTGATTAGGTTTGTTCCCAGGTATCTTATTATTTTTGAGGCTATTGTGAGTGGGAAGGTCTCCTTGTATTCCAAACAAAAGACCCTGAATACCTAAAACAACCCTGAGTGAAAAATACAATACGGGGGGAATTGCCCTACCAGACTTCAAACTATATTACAAGGTCATAGTCATAAAGACAGCCTGGTACTGGCACAAAAACAGACCAGTTGACCAATGGAACAAAATTGAAGATCCAAATTTGAGCTCATACAATTTCAGCCACCTCATATTTGACAAAGGGGCAAAAATCCCTCAGTGGAAGAAGGATAGCATCTTCAGCAAATGGTGCTGGCAAAATTGGATCACCATCTGTAGAAGAACAAAATTAAACCCATACCTCTCACCATGTACAAAAATCAACTCCAAGTGGATCAAAGATCTCAACACGAAGCCTGAAACCCTGAAGGTGATAAAAGAAAAAAAGTTGGCAACAACCTACAAGACATAGGTGTAGGAGGAGACTTTCTTTTTTTTTTTTTTTCTTTTGTCTTTTCGAGACAGGGTCTCCCTGTAGCTCCAGCTGTCCTGGAACTCACTCTGTAGACCAGGCTGGCCTTGAACTCACAAAGATCTGCCTGCCTGAGGAGACTTTCTAAACCAGACAGCAGCCACACAGGAAGTAAGGTCAACAGTTGACAAGTGGGACCTCATAAAACTCAAAAGCTTCTGTACAGTTAAAGAAACAATGAAGGAGGTGAAGAGAAAACCCACAGAGTGGGAAGAAATCTTTACCAGTGACACATCTGACAGAGCATTAACATCAATAATGTATAAACTACTAAAAAAACAAAGAAGAAAACAAATGACCTACTCAAAAGATGGAGTAAAGAGCTGAACAGAGTCTTCACCAGTGAAGAATTAAAGACGGCTGAGAAACATCTTAAAAAGTGTTCATCCTCATTAATAATTAAGGAAATGCAAATTAAAACCACTCTCAGATACCATCTCACTCCAGTACGGCTAGCTAAGACCAAGAAAACAAAAGACAACAGATGTTGGAGGGGTTGTGGGGAAAGGGGAACACTCATCCACTGCTGGTGGGAATGTAAACTTGTAAAACCACTATGAAAAGCAGTGTGGAGAACCCTGAAAAGATGGAATGAGCTTACCGCCTGACCCAATCATACTACTCCTGGGTATATACCCGAAAGACTCATCCTACCGCAAAGATATATGCACATCCGCATTTATTGCAGCTCTCTTCACAATAACAAAGAACTGGAACCAACCCATATGCTCCTAAACAGACGAGTGGATGACAAAAATGTGGTACATCTACACAATGGAGTACTATTCAGTGGTAAAGAAGGATGGCATTATGAACTTTGCATGTAAATGGATGGAGCTCGAAGCCATTATCCTGAGTGAGGTGACACAGTCCCAGAAAGACAAACGGAAAATGGTTTCCCTCATTTGTGGATGCTAACACCAAATTCCCCAGATGAAAGTCAAGATGAATGACAGTATGGTTATTGTTTTGTTTATCTGAAAGCAACTATGTTGTTATAATGTGAATTTCTCATTGGCCTCTAGAATCCACCCACAGATTATTTTTCAGACTCTGTAATTACTGTATATGGGTGGAGAGTAAGTATCCATATTTTAGAATAATATGAAATTAACAGAGGAAAATGTGAATTTCTAATCATAAAAAACAGACAGAGGAAGATGCAGGACAGTTATGGCAGAGTACATGATCTGGGATGGGATGGGGTGGGGTGGGGGGAATGTATAGGAGAATAATGCCTGAACAGAAATGAAAAATGATGAATGAAATACATAAAACATCAATAAAAAACCACATCTGGTAATGCATTGTCATTGAAATTACATTCCAGTTACATTTATAATAATTCACTGGTATTGCTTAAGATTTCATCAGTTTTGCATGCATATCAAATAAAAAATGTAAAGGAGGGGCTAGAGGGATCACATCCTGGACACCCCAGGACTTTTAGCCTCAAATCTTTGACAGTGATGGAGATGCTTAATTGCCATTGTCATCTCATTTTAATTTGGAATCACCCAGGGGAAACAGTTCAGGACCTGTCTGTGAGGTTGCTTTTGGAGATGATTAGTTGACACTGAAAGGGAAAGGCATCACCCTATGAGTGCCCTTCTTCCTTAAGGAAATTCTCCCCCACAACAGGAGGCTAGTAACTCAAAAATGTATGAATAGTCAAACTGTGGAGATTAGAAGTCTACCTACTTCTACCTAGTATGGTCTCATGAACATATTCAGCTTCACTCACCCAGGGCTGGAAAGAGGGGTGGGTGGAAAACTTGTAGAAGTCAGAGAGGTGGTGGAAGACCAAATAGGAATGAATCCTACAAGCTGCTGAGACCCTGTTCATATGAACCCACACCATTGGTATCAGCATATACAAGACCCACACATACTCAGCCAGACAAAAACCCAGCACAAAACTGCAATCTTGACTGAAGAAATATTGACAGCTGATTGTAGATGAGTGAGGAAGAACTGACTCTTTTTTTAGGAAAGAGACTCTGGACAAGCTCAGGGGATGAGCTGGCACTGAGGAATGAGCAGGGAGAATAATTTGGTCCAATGGACCCTAGCACAAATGATAGATTGTGTGAACTGTGAACTCCTAGATGTGGGGAGGTAGGGTGGTGCCTGCAGGGGGCTACAAAGAGAGAAGTGGTTATAAAGGAAAGACTGATTGAAAAATTAAGACATAAAAATTCAATAGAAAATTTATAATAAAAAGAATATATTAGTTTAGAATATCACAAAACAAGTATTGAACACCAAAGTTTTTCTCAAGAAGACCCAGCTTTGCTTCCATTCAAAGGCTTATTTTTTGTCATGAACTGGCTCAAGTCTAAGAATAGATGGATATGCTGGACATCTGCCCTTGGCAATCCAGTTAGAATTTTGTTAACTGCCCCAGAAATTTACTGGTGATTCAGTTCAAGGAATAGTTTGTTAGGCTTTCTATTCATATCCTTCCCCCTGGTACCATGCTGCTTTGTGAGTTGTATTGCTACTTTGATGCAGATGCTCTAGCAGGGTCTCCATATGCCTGTCATACAAGAATACTGCCACTTGAGAACTAGGCACCCTTAAACATTTGGGTGTTTCCTGTTAAGAGACTGAAGTCTTCTCTCTAGGTTCTGCTCACAGAAATGTTTTCCCATTGTACCTGTCAGTGTGTTTGGGGAAGATAGTGCAATTCACTAAACTTGAATCTGAAGTACAATTCTAGGATATATTATTCCCTAAAATATGTCTATTAGAGAAATAGCTTATTGGGTAAGTTGCCTGTCAGACAACCACAAAGACGTGAGTTTGAAACTCCAGCACCACTGGCAAGCCTGGCTTGTGATCCCTAGTGCTTTTATGGCAGCGTGGCATGTGGAGGCAGGAGAATTTCCAGAATCATGAGCCATCTAGACTGCTATATGCAGTGGTGAGCCATCAAATATATTTTGATGATGATGATGATGACGATGAAGATAGAAATAAAGATCTGTCCCGTTGGGCAAAGTGAGTACCAATACCTGAAGCTATACTTTGATATCTACCTAAACATTGTCATAGTACATGCCTTCATGCATAAACACACACATGAAGTACATACACACACAATATTGGTGATCATTTTCCATAAAATAGCTTCTTTCAATCTGTCTTGTCTGAATAAATTCATAATTTCAGCCACTGAAAATTCAGAGGAATAATAAACACGGCTTTTGTACTTTTCTTAGTCATTCAGTGTTGGTGATACAAAACATAAACTCTTTTGGTAAGAATCACAAAGATGAGGCAGATTTTAGAATAAAAAAATCACCTTGAAGCATGGAAATGTAACCCTGACCATAACTGAAACATCAGTGTATTTTCACATGGAAATAAGGAACACAAGAGAGTTTCTCTTTGAACAGGTTCCTTCAGAACATTCTAGTGACAATTACAACACATCATTTTGTTGTTATTTGTACTTATTATATGCTGAATCACATGATGACTACTTATTGGAAATAGGAGGGCCTTCATGCAATATTTTGAATTGGAATAATAAATTAAGTATGATATATCACCCATTGTTACCTGTGATACATATTTTCTGCTTAAATTCATTCTTAAATCTGTGAACTATGACAATTAGCTTAATGGAAACAGATATATAACCAAGTTTAATAAAAAAATTAATTAATTTATTTTTTAATATATATTTTGTACAAGATTATCAAATCTAGACCCGTGTTCCCCACACTATGTCCCCAACCCACCAGAGCTCATGTATTCTGCCAAATATGCTTTTCATCTCTTTCTCAGTCTTTCTCTATATTCTCCATGTGGAAGTTGACTGTTTTGAGCAGAAGTTCACTGTTTCAGTCAGTTCTTTGATGCAGTCCTTTCTGTTGTTGTTGTTGTTGTTGTTGTTGTTGTTTCCAATATGCATCACTCCCAACTTCTTGGACAAAAGCTCAAGGGGCCGTGCACAAGAAATACTTACAACTAGGTAATTGGCACTAGCATCCACAGATGAGGGATACAATTCGTCGTTTTTTTTTTTGTTTTTTGTTTTTTTTTTTTCTGGGAAGTTTAATAAAATTTTATTGAGCTTTTGTAAATTTCAAACTGTTTCTTTTTCTCTTGGATTAAAAAAAAGAAATGATGTGAAAAGACTATTAAAAAAGAAAGAAAATCTCTCTGGTATTTTGTCAGCTTGGCATTCAGAACTCCTTAGGGGAAACTTGACTTTTGAATTCAACTTAACAGAAAAGCCCCTATGAACTCTGTCATGAGAATAAGTATCACAGAATCTGACACAACTGTGGATAAGCAGATAGCTCAAAAGCAAAGCTTCCCTCACAGAAATGTAAGTGTGGTGATTAATTAAGCAGCTAGAGAGAGCTGATGAGTAAGCTAGGAGCACAATTCTCTCTGTGATGGGGAGAAATGAACATCTCCAATCACAGTAAATTAATTCAACCACATATAAAATCTTATAACTACATGACCTGTATAATTTCAAATAGCTGGAAGAATTTTTATGTGATAAAATAATAAGCAAACACAGCAATGTAACCACGTACTGATTTAAAATACTCAACAGTCATTAAGTTCTATGTGTCGATAAAGCATTAAAAATAAACAATGCAAAATTTCCTTAAGAAAATTTTAATGTTATATATGCATACACACACACCATATATAACCTTAAAGCTTTATCTCTACTGTTAAATTTCATAGTGCTGGAAGATGCTATGCATGCTACCAGAAGAGAAACGTACTGATTTAAAATACTCATCAGTCATTAAGTTCTATGTGTCGATAAAGCATTAAAAATAAACAATGCAAAATTTCCTTAAGAAAATTTTAATGTTATATAAACATACACACACACCATATATATATATATATATATACACACACACACACACATATACACAAAATAATTTAAGAAATAAAATGAACAACTTTTAGATACACTTCTATTACTCAGGGGAAGGGGTTAATCTATGCTACTGCAGATGATGCTTTTTCACAAGTATGAGGTATCTCTATGCACTGTAGACTCCTAAAGTTCAGAAACTATGTGTTATTTGTTATTTGTCTGAATTTTATCACAGAGGACACCAAGGGAACTGTTGTGCCTAGTTTTCCACACCCAAAATGGAGCTTGCTTAGAACACAACAGTTCTTTCTGGAACAGAATGTGGAGATCTTATTGGCACAGGGTGGCTATAGACTCACTCTTTTTCAGGATATTAGGGATCCCTTAAGAGAGCTGTTGTTCACCCTCATGTCTAGAAAAGGAGATTTAAGGTGGGAAGGAGCTGTTGAGAGGCTCAGGGACCAGCGCTTTCCTCGCTGGCCATGGCATCCGGGTCTCTGAATCCCAGTGCTGACAGAACTGTGCCTCCATCTTTACTGGGGATTCAGGAGTAGTTTGCTGAACTAATACTGTCAGTTATCAGTGTTGAATGAGGAAGTCAAAGGACTGGCACGGTGGTAATTATCAGTGTTAGTATCTCTGTTATCCGTTAGCTTCGGTTTATTACCACTAATAGTTTGGGCATATTAACAATCAATAGTAATTATACCACACATTTTATCATACTTCCTAGCTAGGAAAATGTTCTCATCAGCATTGGTGAAATACAACTAATATATATATATTACACCTCATAGGTGAGGCAGACAGGAGAGACAAGGGAGTGGAACTTTAAAACTCATAGCTCTGACTTGCAGGAGCTTGGTCCTACCTAATAATGTCCTTAGCACACAATAATGTCCTTTCAGATGTCAAAGCAGAGCCCAGGCCATGTTTTGAGTAATACCTTTTATTGGACAAACTGTCTTGTATTGACACAGAGGCTTCTCTGCCTACAGAAATCCTTTCCTGGGAGTCAATCCCTCACTGACCTCAAGGGGAGTTTTCTGTATCCCCAAAGCTTATCTGTCAATATTTCCACCATTAGTCCAATAAAAGGGATTACTTGAAACTTGACTCTACATTTTGTCTGACCGATAAAGGCAAGTAATTAAAAATATTGAGTTAGGAACCAAGACATATTGGGGACTGTTATGCTTCAGTAGCTACATTCTTGAAAAATAATTTACTCACTATTAAAATACAGTTTGTGGGTTCTTTTCCTAGGTTAGGTAGTCTAGACTTTTCCCAAAATCAATCCAGGTTTTCAGAGCCAGGTGTGTTTCCATATGCCCCTCCCCAGTCACCTTTAGGGCCAGAGGAAGCACCTGTGAGGTGCTGGCCTAGAGAGGATGGTAAGCTAGGACAACGGAGCAACAGGTTGAACCATGTGGCTGGTGAGGCAAGGTGGTGCCTTGGAAAGTTCTTTAGTTCTAGTTCCCTCATCCTTGACAAAGTGGGGTGACTCACTGAGTGTGCTTTCTGTTACTCAGAAAACAGAACTCTGTGTCGTTTCCAGGGAGGTAGGGTTCAGATGGAACTCTGTGTCATTAGTACTCTGTTTGATGGTGTTGATATCCTCATCTTCAGTCCATGTGCACAATGCTCTACTCTGTGCCACAGGTGTAACGAGTGATAAATTACTGCTCTAAAATGTCAACCCCTCTGGGTCAGGACTTTGTCGTTTATTTTGGTATTGAGATATAAGCACCTAGACCACAATGAATAAGTGCTGAATTAATGAATGAATAACAATAAGTAAATAAAATGTTCAGAAGAAATTTGGAGCAAAAAGCCCTCAACTGGGGACTGGAGAGATGGCTCAGCAGTTAAGAGCACTTATTACTCCAGGTTCTCTTCTCCCATAGCAGCTAACACCTGTCCTTAACTCCAGTTCCGGGGGATCCTTATGCCCTCTTCTGGCCTCCACAGGCATTGCAGTCATGGCCGCATTTACATAACATGCAGGTAAAACGCTCATACTCATAAGATAAAAATAAAATATTTTCTTTTAAAGTCCACATTTAACAAGTTCTGTGAATGGGCTGTGTGTCTGAAAGACTGCAAGAAATCTACCCACTTTATGGCAAGGCCTTTGATCGGTATTATATTTTGTTGTATTTTTTTAATTGTGTGTGTGTGTGTGTGTGTGTGTTTTCAGTGCCTGCAGAGGCCAGAAGAGGGCACTGCAGCCCCTAGAGCTGGAGTTACCAGTGCTTGAGAGCCACTAAACATGAATGTTGGAAACCAAATTCTGATCCTCTGCAAAACCACTACACTCAAACCACTGAGCCAGCTGTCCAACCCTCAAGACTTTGATCAGGAATGCTGCTTGTTGTTCATATAAAGAAGGCCTTAGGCAATAGTAACATCCCTGGAGTAGTATTGAAACACCTTCTGACTCCATGCCACCAATATCAAAAATTCCAGGTCAACCAGATGGCCTCCCATCTATCAGAAACCCAAGAAAAGCATTGTCATTCCTGGTCTAGACCAGGTGCAGCTACCAAGCCCAGAGAGAAAGCTGTGTCCTCAGCATTTGGCAGATCCTAGAGTTTTTCTGAGTAAGTAGAGAAATATAGGTCAGGAGAAGTAAATCCACAGATGATCATTAGTAGGATTAAATGATATAAAATAGCCTTTTACATTTTATTTTTGGGGTGGTGAGTGGTGCTGGGAATTGAACCCAGGGGCTCACACATGCTAGGCAAGCACTTCACCACTGAGCTACATCCCCAGCCCTCTTTAAAAACTTCAATATTTTGAGACTAGGACTCAGGTCTCTCTAAGTTGCCCAGGCTGGCATGCCCAGGCAGGCTCTGAATGCATGCTGTCCTCATGCATTCTCTCTAGTATCTGGGGTTATAGGCCTATGCCACCAGGCTTGATGTAAATTAGTCCTTTGAAGAAAGATCTGACTGACAAAAGTTATAGAAATGAGCTTTTTTTTTTTTTTTTTTTTTTTTTTTTTTTTTTATATATATATATTTAATATATATATAGTTAATTTGTGTGTGTGGTGTAGCATATATAAACATTAAATTTCTTAAGGAAATTTTGCATTGTTTATTTTTAATGCTTTATCGACACAATAGAACTTAATGACTGTTGAGTATTTTAAATCAGTACGTGGTTACATTGCTGTGTTTGCTTATTATTTTATCACATAAAAATTCTTCCAGCTATTTGAAATTATACAGGTCATGTAGTTATAAGATTTTATATGTGGTTGAATTAATTTACTGTGATTGGAGATGTTCATTTCTCCCCATCACAGAGAGAATTGTGCTCCTAGCTTACTCATCAGCTCTCTCTAGCTGCTTAATTAATCACCACACTTACATTTCTGTGAGGGAAGCTTTGCTTTTGAGCTATCTGCTTATCCACAGTTGTGTCAGATTCTGTGATACTTATTCTCATGACAGAGTTCATAGGGGCTTTTCTGTTAAGTTGAATTCAAAAGTCAAGTTTCCCCTAAGGAGTTCTGAATGCCAAGCTGACAAAATACCAGAGAGATTTTTCTTTCTTTTTTAATAGTCTTTTCACATCATTTCTAGTTTTTTTAATCCAAGAGAAAGAAACAGTTTTGAATTTACAAAAGCTTGATAAAAATTTTATTAAACTTCCAGAAAAAAAAAAAACAACAAAAACAAAAAAAACGACGAATTGTATCCCTCATCTGTGGATGCTAGTGCCAATTACCTAGTTGTAAGTATTTCTTGTGCACGGCCCCTTGAGCTTTTGTCAAGAAGTTGGAGTGTTGCATATTGGAAACACAACAACACAACAACAACACAAACAGAAAGGACTGCATCAAAGAACTGACTGAAACAGTTGAACTTCTGCTCAAACAGTCAACTTCCACATAGGAGATTAGAGAAGACTGAGAAAGAGATGAAAGCATTTTGGCAGAATACATGAGCTCTGGTGGGTTGGGGCATAGTGTGGGGACACGGGTCTAGATTTGATATCTTGTACAAAATATATATTAAATATATTAATTAATTTTTTTATTAAACTTGGTTATATATCTGTTTCCATTAAGCTAATTGTCATAGTTCACAGATTTAAGAATGAATTTAAGCAGAAAATATGTATCACAGGTAACAATGGGTGATATATCATACTTAATTTATTATTCCAATTCAAAATATTGCATGAAGGCCCTCCTATTTCCAATAAGTTAGTCATCATGTGATTCAGCATATAATAAGTACAAATAACAACAAAATGATGTGTTGTAATTGTCACTAAGTGTTCTGAAGGAACCTGTTCAAAGAGAAACTCTCTTGTGTTCCTTATTTCCATGTGAAAATACACTGATGTTTCAGTTATGGTCAGGGTTACATTTCCATGCTTCAAGGTGATTTTTTTATTCTAAAATCTGCCTCATCTTTGTGATTCTTACCAAAGAAGTTTATGTTTTGTATCACCAAACATCTGAATGACATACAGAAAAGTACAAAAGCCGTTGTTTATTATTCCTCTGATATTTTCAGTGGCTTGAAATTATGAATTGATGATTCCAAGACCAGACAGCATTGAAAAGAACGCTATTTAGTGGAAACTTGATCACCATTACTGTTATGTTGTGTATGTATCAGTGTGGTTTAGCATTGAATAGGCATGTACTAAATGACAATGTTTAGGAGATATCATAAGTATAGCACTTCAGGTATTGGTACTCCACATTTGCCAAAGGGACGATCTTTATTTCTGAAATCTTCAATCGTCAATCATCATCATCAAAAGCAGTATTTGTTGATGGCTCACCACTGCTTTTTTATAGCAGTCTAGAGGCTCATGATTCTTGATAATTCTCCTGCCTCCACATGCCACGCTGCCATAAAAGCACTAGGGATCACAAGCCAGGCTTGCCAGTGGTGCTGGAGTTTCAAACTCACGTCTTTGTGGTTGTCTGACAGGCAACTTACCCAATAAGCTATTTCTCTAATAGACATATTTTAGGGAATAATATATCCTAGAATTGTCTTCAGATTCTAAGTTTAGCTGAATTGCACTATCCTTCCCCAAACACACTGACAGGTACAATGGGAAAACATTTCTGTGAGCAGAACCTAGAGAGAAGACTTCAGTCTCTTAACAGGAAACACCCAAATGTTTAAGGGTGCCTAGTTCTCAAGTGGCAGTATTCTTGTATGACAGGCATATGGAGACCCTGCTAGAGCATCTGCATCAAAGTAGCAATACAACTCACAAAGCAGCATGGTACCAGGGGGAAGGATATGAAAGAGAAAGCCTCAACAAAACTATTCCTTGAACTGAATCACCAGTAAATTTCTGGGGCAGTTAACAAAATTCTAACTGGATTGCCAAGGGCAGATGTCCAGCATATCCATCTATTCTTAGACTTGAGCCAGTTCATGACAAAAAATAAGCCTTTGAATGGAAGCAAAGCTGGGTCTTCTTGAGAAAAACTTTGGTGTTCAATACTTGTTTTGTGATATTCAAACTAATATATTTTTTTATTATAAATTTTTCTATTGAATTTTTTAGGTCTTAATTTTTCAAATCAGTTCTTCCTTTATAACCAACTTACTCCCTTTGAGCCCCTGCAGGCAACACACTTACCTCCACCACCATCCTCCACCCCATCAAGTTCAACACAAATATATGTCATTTGTGCTAGGGTCCATTGGACACAAATTATTCTCCACTGCTCATTCATCTCAGGCAGCTCATCCCCTGCTTGTCCAAGTCTCTTTCCTAAAAAAAGAGTCAGTTCTTCCTCACTCTACAATACAGCTGTCATATTTCTCAGTCAAGATTGCTGTTTGTGCTGGTTTTTTGTCTGGTTGAGTATGTGTGGGTCTTGTGTATTTCTGATCCAATGGTGTGGGTTTACATATGAACAGGGTCCAGAGCTTGCGGGATTCATTCCTATTTGGTCTTCCACCACCTCTCTGACTTCTACAAGTTTTCCACCCACCCCTCTTTCCAGCCCTGGTGAGTTGCAGCTGAATATATTCCATGAGAACATATAGCGTAGAAGTATAGGTAGACTTCTAATTCTCCAAGTTTGACTATTCATACATTTTTGAGTCTCCTAGCCTCCTGTTGTGGGGGAGAATTCTCTTAAGGAAAGAAGGGGCACTCATAGGGTGATGCCTTTCCCTTTCAGTGTCAACTAATCATCTCCAAAAGCAACCTCACAGACAGGTCCTGAACTGTTTCCCCTGGGTGATTCCAAATTACAAATGATGATGACAATGGCAATTAGCATCTCCATCACTTGTCAAAGATTTGAGCTAAAAGTCCGGGGTGTCCAGGATGTGATCCCTCTAGCCCACTCCTTTACATTTTTTATTTGAATGTAAGCAAACTGATGACATCTTAAAGCAATACCAGTGAATTAGTTAGTAAATGGATAACTGGAATGAACTTCAATGACAAGTGCATGTTACCAGAGTGGTGGGGTTTTAGAGGGGTGTTTAGTGAGTGCGTCATCCAGTCTTTTTGCCATTTCGTGTTAGCCAGTATTCGTCTCGTCTATTGCACTATGCCCCACCACCCACCATATCCCATCAGAGTCATTGTACTGCTGCCATAACGTCCTGCATCTCTCTCTGGTCTGTTTTGTATGATTAGAATTCACATTTTCCTGCTGTTAGGGATTCAGTGTTATGCGAAAATCATGGTACTTACTCTCTACCCATAATACAGTAATTACAGGTCTGCAAATAATTGTGGGTGGATTACTAGAGGCCAATGAGGAAAATTCACAGTGATAACAACTAGTGCTTGTCAAAGATAACACATACAATAACACTATACTGTCATTCATCTTGACTTTTATCTGGGGATTTGGTGTGTTAAGCCATCACACAAATGAGGGAGACCATATTGTCGTTTGTTTCTGGGACTGTGTCACCTCATCTCAGATAATGGCTTCGAGCTCCTCCATTACATGCAAAGTTAATGCATCCTTCTTTACGCACTGAATGATAAGTACTCCACATTTGTGTAGATGTATCTCACTTTTTGTCCAATCCACTCGTACTGTTTAGGAGGCCATATCGGTTGTGGTTCCAGTTTGTGCAGTGAAGAGAGCTGCAATAAATGCGGATGTGACATATAGTCTTTGCGGTAGGATGATGGCCTTGGGTATATACTCAGGAGAGCGAGGATGTGGGTCTAGGCGGTAAGCTGCATTCAGTCTGTGTCAGGGTTGCTTCCCACAGCATCTGCGTTTCATAGTGGAGGTACAGGGTTACATTCAACCAGCAGGGATGAGGTGTCCTCCCCCACACACCCTCCAACATTCTGTGTCTTTTGGTTTTCTTGGTTTAGCTAGGCCGTAGCTGGTAGTGAGATGGTATCTGAGTAGTGGTTGTAATTTTGCATTTCCTGTAAGTTATTAATGAGGCAGAAACACTTTTTAAGAAGTTTCTCATGCCGTCTTTTAAATTCTTCACTGGTGAAGTACTCCTGTTCAGCTCTTTTACTCCATCTTTGAGTAGGTCATTGTTTTTCTTTGTTCTCTTTTTATTGTTAGTAGTTTATACATTTATTGAAGTTAATCGCTCTGTCAGATGTGTCACTGGTATAAAGTTTCTTCCACCTCTGGTGGGTTTTCTATCTCATCCATCCTCATTGCTTTCTTTAACTGTACAGAAGTTTTGAGATTTTAGAGGCAACTTGCTCACTGGTGACCTAAAACTTTCCGGTGCTGTGGCTGCGTCTGGTTTAGAACGAGTTCTCCTCAGGCACGGGCTAATCTTGTGAGTTCAAGCCAGCCTGGTCTACGAGTGAGTTCAGGACAGCTGGGCTACAGGGAGACCCTGTCTCGAAAAGACAAAAGAAAAAAAAAAAAAAAAGAAATGTTGCCTCCTACACCTATGTTTTGATAGGTTGTTTGCCAACTTTTTTTCTGTTTATCACCTTTCAGGTTTCAGGGCTTTCGTGTTGAGAGTCTTTGGATCCACTTGGTAGTTGATTTTGTTGTACAGCGTGAGAGGTATGGGTTTAATTTTGTTCTTTAACAGATGTGATCCAATTTTGCCAGCCACCATTTGCTTGAAGATGCTATCCTTCTTCCAACTGGGAGATTTTGCCCCTTTTGTCAAATATGAGTGTGTGCTGAAATTGTATGAGCTCAATTTGGATTTTCATATTTTGTTCCATTTGGTCCACTGGTCTGTTTTGTGCCAGTACACCAGGCTGTCTTTTTTTTTTCTTTCTTTATTNTTTTCCTGGGATGAGAGAAAGCTGCCAGGGTAGATGTAGCCCATAACAACATGTGATGGGCCAGGGCTCAAGTCTTGCCCAGCCCTTTATGAACTGTGTGTCTCTGACCAAATTACTTAATCTCACTAAGCTTCAATTTCTCATTTGTAAAGTAGGAGTTATTACTACCTATCTATTCAAGTTATTAATAGTAGTATAGGGCACAGTGTATGGGAAGCTTTATACAGTGGCTGGCACAGAATCAGTGTTTATAATTAGAAGAGTATAAGCCAGAAGAACTGCCAAAAAAAAAATCACGATTAAATGAGTCAGGTTGAAGCAAACTTTAATATGAAGAATAATAAGAAAACACTCAGGAAAACTTGCATTACATGAGACCACTGAGTACCAAGATAATACATCCTTCCATTCGCTTTCTGTTTCTACTTCCAATCAAGAATCCTTTCTAGAAGGGTTGTCCTTGGAGAACTTGGAGTCTAGTGGGAGGCCTCGCCTACAACTCACTCTATACGCCCATGATATTTACAAAGTGTAGGATGCACTATAAGTGGTGGCACAAATAAGAATGTTGGCAGGGTTGTGAGTAGAAAAAGTAAGAAAAGGCTGGTAGTCACTGTTCTTAGTGATCATCTATTGAATGCATACTATGTGCTAAGAATGGTGTGGGTGGTGGTGGAGGAGAGGCTTCTTCTCTTAGCAGTTAGGAGCAGAAACTGCTTTTCTACATAGAGTTGGTTCCCAGTACCTACAACTCCAGTGGCCTCACAACGCCTGTACTCCACGCTCCGCCCTTCCAGCTTCCACGGCACCTGCACTCATATGAAGACATATTCCACACATGCACAAATACACATAATTAAACATTTTTTTTCAAAAAGAGGCTGGAGAGAGGCTATGCAGCCGTTTAGAACACTTGCTGCTCCTGCTTTACAGAGGACCTGCATTCATTCTAGCATCACATGGCAGCTCACAAACAGCTCTATAACTCCTTTCCAAGATATCCAATGCCCTCTTCTGGCCCGCTTATTACACTTCCCCACATGTGGTACAAATACCCACACAGACTCAGATGCATACCCACAAAATAATTAAATAAATAAATCTTTAAAAATAAATCCCTTAAAAAAAATTATACTTTCTGGAGAGAGCAACATAAGGTTTTATTATCCTGATAGTTAATCTTGATTGCCAACACAAGTGGATTGAGAAGCACCCAGGAGGTTGCTGAAGCACATTCTGGGTGTGCCTTCAAGGTTGTTTCCAGAGACGGTGGGCACATGGGACAACAGCAGACCTGGGATAGACTGTCCCATGTGGGTTACACCAGCCACATGGCCCAGAGGGAACAGAGCAAAGGGAGCGAGCCACTGGCACAGGTCCCATCTTCTCTCCACTCTGGCCCCTCACAGGCCTTACTGCCATGGTGGTTTAGCTTTGCCAGGGGCCCCAAAGCAATGGAACCAGTGGCCTTGAACCATGAGCCAAAATGATTCTTTGTTTTCTAAATTTATTTTAGGGGGCGGTTAAAGCACACTTGCTGTTCTTTGCAGAGAACCCAGGTTCGGTTGCCTAG
The DNA here is from genome assembly GCA_009823505.1 of Rhizomys pruinosus. NCBI lineage: Eukaryota > Metazoa > Chordata > Mammalia > Rodentia > Spalacidae > Rhizomys > Rhizomys pruinosus. The sequence goes on from VZQC01004982.1 coordinate 285,692, forward strand.
CCCCACCCACATGTGTGGACTAACAACCAGTCGTAACCTCCAGTTCCAGTGGGATTCGTGTGCCGATTCTTGACGCTCTATGTGATAGTGTTGACATGCGTGCAACATAAAACATTACAGGCAAGACATACACTCACTACACATAAAATAAAATATGATACAATATGTTCAACAAGTATTTTTACCATCTGAAGAGGTAGCACAGTGATTAAGAACATAGGTTCTGCTCTTGTAGAAGATCCAGGTTTGTTTGAAAATGCTGTACCCACATGGCAAGCTAACCAACTGATTATTACTCTCTTGCCACGGAATCCAACACCGCCTCTATCTATCCTCCGGGCGCTGCATGACACAGCGGTATCACTTTGGCATACATGCAGGCAAATAAAATTCACAAAAAAAAATACAAAAAAAATCAGGGGCTGGAGGAGTCGGCTTAGTGGCTTAGAGCACTTTGAACCTGATGTCTTGCCGAGGACCCGAAGTTGATTCCCAGCCACCCACGATGTATGATGTAGAAAGTCTTTAAGCCCGGGTGTATGGTAGTTGCACCACCTTTAATCCTAGCACAAGTGGGGAGGAAGGGTAGTGTGGTGCTTTCTGTTAAATTCCTCAGGCCAGCTGGTTACACGAGTGAGTTCCAGGCCAGCTGGGCGGGCTTAACGGAAGGACCCCGTTATCTAAATAAATAAATAAATAAAATAAAATACAATAAATAAATAATAATAATAATAATCAGAAAAATTATTTATTTTTAATTGTATTTTTAATTATATTATATGTGATTCTGTGCTATTCTGGGTTTGTGTGGTAAAATGCATGTGAATGCAGTGGACTGCAGAAGCTGTCACAAAGCGGACAGATCCACCCTGGAACTGGGAGCTTAGAGGAGAGTTATGTGCGCTGTCTGATCGTGGACTGCTGGGACCCTGAATTGGGTCTCTGCCAGGGCAGTAACACGTCTCGAAACCACTGAGCCATCCTCTCCAGCCCTGCATGGAACTACTGCTTTTGTTTTTCGTTTTTTCAGTTTTTTTCGCTCAGGTATTCATGCAAGCACTATGTGTACTAACATATTATCCACATTTCACAAATGCAACTACAGAGGCTTTGGAGGTTATGGAACATTTTTGAGTCTCATGCTATCATAAATATACCATAATAAAACCCAAAATTAAAAAACAGACACCCCCCCAACCCACACCCCGTAAGCCTAGGATCTGTGTCCTTAACAGTGGTTAGTGTGCTCCTTGGAAAACTGTGGACTCATCATGCAGAGGCCTTGAAGAACTTCGTAGAGGATTCTGCATCCCTTCCTCTCCTGTTGACAAATCCCGATCCTAGAAACACTGGGGCCACACAGAACTCGACAGAGGAAATGGCACCTTGCTTCACCCGACCACCACACTCCTCGTACTCCTTCCTGGCAGGGAGGCTGGTAAGTGAGCCTTGAGTTGCCTGGGGACTTCAAAGGAAAGGTCCTTATGCGTTTGCAAGTGACTATCCTGCTGGGTTATTTTTGTTAATAACTGTGCTTTTACACAGCATGGCCGCCCCGTGAACATCTTGCTTCATTTTCTCTCCTTCAGAGAATGCACAGCTCTCCACTCTGCCTGTCATGTGGGTTGACTGGGAGCAATACTTTCAAAAGTCCAGGCATTCTATGGTAAGTGTATTTTTAAAACCATGCAGTTCTCACATTAAAGAGAAATAGCAGTACATTCGGCCCTGGAAACCTTTCCCCTACGGCATGGCATTACTTTAATTCACTGGCTCCTTGTAATCAAGATCTAATAAACAGCACCTTTAAATAAGTCCTAACACAGCCTGCATTGTTACAATCAATTGAACTACTTAAAACAGAGAGCTCGGAGGCTATCCGGAGGCTCTCTGAGCTTCCCTCTGTTTTATAACACACCCTCAGACAAGGTGTGTGAAAAGGTCAAGACAGCATGTAGGCTTCTGCATTAAACAGCACAGCACTAATTAGTTTTGGGGACAATGGGGGCTCTGTTAGTGTGTTCTAATATTTTGATGCTTCGTTTTGCTTGAGACCTCCAACTGCAGTTCACAAAAGCCCTTCTTCTTCTATCTCAAGTATCTGACCGTCCCTCCCTCATTGGAACTCCCAATCCTAATGGTCTGATTCCACCGCTATTTTCATCTGTAGTTGCATCTAAACCTATACAGCCCATAGATTGTTCTATTCTGGCATTTCATGAACGATGTCTAACTCATTGACAAGGGAGTATACCATTGGACAGAGAAACTCAAACAGAACCAATGTTAGTTGGGCAGAGATTTTTTATGTCTCTACATATGTATTTTTTTAAGCATGATTTCAAATCCCAAGTGTAAACTTTGTTTAAAAAAATTCCCATAAATCATACGTGGCGTCCGCTTGTTTCATAACATTAATTCAAGTAGTGTCATCCGAATATGCCTCAACACATAACTATCTATGTCTTATCGTGAATATCCTAGATACGATCATTAACATTTCATAGTGTCGTAAAATGGTTCTAAATGTGATTTCCACATTTCTGACTTTCTACTTAAATTCAAGAGGGAGCGTCGATAATACAGTTTTTCTTAAATCAGAGCGGTCTGCTCTTATTTATTCCCTCCCTGTGTGTTTGTGATGCTTGTTCTTCGTTCTGTATATGGGTACTATTTTTAAACACATTCTCTAAGAGGGAAGAGATGCAACTAGGAGGAACAACTCGGTAAGAATCTGAGGTCGGTTTTACCAGGTGACATATATTCAAAATACCAATAATGATAGGTAATTAGTGTAATTTACAGTGTGCAATATAACTTCCTATAAAATAAATGATGAACCAAAAGAAGTTTCCTCGGCTAACTCAGGAGTTGCCAGTTCCTTGTAAAAGAGAGATGTATAGCATTTTCTAGCATCACTCGTTCCTTCTTAAAAACACTGGGAGATGAAATGCTTACAGTGGTCCCAGTTATTCAAAGGACTCCAGGTGTTTCTCTCATAATATGTTCTGGTTGGTGGGGTTCCAGTCATAGCTCTCTCCCAGCAGGTGAAGATGCTGGGTCCCAAAACACACACACCACACACACCCGTACTCACATACACACAACATGTACTCACACACACACACTTTGTCTTAAACATACTACATATCCATACACATAAATTCATCACACACAGTATACACACCACATACCATACCCTCACACATAGTCAAACACACCACTCACACATATTCTCCCACACACCACTACACCACATCCTTCCATACACACACACTGTCTCTCAACACACACTTTATCTTAAGCACACACATATCCATACACATACATTCCATGCCACATAGTCACTGACACACTACAGCCACCCTCACACATATCAGACCACCTCACACATATTCTCAAGCACACCACCTACCACACACCCACACACCACACACACGCACACACACATACTCCTCCAATACTGTTCTTCCATGAGATGACAAGTCATCAAATCTATAGATGGAAACAAAACATCCCCGTCCATTCCTCCCTCCTCTACAGCAATAGAAAAGCTGCATTGCCGGCTCAAGACCTGGGCTAGATTGACCGTGTCACCATTTTACTATGCAGAAGGAGGGGCTTATGATGCCCCATCCTCGCTGAGGGCCTCTGGGTAAAGAAAATGGATTATCTGTAGGAAAGGAACTGTTGAGAAGAAGAGGGGTTTCAGGGTGAGAAAAGAGGGTGAGAACAGCCAATAAAGGTGAAATGCCCCAAACTCGGTGTGTACATGTAAAAGAAATTGTATTGGCCTGGGAAACAGAGCTCTCACCTCGAAGGGGGGTAAGGGATACTTTATTCTGTAGCCAAATATATCGACTATGGCCAGGAGACACAGGTATTCAGTTACCCCAATAACAAGTTTAGAACTGAAATAGTTTTATGAAGTCCTAAAATACAGTGCTGGGAACATGGGTCGGAGGCTACAGGAAAGCAGGGAGGCTGTGCCGGGTGACAGATCTTAGCCTTTGAGTTGGCTTAAGCTAGTGGTCTGTTAATAACATCCAAAAGGTTCTGCTGTATCAGTCACAAGGAAGTAAGGGCCCCACACAGAGGTGCACAATGAACAAGTTACTAACAGGGCTAAAGAACCGGAAATTTGGAATTGGATCTGCATATTCTCACTTTCCAACATCATGGGTGCTTATCACTTCAGCCTTGTAGAATCTTCAACACACGTTGTGGCTTTTTTCTGGGAACTTTTAGTTATGAGTTCTAGTCCTTTATCTTAAAAGGTAGCATCTTTCTAGAGAAATCAATACACTACTGTTCGTTTGTTCTGACTAGACAAACCCAAGCAACAGGGCATCAAGGCAGGTGGGAGCATCCCTCCCCAGCTGCTGTCTTATGGGACATCTCCTTCAACCGTCTCCTTTTAAAGCTTCCTCGAGGCCAATGTAATTGTGAAGAGACAAGACCTGAAGAAAGAAATCCAATCAAAATCCAATTGTATATAAAAAAAGACTTATTTTTATTATGTGTAGTAACTGGTGCAGGAGCATCCCGAGGCAGAAGAGGACATTGGGTCCCTGAACTGGATTTCAGAAATTGTGAGGGTGGGATTGGGGGGTTGGGGAACTGAACTCTGGTCCTCTGCTCTTGCAAGACACGCAAGAGGCGGTTAACTGGTACTGAGCCATCTTCCAGGCTGTATAAGCCAGTTCTTCATAAGCAAAGCATGCTAAGGTGCTCACCATGGGTGAGACACCGTAGTAAACATGGCAGCACATTGCCTTATTTCAGCCCATTAAATACCTATTATTTTTTTTATTAATTTATTTATTTCTATATGTGTATGAATGTACTGTCTGCATGTAAGTTTGTGCACCCGTGTCGTGCATGTGCGTGCCCCAGAGGTTCAGAAGAGGGTCTCAGATTCCCCTGGAACTGGAGTTCTCCTGGAACTGGAGTTTCAGACGGTTCTTGGCCGCCGTGTGGGTGCTGGGGTCGAACCGGTCCTCTGGTAAGAGCCGGTCGGCACTTCTTAACCGCTAGGCATCTCTCCAGCCCTAAATACCTATTATTTAATAAAATATTTTATTACTGTTTTGCGTTGTGTTTCATACCTCATTTCTCAGTCCAATTTAGACACACTCCCTTTTCTATGTCCCTCAATCCCACCCCAGTTCATGCATTCGCCATACTGTCTTTCATCTTTTTTTAATCTCCACTTTGTTAGAGGTAAACAAAACCTGAGGCTCGGGTCGAGTAATTTCCATAAGGTTACAGAGCTCCTTAAGCACAACAGCTAGGACACCAAGGCAGGTCTCCCTAACCACAGAACCTACATTGTTTCCCAAAACCAGTGACTTAACTCTGCTCGGCTTTCATTTATATTCTGAGCTATTCCTGAACATTTCCAAGAATTCACCTTGTATGAATATTATCAAAACAATTTAATGGCATTTTCTAGCCCATAGAATTTCAACCCTCAATACAAGTGACACTCACATGGTGAGGAATCCTTCCCTCAAGACCAGACTCCACAAGCTATAAAGTGAAAAGAAGCCAGGAAACTCAGCAGGTATTCTGAGTCTTATGTTCTATTCTACAAAATGAAGGCTATACCAGCTACCTATGCCAGGCTCACTGGTAGGATAGTAGTTAACAATATATCAACCACTATCTATCAGATGTGATGACACAGCCTATATCCCAGCTACTCCAGTGTGAAAGGAAGATGATTCGAGGCCACCTCAGTATACCTAGCAAATGTGAAGCCAGCCTGGGGCTACATGAAGCACTCTGACTCGAAAAGACAACAAACTAAAATACTAACTTTCTGCTAAGTGCTATAAAAAAGCTTGTATAAAAAACTCATTTCTGGGGGCTGGAGAGATGACTCAGTGGCTAAGAGCACCGACTGCTCTTACAGAGGACCTGGGTTTGATTCCCAGCACCCATATGGCAGCTAAGAACCGTCTTTAAGCCAGCCGTGGTGGCACACGCCTTTGATCCTAGCACTGGGGAGGCAGAGGCAGGCGAATCTCTGTGGGTTCGGGCCAGCCTGGTCTACAGAGTGAGCTCCAGGCCAGCTGGGACTAAAGGGAGGGGGAACCCGTATCAAACAAGACTATATATATTTCAAGTAATTATTTTAAACATAAAATATAAAATATTGAAAATTTCAATTTTGGATAGAGCAGTCTGTATAAATTTTAAAGAATGATTAGTTCCATTCTAAAGTACTTAAAATACAATGAAAGAGCATTGTGCTTATGTCTATATTAGAGAAAATCAATTGCTTTCATAGATCACATAAAAACTTTTTAATTTTTCACACAATAGACAATTAGCAAACATATATGCAGGAACAAAGTTTTATGCTGAGAATTTAAGAGTTTTATATTTTATTTTCCATATAAACCCTTGCTCTGCTCCAGGTGTGGAGGTTAACAGAAGACTCCCAAATCATAGGAAGAACAATTTTATTAGACATAGAAGTGCCAGTAGACAGGGGATCAGTAATCTCATGAATTGACCCAGTTTTCTGAGTTTCAGTATTCACACAATAATGCTAGAATCTCCTAATGTCACCTGGAGGTACAGTAGGTGGGGAGAAAAGCCAGGGACCATAGCTTAGCAAAACTGAATGCTTTATTCTAAACAAAACGTTTATCTAGGTTCATTGCTTCACAAGTATGTGCTTCCCAGATTTTAGACAGCATTTTTATTGAGCTTTTGTACATTTCATACAACAGTTCTCAACCAAATTTTGACATACCCCCTCACAAAACCACTAAGCCTCATTAACTAGGCCATATATACTAAGTCCCATTTGCTCAAGCATTAGACACAGTTGTACTTGGGTGGAACTCATCCACTGCAATCTCTTTTGTCCTATCTAGAGATCTTAAGGAAGGTTAACTCTCCCTCACCCAGCCATTATCAGTTTCCAAAAGTTCTCAGGCTAGGCAAGCCTGCCAAACATTTTCCTCAAACCACTCTGGGCCTCTGTCTGATTCAGTTGGCATGGGCCTTGTGCTCAACATTGCCCTTGCCACAGTTTAAATGAGCAAGCTTCCAGTGCCTCTGTCTCCCCGTATTTGTTGAAATGGTCACTGTACCACAGGTAGGTGAGTCCTACCCAAGGACACACACTCTGCAGCTTTTTGTTCTCTAAAACTTAGTGAGTTGCAGGCTTCTGTGTGCATCACAATCTGTTGTATCGGGAAGCATTGCTGGTGAAGGTTGGATGCAGTAGTATGCTCTCTCCCCCTGTTCTATTATGTTCATAAGCTGTAGGGGTAGAGGTTCCAATGAAAATATTTTACCTAGGGGTGGGCAACTCCAGAGTAGCCTCCATCTATTGCAAAAAGAAGATTATTGGATGAATGGTGTTCTGTATATTTTTAAATATAAGTATCCATATTTAGGAAACGCAAGCTGGCAAGATATTTGTCTACGGATATGACAGTGCCATACGAGTTCACTCCCTTGGAGAGGGCTTTAAGTCTGATTAGATAGCTATTGATTTTACTCCAGATAACATTATCACTACTACACCAATAGAGGTATTTACTGTGCTGGTCATTGTGGTTATTAGGCTTTAGGTTGATTGAGTTTCTCTCTTAGCTGCTTGCATATTAGATTTGTTTGTTTTATTTTGTTGTTGTGGTGGTGTTGTTTAGTGAACCAATGAATTATGGAGTTTTTTTTTACAAGGTTATAGGTGAAAAGTTATTTACAGAAAGATAACACAAAAAACAGTTTCATCATCAAAATCCACCCAAGCATGTGTGCCAGGAAACCTGGAGCACACTGCATAACCTGCAGGCAGATCAACAGGTTGCAGAGTGTCTTTTTCAGGCAGTGCAGTTCATTAGAGCCTCTTCCAGGGAGCTGCCTGTTCTCTGCTCATTCCGGGCACCTGGGTGAGTTGGTCTCTTTCCAGTGGCCTGGATGGTCTGAAGGCATCTCTTAGCTGTCCTTGGGGTTGCATATATTTAGGGAGAGGGGAGGAGGGGCTAGTGAGCTGGTCAGTTTCAGAGGCTTCCTGAAGATATTGGTTCTTTTACTTTCCTTGCTTAAGGAGTTGCCCGGCAGGATAGAAGGCTTCAAGCCACCTCAAATAATCTTGTTTATCTCCCTTTAGATAACATATTGTGTACTTCCCTTAGTCATCATGTGGTTTACTAGCTTCCCCCAAGTTGGAAGGTTTTATCTGGGAGGATTTTATCACATAACAAGCATGTATACAAGTCATGGTGGGTTGGATGGTACTGTTGATTTTAATGTTGTGGTATGGATTCCTTCATTGTCTGAGCATGTAGCAGATTCACAAAAATAACTGTGGCCAGAAAATAAAAGAATCAACTGCTAAGTGTTTTCATTGGGATTGGGATTCCATTGTTCCCCTAGAGGCATGCCTCCAGTGAGCCCAGGACTTCGTACAGGCCCAGCCATCTCACAGTGCTGCCAAGCAGGGAAACAGGTCAATAGCACATGTGATTTTTTTTTTTTTGGTGCTTTTGAATCAGGGTATCCCTTTAGCTCCAGCTGGCCTGGAACTCACTCTGTAGACCAAGCTGGCTTTGGATTCACAGAGATCCACCTGCCTATGCCTACCAAGTGCTGGGATTAAAGATGTGTGCACATGTGTTTTTGAAGAACAGCCCAGCCCTAAACTATAGCACATAGTTGTGCATTACTAAACAATATTTTTATAATATATTTATACTAATTACTTTTTGTAAATTTTTGAGCTTTTGTACATTTCATATAACAGTAGTTAATCAAATTTAGACCTCTCTCTTCACCCATGTCCACAAGATCTCATGTATTCTGCCATATATGTTAAGACCCATCTGGTCAAGCATTTGTGCCCAGAAGTCTTTTGGTGCAGGTTCATCCACTGGAGTCTTGTCAGTCTATCTAGAGAGTTTAAGGCAGGTTTACTTTCCCTCACCCAGCAACAACCAGTTTCTGAACAGTTCCCAGGCTAGAGAAGTCTGGCTGCCCATTTCCCTAGCTCCACTCTGGGCCTTTCTCTGATTGAGTTGTCATGGGATTTGTGCTCAGTGTCACCATTGCAACAATTTAAAATGAGAAAGCTTCCCATGGCCTGAAAATGTCTGCTTCTGTATACTCATGGACCAAGCCTGGCTCATTATTTTTGTCCTCTCTGCTGCAATGGCCGCTGAGCTTGTGGTGGGGGAGGTTTAATATAGGAGTCCTATCCAATGACACACACTCTGAAATCTCTCATTCTCTAAAACTCACTGTTCAATTTATGGATATACTTGAAAAAAATTGACAGTTCATCTCTGCCGCATGCACAAAGGAATGGGGAAGGCCTATGAAGATTTTGTCATGAACAACAGTTTTGTTATAACTTTTAGTGTACATTTTGGCTGGGGTAATATTAACACAGTTTTTTTTAACCAGTACATATAAAAACATTGTGATTTTCTGCTTTAATTAGGTGTTTGTGAACTTCATATGTATGTACTGTTTTTACCTCATTTCCACCGCTCTCTCTCCCCCCTTCAACTATCTCCATGGCTTCTCTTACTTCCTTTCAATTTTGTGACTTTTGTGATTATGATTGCTCACACACACACACACCATACACACATTATATTATATGCCAATTTGGTTATCCTATTTGGGAACTCATCTTAGAGAAAACTGATTCTTCCTCTCTTAGGAGCAAATAATTTCCAGTAGCTCTTCATTTACAGTTGGGATCTTGTTATAGCATGTCCATTGCATTTTCATTATGTTGGTGTTATTTACAAAACAATATTCAAAAATAATTTCATGGGTGTACATCCCCAGACTCTATTTCCCAGCAGGTGTTATGGTCCTCTGCCTCCAACAATATTTTTGCCCCCTCTTCCATGAGTCTCAGGTGTAGGAGTTATATTGTAGAATATCAGTTGGGGCTAGGCACCATATGGTCACTTATGTCTACCTTTTGACCAGTTGTGAAACTTTGTAATACTCCCCTTCTACTGCAAATATTGCTTCTCTGATGGAGTAGTGAGAGTTACACTTATTTGTGGATATAAGGATGTCTAGAATATAGAAAGCAATTTACATTGGTTTAGGAAAGTGGGAGTGGTAAGTTCTCCTCTAGGGTCTGTGTCTTTTCCATCCACAGATATTTGGCTAAGCTTAGAGTTCTAATATGAATTCCATTCTATTAAGCTGGACTTACATCCAGTTAAACAGTTCTTGGTTACTCCAAAGATAAAAGTGTCATCATCCTACCATTAGGGATATAGTCCTCCTCATCTATCCTATTGAAATTATAACATTATAGAAATAGTACATATGTGCTCATGTACTCTCATTCACATATATGTGCCTATGGCAGTTTGAATGAGAATATTCCCCATAGACTCTAAGTATTTGAACATTTTGTCTTCAGCACTTGGCACTGTTTTGGGAAGTCATAGAAGGTATAGCCATGATGGAGGAAGCTCTTCCCTGGGGGTAGGCTTAGAGAATTCTAAAAGGCTTGCCAATCTCTAGTCACTCTCTGCTTCCTGTATCTGCTTGAAGATGTGAACCGCTACTCTCTGGTTCTGGTCCCCAACCTCCTGCCACCATACCTCCCCACCATGATGGTCTCTAATTCCCTGAGAACTGTAAGCTCAAACAAACTCTTCTGTTATAAATTCCCTTGGTCATTATTTTTCTATCACAGTATTGTAAAGTTGACTGATAAAATACATATTACTAAAGATAGCCATTTTCTGCACAAATCTTAATTTTGTATCTTCTTTTGCTTGATATACACCCTGTAGATATTGTATGTGGCAGATATGAGTGTATCATTTGTACTGCTTTTTAAAATATTTTTTTTAATTTTATTTATTTCTGTATGTGTATGAATGTACTGTCTGCATGTAGGTTTGTGCACCCGTGACGTGCAGTGCCGCGGAGGTCAGAAGAGGGTCTCTGATTTCCCCTGGAACTGGAGTTCTCCTGGAATTGGAGTTACAGACGGTTCTCAGCCGCCATGTGGGTGCTGGGGATCGAACCCGGGTCCTCTGCAAAGAGCAGTCGGTTATCTTAACTGCTAGGCTATCTCTCCAGCCCCTGTACTGCTTTTTTATGAGTATGAGTGTACTATCCGCATGTAGGTTGGTGCACCCGTGTCATGCAATGCCACGGAGGTGAGAAGAGGGCATCAGATTCCCTCGGAACTGGAATTAAAGACGGTTCTTATCCACCAGTGGGTGCTGGCAATTGAACCAGGGTCCTCTGCAAGAGCAGTCTGCACGCCTAACTGCTGAGCCATCTCTCCAGCACCCTTTTTTTTTTTTTTTTTCGTCTTTTTGAGACAGGGTCTCCTTGTAGCCCCAGCTGTCCTGGAATTCACTCTGTAGACCAGGCTGGCCTTGAGCTCACAAAGATCTGCCTGCCTTTGCCTCCCTAGTGGTGGGATTAAAGGCATGCAACACCGTGCCCAGCAAAAGTTTCTGTGTCACAACTGGGAGACTTTTTTTTTTTGACAGTGTCTCCCTAATAGTCCCAGCTGGCCTGGAACTTAAAGATGGTTCTTAGCCACCATGTGGGTGCTGGGACTAGAACGGGTTCTCTGCAAGAGCAGTCGGCGCTCTTAACCACTGAGCCATCTCTCCAGCCCTTGTACTGCTTTTACAAAGTATAAATTTATGTTATTTTAGTGGAATTCTATTAAATCTAACAAAATTATGTTCTTAGTAAATATATTATAATTTATTCAGTAGAATTTACAGTCAATAAAATATATAATTTCTCTGATTGTTGATAGCTATTCAGTGACAGAATATTACTGTTACTGTCAAACAGTTGAAAAAATGAATATTCAGACATTTCCTTATTTCCCTGATGTTCAGTCCTAGCAAGGAAAAGGGGGAAATGAGTCTTGAGGTAAGAAAGTGGATTCACCTTATGTAGTCATGAAATTCTGCAAGTGGTCCTCCAAACGCACTCTTCTGTTTGAGGAAATGTTGGTCATCTTAATGCAAGGGATTCAAGATAGGCTGTCTAGACCTTAGTGGATGAACTCGTAGTGAGAAATGTCCTGGAAAACTAATTTGGCACAGTAGGACTTAACACAAATGACAGTGTATGACTTCCAGTGTTGGGGCTGGGAATGTGCCAGTGGAGAATGATGGTGTTAAAGATCAATTGAGATGGTCTGAGTGAAAGACACAGAAATTTTTTTAAAAAGTATCAAAAGTGTTATGATACATTGCCTGGCTTTTTACAATGACTCAGGGGGGAAAAAGGATCTGGCCTTCTGCTTCCTGCTAGGCAAACCCTTTATTGCCTATGCTAGCTCCCAAGCCAAAGGATACCTTTATTTTCTTTTCTTCCACAACTTCTGTTTGCTAGTTCACTCCTTCCTCCCTCCATTCTCCCTTCTTTCCTTTGTCTCTTTTTCTCCCTTCCTTCCTTCCTTCCTTCCTTCCTTCCTTCCTTCCTTCCTTCCTTCCTTCCTTTCTTTCTTTTTCTTTCTTTCTTTCTTTCCTCTGCTTCTTAGAACCCATCACAGGATGGGTTTATTTTTTTTTGAGGCAAGCTTTTTATCAATGAGCTAGATCCTGAGTCCTAAAATCCTAGATTTCATTCTCTACATATTATCTTTTAAAAAAGTGGTTTCAGAGTATCTAGAAAGATAAAAGTTAGAGTGCAATACCTAGAGGAAGTGAAAGAAAACTAGCCAATCAGAATTAATTGGCTTTAACATCAGATGGTCTTATAAATTGTTTAATATATATATCTCATCTCTCGTCAACATCTTATCCTCTAGATTTCTATAATTTCTATATTTTTACAAAAAAGCCTCTCAGTAAACTCTGATATAATCCCCTAAATACTGTCCACTCTCTGCTTTACCCTAAAGATGTTATCAAGAGTAGTTCTGTAAATAATTGATAGATTATACTGTTATAGGGACAGTGTCCAAAAATGTTCAGTTTTTTTTTTAAACAAAACCCAGTATCTTCTAATTGATATGCAGTGTTCAGATCTTTTCATAAACTTCACTGGAAAAGACTGACTCATAAAATCATATTAACATATCTAATGTAAACCTTGAGTAGAAAAGGCAAGGAAGTTCCCATCCATAATTTTCTCAACACTAAAATTAGCAGAAATTTGCACAGAATTGTACAGATTGATGTTTTCTGCCCTCAACTCAGATCCACAAAAGCATTGTTTAATACATTTATGATAACTGCCATTTTCTAATTTCTACTGGCTGAATTTTATAAGCTATTCTATTTTAAGAACTGAAAGAAGAGACATAATAGCAACAATTTAAACAAAGAATCAGCACAGGAAAAGATGAAAGAATAAACATGGAGAAATTCTGACAGGAAGTCCTGTTAAGGAGTGTGGAAACTGTCAGGGCTGACAGTGTGGAGGATCTCCATGGAGCTCTGCATCCTCTGGAGTGCCTAATAAATAAGGCTGTATGGGGAATATCCAAGTGGAGTGCATAATAAAGAAGGCTGTATGGGGAGTATCCAAGTGGTTGGGGGTTTCCCCATTGCAAGCCACCTAGTTATCACACCTTCTGAAAATGCACATTGACTTTACTCCAATTAAAAAAGGTATCCCATCCAGAAGGCTTTTAATTATACTAACTGCTAAAGAAACAAAATGACTCCCAATATATTCATAAGTCGATTGAAGAATTAGAACATTATCAACACCTATGAATTGCCATTTATTAAAACCTAATGATGTAAACAAAAAGAAAATCTGGGAAAGGCATGATAGTATTTGACTAGCTCTATCTGAGTCTATTGCTTGCTTTGAAATCTAAATCACATATATTTGAAACTTAAATAAATTGTTAAATATAATTAAAACCATTAAATATGTCAAAATTATAAATATTTTGATTGAATACAGTGTGGTGGAACATATATCTAATTCTACCACTCAGGATGTAGACAGGTGGATCTTGATGAGGTAGTGACCAGCTTGTTCTACATAGAAAGCTCCAGGCCAGCTGAAACTATAGGAAGACCATGACTCAAAAAGCCAAAATATAAAACTAAGTGAATAAATATTCTGATAGGTGGGAAAAATTTTATAAGTTGCAAGATGTAAGCTGTTGTTGCTTTGGCAGGGCAGATTTTATATACCAAACATAAATTGTGATGATGCAAAGACACACCTGTACTACTTCCTACCAGAATAGCTCTTCTGATGTCATGCTTGGTGAGAGAAAAGGAAAGCAACTGCTTGCTGCAAGCAATGAATCTTCAGTTTGGATCCCAATGTTTGGCAGAAAATTTATATTTTAAATATAGACATTTTTCTGCAACTCCAAAGAGTGAAAAATAAACAAAGAAAGATGCAATTCTTCTCTTCAGCAAAAAAATTCTATTTAAAAAAAAGAAAGTTGTCATATTTGATCACTTAAATAGAAAGTGGAAAAGGTTCATGAGAGTATTGGTAAAGATACACACACACACACACACACACACACACACACACACACACACAAGATGAAAAGAAGATGCAATGATGCAGCTAGAAATTAGTAGGTAGGACCGCAAGTCAAGGCATGCTCAAAGGTGCTGAGAGAAGCAGACTCTCTCCACCCCTGGGAAGGTAGAGATTTCTCTGCTCCTTGATTTCAGCACACTAGCATTGATATTGAATCTTTGCCTCCAAAAATGGGAGGAAATATGCTCATGTAAGCCACTAAACTTGTGATTTATGGTAAACACAACAATCTAATTTAAGTTTTGACAGTGTGTGGAAACCACATGATCAAACTCGTTCCACTTGGCCCATTCAGAGCTCAGAACACTGCCTGATGGAATAAACTGCTAAGAGGGATTCATTTTTTTCTCCCTAATGAAATAGATTTTATTTAGTCCTATAGCTATTTAAAAGTGTAACATTGTAAATAAAAAGAATGTAACATTGTAGCTAAATCTCTCATTTGTAAGCGTATACTATCAAAAAGATCCCATAAGGACATTTGATTTGGGGTTAAAATTCAATTTTTAAAATGCAATTTCTCCTCAAATTTAACAAGCAAGAGAATTGGTACCTTAGATATGATCAGCAGCATTTGATGGAAAACATTGAAAATAGAATGTTTTTGTTTTGTCTTGTTTTGTTTTGTAATGGTGTTTCTGATCCATAAAGGTTAAGAGTGTCTTGCTGAAAATGACTACAAATGAACTCATTTAGCTGGAAGGGATAACCATTATCAGTTGAAAGGAATCTATGCTCTGTGATTGGTCCAGGTTGAACGATGTAATCAAAACAGAATTGCAGAGGTAGAACAAGAAAGAATATGGTGTAAAACAATAACATTAGAATTATAAAACAGAAACACTGAGAACATGATTATAAAGTTAAAGGACATGGAAAAGCATATCTAAAGAGCTATTGTAAACACACTGTTATAACAGTAATAGATAATTGCTAGCAATGATTGCTAGCTCTATCTGTAATTTCTAGAGAAGATTCCTGTTGAGTAAAAATGTTAAGTCACTTGAGGGAGCTTGAACAAAGCTTCCAAAAATTTGATGGTTTAGATACTTAATTCCCAATGCTGGTACCAAAGGAGCCCAAGTTCACTTTGCCAACTTGGTCCCTCATGAAGCATCTTTTTGCTTTACAACATATGCTCCATTTCTTTGTAAATTCAGATAGGAGGCAGAGGGGAGTAAGTTATGTTATCTCTGTGCTACTGGGCGTACCAATCCATGTCCCAATGGCCTCACATTCATGACCTGGCTCCCAAGAGTCTCTTCCGAAATGCACTGGGGTCTGTGACTGATGTTCAGTCTATAGTAGGTGTGTGTGTGTGTGTGTGTGTGTGTGTGTTCTGGTGTGGGGGGGTTAGCAGATATATGTGCATGTATAGGTGCGCAAGTCTGTATGGAAATGTCAGTGTTTGTATGCTTGTATGAATGTGTATTGGGGATGATTGGGTACAGATATGGGAGAGGTGGGCAGTAGCCTTTCTGCATGTGTGCGTGAATGGTTGCAGATATGCAAAGGTGTGTGTATATGCACAACAGTGTGTGTGTGTGTGTGTGTGTGTGTGTGTGTGTGTAGTGAGTGTGGGAAACAGAGGTCATGACCAGGGAGGAGCCATGCATATTGACTTATTTTTATTTTATTGTTTTTTTTCTTGTGGCAAGCTCTCTTAACAGAACTCATCCCATGGATTAGCCTGGGTGGACAGCAAACTCCTAGGATTGGCTTGTCTCTGTCTCCCTAGTGCTAAACTTACAGGCATGTGCTACGACTAATGGGTGTTCTTACATGGGTATCAATGTTAAAATTCACACTATAATGATTTCAATGTCATTATTCTATGAATAGAGAGACCTCCTGATGTCACAAGGTATTGTTTTTTAATTCTTAGGTTATAGCTCATTGGTAGGGTGTTTGCCTAGCATGGGACAAGTCTTAGTCTTCTTCCCAATGACCACAAATATAAGAACAAATAGAAGTACTTTTGTAGTTCATCCCTCTCATTCTTTGTCATTTGTTATTTATATTTAGCTTTGCTCCACGAATTGAGTTATAGGGTTTTGTTACTATAATTTCAATATGCTAATCATGGCCCTTTCATAATATTTTACAATAAATCACCTTTATATATATTTTGGAATATATGAGTGCATGTTATAATACCTTAAAACTAAAATATTTAAATTTCCTCCATTTTTATTCCTTAATGATTTACAAAGTATACAACAAAATAAAGCTTAATGGAAAGAGGACATAATTCCTTATAAATACAGTGTACGCACACACACAGAAACACACACAGAGAGAAAGAGAGAGAGAGAGAGAGAGAGAGAGAGAGAGAGAGAGAGGAAAAGAGAGAGATTCTTCTTGAAGGGTGTTATAGGTTGATTACAAAATGCATAAAGAAGGCACATGGAATAAGGTAGTCCCAAATGCATTTGAGCGATGAATAATTTTAACTTCATTCATAAAGATCAATCAGGGAGTTGGTGCATAGAAATTAATCTTGTTTGAAGTTCTTAGTCATTTTCCGATAGTATAAGATTTATTTGGAGTAAATACACTTTTCTATCCAAACAATTCCCCAGGCCAAAATAAAACCCAGTATTCACTTGTCAGGAAGACATCAATTCCTATGAGAAAAACTGCTGAATTTTCAATGTGCTTGATTGGGCTATTTTAAGATCACACATTGACAAGCATTTTGCCCTGAAGATGGTGTGGTCAAGGCTGTTTAAAATTCATAGATATTTTTCTCCTTAGCAAGATGAAGAGCTCAGCACTGAACATTCCATGTAGGTTAGGCCAACCTCCACACAAGTGTAAATGTTCCTGGCGCTCTTCTTATCATGCAACTTGAACAACTTTGACAACTATTTCTCTACTTACCAGAATCTCATTACTAGGAGATATGCTGCACCACTTAATTTAAGGCTTGCAGGCAGTGTTGTTTTCCTGCCCATGAAACCTCACTCTACACGTAACTTGTGCATGAGGTGCAGTGATTTTAATTTAATTTTTATGCTTTTAATGTAAATATAATAGAATTTTAAATATTGATATGAAATATTGTTCTTTCACTATTCATTTGTATTGTTACTAAATTTATCCCTTCATTTCTTGGATAAAGCTATCTTTAAAACTTATTAAATGGTAAATTTTTATGTTAAAGGTTAATATTAAAATGTTCAAGAACCATTGTTGAACTTTGTAGATCTCAAGCATAGACAGATACTTTTTCATTTATAATTGAGAAGTTTAAGCTTCAATGTGACTACCACTGAGCTTGAGTCTTTTTGAACATTTCTAAAGGTTAGAGTTCAGGAACAGAACTTTATAGACTGTGTACACTTAAACACCAATTAATATTTATCTGCAGGGGAATATACTTAGACCATTCATAACAAAATATAACAAAAGATTTATTTTTATATTGATAAAGAAAAGGCAAATGAGGAAAACCTGAGAATTGTTGTTCAATATGGTTTAGAGACAAGAACCACATTAAATTGTTTAATGTAAAGACACAGAGTTCAGCATGCGATTGCTGTTATCCCATCCAAAATGAAAATTCCACTATGCTCTATAGAAGTTGTCATTTCCAAGTCTTTGGAAGCTCAAGTGAATCTCTACATTCTATTTCTGTTAATAGGACGACCATGCCTATTTCCTTGCTGACTGACTGCTGAGGAATGCAATCTTTTGCAGCATGCCACATGTACTATGTATCGCATAACCCCTTGCTGCAATGAACAACATGACTTCAAGCCTGTCTCACACTTCAAAATCTCTCTGAAGCTATCAGCCTGAGAGACCCAGAAAGTTCCATGTTCCTTCCTGAAATTTCATGTGATTTGATGATATCCACACCAAAATAACCCTGATAACTGAAGGTTAACTAAATTCTACTTCAAAATTCCTTTCATCCAAAATATCCCTCAGGCCATTTAAGGAGACTTACAGTCTTGACTGTAGTATCTGTCATAATTTTTTCAGAGGATTTGGTGGGGATTCTTTTGAAAGAATGAGAATTCTTTGTACCCCAGTTCTTTGAGGTCTTTGATCCATCTAGAGTTGACTTTTCTACAAATGGTGATCCAGTTTTGCTAACACCACTTGCTGAAGATGCTGTCTTTCTTCAATTTTGTCTTCTTGGTCCCCTTGTTAAATATGAGATGACTGAAATTGTATGTACTCAAGTTTGGATGTTCAGTTTTGTTCCATTGGTCAACAGGTCTGTTTTTGTGCCAGTACCAAGCTGATTTTATGACTATAGCCCTGTAGTAAACTTTGAACTCTGGTATAGAGATCCCCCTTGTATTGCTTGCATTGAATCTGTACAAGAGTTTGGGTACAATATATACTTTTACTATATTAATTTTCCCAATCCATGAGCATGGGAGGCCTTTCCATCTTCTGATATACTCTTCAATATCCTACTTCAGGGGTTTAAAAAAATTTTTAGACACCTTTGGTGTCTTTGGTTAGGTTTGTTCCTAGGTACTTCATTGTTTTTGAGGCTTTTGCAAGTGGGAAGTTCTCCTTGTATTCCTTCCTCAGTTGCTTGTTGTTGATATAAAGAAAGGCTACTGATTTTTCTAGGTTAATTGTGTATCCTGCCACTTTATTAAAAATGTTAATCATTTCTAGGAGTTTTCTGGTGGAGTTTTTAGCATCTCTTAAGTAAACAATCATATCTTCAGTAAAAAGGGATAGCTTGACTTCCTCTTTTCCAATTAATACTCCTTTAATTTCCTTCTCTTGCCTTAATTGCCCTGGCAACTGTTTGAAGCACTATATTGAAGAGGAGTGATGATGCGGCAGCCTTGCCGAGTTCCTATGACTAAGGGGAATGCTTCTGTCTGTTCTCCATTTAGGATGATGTTGGCTGTAGGTTTCCTGTATATATCTTTGATTACATTGATGAATGATCCCTCCAATCCAATTCCCTCTAGGACTTTAAACATGAAGGGATGCTGGATTTTGTCAAAGGATTTTTCTGCATCAATTGAGATGATTGTGTGGTTTTTGTCTTGCAGTCCATTTATGTGTTTTATGATATTTACTGATTTTCATATGTTGAACCATCCCTGCATCTCTGGTATGAATCCAATTTGGATATGATAGATTACCTTCTTGATGTAGGTCTGTATGCAGCTTGCAAGTATTTTGTTGAGAATTTTTGCATCTGTGTTCATTAATGAGATGGGTCTATAGTTCTCTTTTTTGGTTGTATCTTTGCCTGGTTCTGGTATTAGAGTAATGCTGGCTTCATAGAAGGAATATGGGAGAATTCCCTCTGTATCCTTCTGAACAATTTGAGTAATAATGGTTGTAAGTCTTTTTGAAATGTTTTATAGAATTCTGCCATGAAACCATCTGGGCCTGGGCTTTTTTTGGATGGGAGGATTCTTATTACATCATCAATTTCTTCATATATTATTGGTCTGTTTAAGCTGTCGATCTCTTCTTGGTTAAGCTTTGGTGATTCCCAGGATTTCAGATATTCATCCATTTCTTCTAGGTTTTTAAACTTTGATGTATTCCCATATGATTTTCTGGATCTTTTCATTGTCTGTTGTGATATTTCCCCTTTCATCATGAATTCTATTGATTTGCAGTTGTTCTTTCTTTCTTTCTGTTAACTGGGTTAGAGGTCGGTCTGTATTGTTTATTCTCTAAAAGAAATAACTTTAGTGTTCATTGATTTTTTTTTGGTATTGTTTTCTTTGTTTGTATTTCATTGATTTCTGCTCTGATTTTTGTTATTTCTTCCTGTCTGTTGGGTTTAGGGTTCATTTGTTGTCTAGTGTTTTTAGCTGCACTGTTAGATCATTCACTTTTGCTCTTTCTGTTTTACTAATGTAGGCACCCAGGGCTATAAATTAACCTCTTAGGGCTGCTTTTAAGGTATCCCATAGGTTTTGCTGTGTTTGTATTATCATTGTCATTCAGTTCCAGGAATGCTTATATTTCTTTCTTTATTTATTCCTTGACCCATTCACTTTTCAGAAGTGTGTTGTTTAATCTCCATGTGTTCTTGTAGATAGTAGGGCTTATCCTGGTGTTGATATTGAGCTTTATTGCATTGTGATCTGATAGAATGGATCCGAGTTCGATCCCCAGCACCTGCATGGTGGCTGAGAACCATCTTTAACTCCAATTTCAAGAGAATACCAGTTCCAAGGGAATCAGACACCCTCTTCTCACCTCCACGGCGTTGCACAACACAGGTGCACAGACCTGAAGGCAGACAGTACATTGGTACACATTAAAAAAATAATAAAAGAATGCATGAAATTATTTCAATTTGGTACACATTAAAAAAATAATAAAAGAATGCATGAAATTATTTCAATTTGGTACACATTAAAAAATAATAAAAGAATGCATGAAATTATTTCAATCTTTTTGTATTTGTGAAGGTTTTTTTTGTTTTTGTTTTTGTTTTGTTTTGTTTTGTTTTCTGTGCCCCAGTATGTGGTCGAATTTGGAGAATGTTCCATGGGCTGCCGAGTAGAAAGTGTATTCTCTGGTATTTGGGTGGAATATTTGGTAGATGTCTGTGAGGTCTCTTTGGTGAATCATATCATTCAGTTCAAATATCACTGCTTATTTTTTGTCCAGTTGACCTGTCCAAAGGGCTCAGTGGGGTATTGAAGGCCCCTACTATAAGTGTGCTGGGGTTAAACTGTGTCTTGAGGTCCTAGAGCATTGTTTTTATAAAGTTTGATGCACCAGAGTTTGGTGCATATATATTAATGATTGATAGAAATGTAATTGCCTTCTTTATCTCTTCTGATTTCTTTTACTTTGAAGTCTATTTTGTCTGATATTAAAATAGCAACACCTGCTTTCTTTTTGGTACCATTTCCTTGCAATATTTTTTCCCATCTTTTCACTTTAAGTTGGTGCCTATCCTTGAGGGTAAGATGGGTTTCTTGTAGACAGCATATTGATGGGTTCTGTTTCCTAATCCAATCTCCCACTTTATGTCTTTTGATTGGATCATTTAATCCATTAATATTTAAGGTTATAACTGAAAGATGTGTGTTGCTTCCTTTCACCTTATTATCTATTTACATTTTTGGTTTAGGTTTCTACTTCTGCAGTTATGTTTTTATTAATTTCTCTTTCTTGGTGCCTGGAGATAGTTGCTCCTTTCTTCTGTCCTTTGAATTGCTTCAAGTAATCTCTGAAGGGTTGGTTTTCTGGACATGTATTCTAATATCTTGTTTGTGTCATGGGAGATTTTTCTCTCTCCTTCAAGTAAAATTAACATTTTTGCTGGGTATAGTAACCTGGGTTGGCATCTATAGTCCATTAACACTGGGAATGCTTTGCCCCCTACGTTCTTCTTGCTTACATAGTTTGCACTGATAAGTCAGTTGTAATTCTGATGGGATTTCCTTTATATGTAACTTGTTTTCTCTTGTGGCTTTCAGAAGTTTGTCTTTGTTTTGGGTGTCTAGCATTTTTAACTATGATACGGCCTGGGGAGTTTCTTTTCTGATCTTCTCTGTTTGGAGTTCTATTTGTGTCTTGTATTTGTATTAGTTTGTCTTTTTTAGTTTGTGGAAATTTTCATCTATTATTCTGTTGAAGATGTGATCAATACCATTCTCTTGGGATTCTTTTCCCTCTTTCCCTATGATGCAGAATTTTGATCTTTTCATAGTGTCCCATGATTCCTGGTTGTTCCACTTTTGTGTATTTTTGAATTTTTCATAATCTTTACTTGAGCTTTTTAGTTGTTCTGTGTTATCTTCCAGGTCTGATATTCTTTGTTCTGCTTCCTCCATTCTACTTCTCAAGCTTTTTCTTTTCTCTGTTCCTGAGTGTTTGATTTCCTTTTTCATTTCATCTTGTGATGTCTTTAGTATCTCCACTTCCTTTTGGAGCTTCTCAATCTCTTCCTGTAGCTCTGTGCTTCTCTAGTTGGTTTCCGTTTTTAGTGTTTCCATTTCCTTCCAGTGTCTGTCATTCTCTCCCTCTAGGTCCTTCTTGAGTTTTTCATTCTCTCTCCTTAGTTCTCTGACTTGTTCGTTATATTCTTGGATTTCTTTAAATATGTCTGCAATTGTTCCTCTAAGATCTGTGTCCTGAGCCATCCACAGGGGGATCCCACGGTAGGAATCTCCCACAGGGTTGGTAGAGCTTGGTGTGGAATTATCTTGCACCTTTCCCATGTTTTCCCTTAATCATGTCCCTGGCATGTGGGTTTCTCTTTGCCTGTAATCCAATGTGAATCCCAAATGCCTCTTCACTGTGTTCAAGGCTTGCTTTTTATTTTTTTTTGCGTCTTCAGATGCCTTTGTTGTTTATTTGTTTGTTTGATTTGTTTTTCTCCTTGTTTATGGAGTGCTGACTCATCTAAGTTTTAGGATTTCAATTTTGTTTATATATTGGAAGTCTAACTCACTCTTTCATTTCTATTCTAAAGGTTCTCCAAAGAATCCACTTGGACACTCCCTCAGCGATTCCAGTTGGTAGTGTGTGTGCGGGGCGTGGGGAATATGGCTTGCTTAGCCTGTACCCTGGTACTCTGTGCTTCAGGTGGTCCTGGGAAATCCCCAATCCAATCTCTGTTTACTCAGTGGCAATAGGCCCACCTCTTATACCAGATAGCATGGAGATTCCACTTCCACAAGACAATGATTTAATTATCCAACAGACCAGTGAAACAATTATACAACAACCTAGTGATAGAATTATCCAACAATCCACCTGGCTGAAGCACCCAGCTCCTATCTATGCTTCAGGTGGTCCTGGGAAATTACCGATCTAATCTCTCTGTCTTTCTAATCTATATATGCATGGAACTATGCAAGAAGAAAATGTACATTTACATTAAGTGCAATCAGTAATTATAAAAATGAAAGGGTTTCTGGGCTGGAGACATGACTCAGTGATTAAGAATACTGGCTGCTCATGCAGTGTAGCTGAAATTGATTCCCAACAGCCACACTGCAACTACCAAAGTTCATAACTCCATTTCCAGAGTATCTGAAGCCCTCTTTTGACCTCTGTAGGCATTGCCTGACATGGGGTGTGCCTATCTACCTTCAGGCAGTACACTCATACAAATAAAATAAAATAGTGACAAATTAAGAAGTTAGCCTTTTGGAAATAAATTGGCAGATTGATAGGGTCAAAATTACTTTACTAAGTATAGGCTTGAAGAAAAGATTTTCCCTCACATTAACAAAATGAAGTAGTACAGGATGGGTATTTTTTCTTCATAAATCCTGGATGTCTAGTTTATCATTGTCTGTTCTGTCTAGATAATCAAATTATGGCGATCTCATTTCAAATTGGGAAAAGAACAGTGTTGCGAGTCATGGGAAGCCACCTATTGAGCTGCTCACCTGAAGTCACCCCACAGTGACCTCGGAATCCTGTCCTTGTTTCACATAGCTCCTATAGCATAGTTATTTCCTGTATGAATCTTCAGTCTTTATCACCTGGACACACATTATTGTGTGTTATTCTGGAACACTGAATAAATTTTCTGGAGCATGATTCGCATCTATGAAAGAGACTGGAGTGCAAGGTACATGGGTTACAGCATTTATTTGAAGATTCTGTCCTAGCGGATGCTCAGCTATGGTTGCCTTGTGTAGACCTGAGAAACAGCTCTGAGAAATATTTCCCACTGAGGTTTTCAAAGCATTAGAAAGTGCTTGGGAGCCAGATTTCAAGGTTGTCATCCAAAACTCAGTGTGACACTTCTTCATACAGGAAGCCAAACCATAATGATGTCAATTTGTTATTTCTGTAACCTATATTCCAGAATATTATCTAAAAGGAGTCAAATTCATATTTATTCATTTATACTGAGCAATATTACATCCAGTTTATATTATGTACATTTTTCCTATGCAAAACATTTAAAATTGGATTTGCATTTTCTGTTATTTTCCCTACAACTGTTAGTATTCACTATGAAAGGAAATGTATTACATCTTAAAACATCTTAAACCGTACCATCAAGTGATATGAAATTAATTTTATACCCATTGATTACATTGTTTTTGGACAATTACAGATAAACAGTTAAATTTGATCCACTGAGAATCATTATGACATGCTTAATATATGCTACATATAAATTCACAATTAGTAATATGAGAACTTATTATTTTATTCTAAAAGGTGTTACTAGGAAAAAATAGAAAGCATTAAGAAATTCATTGTTGAATATGATCCTATTCTGAATGATTGTGTTTGCACATTTTAAGTATATTGAACTAGTTTTGTAAAAGTGGTCATTTAAATTTAAGAAAGATCAATCTATTCTTTAAAAAGAATGGTGGGTATGACAATAAATTAGGTAGTTTGTCAATAGTACTGTATTCAAGAATTATTGAACTGAGCTGTCTTTGCCAATCTGTACATAATTTACAGAGTTAAAACATCAGATCTAGATTCAGATTATTTAAAATTTAAATTATATATTTTTTTCAAAGTTATAATGTTATATATAGGTTTGAGAAAAGTATTTTTCCTGTAACAGCTATAGAATATAAAGGTATACTAATCAGTGTACTTTCATTTTTCATTCTGACTACATAGTTTATCATTGTCTCTTATTGAAAACATAGTCAAAGACAGTGCTTATTCATTTCCATATAATGGATTGATTAGAACTACGCAAAAATTTAAATTAAGAACAGTCATGTTAAAGAGGAGTGGTGATAATTGGCAGCTTTGCCAAGTTCCTACCTTTAAGGGAAATGGTTCCATTTTTTCTCCATTTAAGATGACGTTGGCAGTGGGTTTGCTATATATGGATTTGATCATGTTGAGGAAGATTTCCTTCAGTCTGATTCCTTCTAGGACTTTAAACATGAAGGGGGGCTGGATCTTGTCAAAGGCTTTTTCTACATCAATTGAGATGATCATGTGGTTTTTGACTTTCAGTCCATTTATGTGTTTTATGATCTTTATTGATTTACATATGTTGAACCATCGACTTGCTAGGGCAATTTGACAAAAGAAGGAAATTAAAGGAGTAATAATTGGAAAAGAAGAAGGCAAGCTATCCCTTTTTGCAGTTGATATGATAGTTTACCTAAAGGATGCTAAAAACTCCACCAGAAAACCTCTAGAAACAATTAATAGCTTCAGTAAAGTGGTGGGATACAAAATTAACCTGGAAAAATCAGTAGCTTTACTTTATAGCAACAATAAACAAAAGGAGACGGAATATAAGAAGATCTTTCCACTACAATAGTCTCAAAAATAATAAAATACCTGGGAACAAACCTAACCAAAATCTCTACAAAAAATTTTTAAACACCTGAAGGGGATTGAAAATGACATCAAAAGATGGAAAAATGTCTTATGCTTATGGGTTCAAAAAGTTAATATAATAAAATGTCCATTTTACCCAAATTGTTATACAGATTCAATGCAATCCCAACCAAAATTCCCATGAGCTTCTTCACAGACTTAGGGAAAAAAAATCCTTAAATTCATATGGAAAAACAAAAGACTCTGAATAGCTACAGCAACCCTGAGTGAAAAATGCAATACAAGGGGGATTGCTCTACCAGACTTCAAGCTATATTACAGGCCCATAGTCATAAAGACAGCCTGGTACTTGCACAAAAAGAGACCCATTGACCAATGGAACAAAATTGAAGATCCAAACTTGAGCTCATACAATTTCAGCCACTTCATATTTGACGAAGGGGCAAAAAACCTCAGTGGAGGAAGGATAGCATCTTTAGCAAATGGTGCTGGCAAAACTGGATCACCATTTGTAGAAGAACAAAATTAAACCCCCTACATCTCAACCTGTACAAAAACTCAACTCCAAGTGGATCGAAGACCTCAATGTAAAACCTGAAAACCTGAAGATGATAGAAGAAAAAGTTGGTAGCAACCTACAAGACATAGGTGTAGGAAAAAGGCTTTCTAAATCAGACAGCAGCTGAACAAGAAATAAGGTCAACAGTCAACAAATGGGACCTCATCAAGCACAAAAACTTTTGTACAGTGAATGAAACAATCAAGGAAATGAAGAGAAAACCCACATAGTGGGAGGAAATCTTCACCAGTGATTCATCTGATAGAACATTAAGGTCAAGAATATATAGACTACTCAAAAAGACAAAGAAGTAAGAAAAAAATGAGCTACTCAAAAGATGGAGTAAAGAGCTGAACAGAGACTTCACCAATGAAGAAGTAAAGATGGCTGAGAAACATCTTAAAAAGTGTTCAACGTCATTAATAATTAAGGAAATGCAAATTAAAACCACTCTCAGATATCATCTCACTCCGATATGACTGGCTAAGTCCAAGAACACAAAAGTCACCAAATGCTGGAGAGGTTGTGGGGAAAGGGAAACACTCATCCACTGTTGGTGGGAATGTAAGGTTGTACAACCCTTATGGAAAGCAGTGTGGAAAACCCTTAAAAGACTCAAAATGAGCCTATGACCTAACCCAGCCATATCACTCCTGGGTATACACCCACAAGACTCATCCTACCACAAAGATACATGCACATCCATGTTTATTGCAGCTCTCTTTGCAGTAGCAAAGAGCTGGAACCATCCCAAATGTCCCTCAACTGATGAGTGGATGACAAAAATGTGGAACATCTACACGATGGAGTACTACTCAGCAGTAAAGAAAGATGACAGCATGAATTTGCAGGTAAATGGATTGAACTCGAAACCATTATGCTAAGTGAAGTAACACAGTCCCAGAAAAACAATGGTCTCCCTCATTTGTGGATGGTAACACCAAATCCCCAGATGAAAGGCAAGCTGAACAACAGTATTGTTACACTTCTGTTTATATGAAAGCAACTATGTTGTTATAATTTAAATCTCTTAATGAACTCTAGAATCAATCCACCAGTTACTTTCAGACTCTGTATATGAGTGGAAAGTATGTATTCATATTTTAGAGTACTATAAATTTAAAGGAGGAAAATGTGAATTCCTAAACATAAAAAAGACTGAGAGAAAGATGCATGATAATTAGGGCAGAGTGCATGACCTGGGGTGGGGTGGGGGAAAGGGAAAGGGAAATATGTCTAAACTGAACTGAGAAATGATGTCTGAAATACACAAAACATCAATAAATTCAGTATAAAAATCAGTCATGGAAATCATTCTCATCGTTAAAGACACTTGTAGAAGAATGAAATTAAACCCCTGTGGAAAAGTCAACTCCAGATGGATCAAAGACCTCAACATGAAACCCAAAACTGTGAAGGTGATAGGAGAAAAAGTTGGCAGCAACCTACAAGATATAGGCATAGGAAAAGTCTTCCTAAAACAGACAGCAGATGTGCAAGAAATAAGATTGACAATTGACAAATGGGACCTCATTAAACTCAAAATCTTCTGTACATTAAAAGAAACAATCAAGGAAGTGAAGAGAAAACCCACAGAGTGGGAGGGATCTTCACTGCAGATGCATCTGAAAAAGCATTGATTTCCAGGATACATAAACTACTCAAAAATCAAAGAAGAAAGAAAACAAATGACCCACTCAAAAGATGGAGCAAAGATCTGAACAGAGACTTCACAAGTGAGGAATTAGAGATGGCCGTAGAAAACATCTTTAAAATAAATTTTAGTTGGCAGAGGATGGCCCTAGCGGTTAAGAGCGACCGACCCGCTCTTTCAGAGGACCGGGTTATCCCCAGCACCCAACATGGCCGGCTGAGACCCGTCTAGTAACTCCACTCCAGGAGAACTCCCAGCTCCAGGGGAATCCGACGCCCACTTCTCCCTCCGCGGGCATTGCAACGACACGGTGTGCACCAACCTACATGCAGACCAATACATTCGTACCCATTACAGAAATAAATATCAACATTAATAAAACTTTTTTTTTTTTTTAAATTAATTTTTCCTTGATGCTTTGTGAATATTTCATCCATTTTTTCCAATTCAGTTCAGGCTATTTCCCCTTTTCCCTCCCCCCCCCACCCCCCACCCATCCCAGATAATGCATTCTGCCATAACTTTGTCCTGCATCTTTCTCTCCGTTTTTTTTTTTCATTTTTAGCTATAAGTGATAATCCATGAGTACCACGCATCCTTCATGCAAAACCTCTTCTGCAGCTGTTGTGCCCAAACACCTTACAGCCCACCATCCAGTTGGGGGGTGACAGGATGGCCTCTGGAATGCCGAGAGTGTACCAAAGGCCACCTAAACCAATAAGGCAAATATGGGTCTTCCCTGAGTCAAGCAAGACTCCACCGTCAGCACCAGCTACACCTCACCTGCCTGGAAATACTGTGCAGCAGAGGCAGCCATGTGCCTGTATATCCCAAATCTAATTGGCTATTGGCTCTCCCCTTGGAGAAATAACCCATGGCTGATGCCACAAGCTTACATCCTCTACAGGTTAGGAGATGTTATAAGCCACAGTAAGACCCTGTCATATTTAACAGGGGGGAAAATTGTAATTCATGGATTAACATATCCAAACATGTGTCTATGCTAAAGTAACCTACCATAACTATTAGTGCTGCTTAAATACCTATATATCTAATTGCTTGTTCTTCATTAGTAGGATCGAAAGGTTATTCCTGGACAAACTGTCAGCCCATGAAAGGAAACAGCCAGAATTGACCAGAGTCCAAGTCAACAGCTCCAGAGAGAGTGGACTGTTTTACCTCTCATCCACCTGTGCCCCTTTTCTAAGCCTAGGGAACAACCTGCGGAAGAGGGGGCGTGGTAGAATGTAAGGGCTGCGATTGGGGTGAATGGTGAAACTACAGCAATGTAGTCTGGACACTCATTTGATCAACTTGATTGAACAAATAAAAAAAATTTTTAACATCACTAATAATTAAGGAAATGCACACTAAAACCACTTTAAGATATGATCTCACTCCAATAAGACTGGCTAATATCAAGAAAACAAATGATACCAAGTACTGTTGGGAATGTAAACTCATACAGCTACTATGGAAAGCATTGTGGAGAACCCTTGGAAGACTCAAAATGAGCTTGCCACCTGACCCAGTCATACCACTCCTGGGTATGTACCCACAAGACTCATCTTACCATGCACAGTCGTGTTTTTTGAAGCACTCTTCACGATACAGAAGAGCTGGAACCAACCCAAATGCCCCGAAACTGATGAGTGGATAGAGAAGACGTGGTACATCTACACAATGGAGTTCTATGCAGTGGTAAAGAAAGATGACATCATGAACTTTGCAGGTAAATGGATGGAGCTAGAAGATATCATGCTAAGTGAAGTAACACAGTAAAACAATGAATGGGTCCTCATCTTGGATTCTAGCAACAATCACCTCGTATGGCAAACTGAGCAACATTAATGTGATCTGAAAACTGTGCTCTTAAGTGTGAATCTCTTAGAAATAAAGAAAAAAATAAAGAAAGAAAGAAACAAACAAACAAACAAACAAACAAACAAAGCCAGAAGTAGAATAGAAGGAAGTGGAGTAAAATAGAAAGACTAGAAGAGAAACTGTGAAGCAATGTGCTCACTTTGAATTGTTGCCATGTTCCTAAATGTCTCACCACAATTTCACATCCCATGCAGCAGAAATTAGGAAAAGGAGGTCATCAAACATATTTCCCCTTTCAGTAAGTTTCAGCCAAAATTTGGCTGCTGCTTCACTTGGGTGGATGATTTTGGGAAGGAAGCTGGGGCAACATAACTTTAACTGATTAGAAACGGAGATCAGATAATCTTCAGAGTTTCATAGTTAGACATGAAAATGAAAGGGAAAAGATACAGATATTTAGAAATATCTGCTAGACTATGTACAGTTGCCATGGAAATGCTCGATGAGTGTTTTGGAACAAAAATTTAGGGACTTCATCATGCTTCCCAACTACATAAGAATCATCTTCAGCTTTCAGAATTGAGATATCCACAGTATTTAATCTATCCATCTATCATCTGTCATCTCTCTATCATCTATCTTTCTATCAACTATCTATCTATCTATCTATCTATCATCTATCTATCATCTATCTATCTATCTATCTATTGTCTATCTATTATCTATCCATCTATCACCATCTATCTAATCTACCTATATCTATCTATCATCTATCTATCATCTGCCTGTCTATATCTATCTATCTATCATCTATCTATCATCTATCTATCTATCTATCTATCATCTATTTATCTATCTCTCTCTCTATATATATATATATACATATATATCATCTATCTATATTTTAAAATATGAATGTATTGCCTGCATGTTTGTAAGTACACATTGTGTACTTGAATTGCAGTCTGAGGTTAAGAGAAGGCTTCAGGCTCCCCAAGAACTGTAAATTCGGTCCTTAGTCATCATGTGGGTGAGATTTTCCTTCCTTCTCTATTACCAGGCCTTATCTCTCCTCTGCCCTTAGCTTTTAAATCTGCAAGCAAAGTGTAGATTTTAAAATCGCCTAATGCCATACTTACCTGGCAGGGGAGATACCATGATCACGAAGGTGGTTTTCCCAGGGCGAGGCTTATCCATTGCACTCCGGATGTGCTGACCCCTGCGATTTCCCCAAATGTGGGAAACTCGACTGCATAATTTGTGGTAGTGGGGGACTGCGTTCGCGCTCTCCCCTGTAAAAAAAAATTAATTAAATAAAATAAAATAAAATAAAATCGCCTAATGCCTTTGAAATTCTACCCCAATCTTCTGTATTTGTTAAATTTACATTTTCTATGTTTTTCTTAGAAGTACTAACAGTATATGTTTTATATTAATCTTAAAAAGAAATAGCCTAGGGACAAATAATTTGGGGGTGTATCCATGCATTTGATTGATTTCTGCCCCTATTAATTTTCAATCTTTCATTCTTTTTTCTTTGAGTTACTATTTAACTCTATTCTAACCTTTGTTTAAGTAGCTTAGTTCACTTATTTTTAAACAATCACTTCTAGATGATTAATTCAAGACAGTAGTTCACTAAATGCATATTACTATCGCTTAATAATTATGATTTGGGGAGTTTTAAAAATATTATTTGGTATACATGGTGGCCCACACCTTTAATCCCAGGTCTCAGGTGGCAAAAGCAGATAGATCTCTGTGAGATCAGGACAGCCTGCTCCACAGCAAGTTCTAGGCTAGCTGGGGTTATAAGAAAATCCTGTCTCAAAAGACAAAGCAAAACAAAATTATTATTGGGCTCTATCTGTTTTATAAATTCTTAGTTGATATTCTTTTTGACAAAAAGTTTATGTATTTTATCTTGTTTTAATATTCATATGCTTTTAAATTATTAATCATTAATGTATCTGTTATTGCTAATATATCTAAACCATAAAATGAGTATGATGGTTAATAACTGAGTAATTATTTTATGTGTCAATAATACTAACTCTTTAAAGAACAGTTGATCAGTTCACTAGGTCTACTTTAAATACATAAATTTATAGAAATGAATGTCACCTTCCTTGGGTTGTTACAAATTTTGTATTTGAAAACGAGTCCTGGGGGCTGGAGAGATGGCCTAGCAGTTAAGAGTGCCAACTGCTCTTGCAGGGGACCTGGGATCGATTGCCAGCACCCATATGGTGGCTAAGAACCATCTTTAACTCCAGTTTCAGGGGAATCCGACACCCTCTTCTGACCTCTGTGGCACTGCACAACATGGGTGCACAAACCTACATGTAGGCAGTATATTCATACACATATAAAAAATAAATATAATTAAAAAAAGAAAGAGTCCTAATATAAATGATTAAAATATTTAAACATTTAAGAAAATTTTATGTTTTATGAAACCTTGGAAATATTAGTTTATGAATTCTCTTAAATGTAAACATATAAATGACAATCTTTTATTAATAACTTAATAAATAGATTTCAAGTAAGTCACTGACAAATTCAATGATTTTTCCAAGATTAAAGATAATTAAAATATGAATTACACTCATTCCTTATTCTTAATGGTTCAAAATTCAGAAAGAAAAATCAATCTGTGAACTGAAAATAAATTGAATGGATAAATCACCAGAATGCAAAGTAGTTTTCTACAAAAATTCTACCACAAATTTTGATAGTTTCAGACAAATAATATTAATTTAGATTTAACAAATTCTAAGTCATTTTCTAGGACTACAAACTTGTCTCTTACAGGAAATACTTTAAATAATAGTCCTTCTATATGGAGGTATAGTTCATATCAACATAAAGTATTTCTTTTTGAATAGAGAAAAACGTGAAAGGAAAATGAAAGACAAACAGGTTATAATTGGTTTCTAAGGGACAGTGAATTTTAGTATTGAAATGGGTTGAACATTTTCACTTAAGTAATGCTGACTTATGGAAGGAATTATTAAGCAGAGAGTTGTAAAATATGATCCATTTTGGTTCATGTTTCATGTTCCCTAAGGAAGTTATTTTGATGAGAGAAGAGGCTGACCAAGGAAGAGTGAATGAAGGCCTCACCAAGTGTGCACTCAGGATTGAGCATCCATCAGGTAGCTAAGGAGGTACTTAACAGTTTACCTAGTGCATGCAACTGCTGAAGTGACAGGTGGCACTAAATTTAAAACTGGAGAAAATTCTATCAATATGCAAATATGTGTAATTCTATTCAACTCAGATTACTTTTATTAATCATTTCAGTTTGTTAGAACTCTAAAGGAAGACATGGATAATCATATGAAAAAAGTATTTACAAAGTAATCTTTAATAACTGTAGTTTTTTATAGTAGAAGCCTACAAAAATGGTATATCCAAATTGTCTATAAATCATTATTTCTTTAATATTTAAAATTTTGTATATTTTCCATTAATTCTAATGACATGCATTATAATATTTTGCATGACTATATTGTAATCATCAAGATAATTAGGATAATTTTATGGAATTTTGAATTTTATTTAATTAAATATTATAGCATTATATTTGTATTAACATCAATAATTCTTTTGTAGAAATATGATATAATATTATGTTTTGACATTGTCTGTGTATTTATGTCAATGTCAAATTTTGAACTTGAGGTTCTGTACATTCCAGGCAGACACTCTGCCACCGAGTAACATTCCCAACTCATAATGATATTAATTACTCATTTATTTATTATATGTGTGTGAATATGTGTGTAAGAGTGAGCTTAGAGGACAACTCTTTGGTATCTATTATCTCCTTCTACCATGAGTCAACATTTCAGTGGATCATTCCTACTCCCTCATATTTTCTAAATTCTCTATTCAAATGCTACAAAATCCAGCACTCAACACTTACCTTTTTCAGAAACCTAATATTTCCTTTATCCTCATAGAGAATTCACTTATTTATTTCAGATCACAAATGCTCTTTCTATTTTTTTTAGAGGAAGAGTGTTAGAGAGATTGTTCATTTAGTAAAGTAGCATGCCAACAAGCCAGAGGACCTAGGTCAAAATTCATAGAAACCACATAGTGGAAAGAAAATTGAATCTGTACAAATTGCCCTATGACCTACACATACAGACAAGGGAACATGCACACACACAAACATAGAAATATAGACAGACACACACACACACGCACACACACGCACACACACACACACAAGAAACATACACATGCAAACATAAGAACTATGGAAATCATATAAATATAGTATTCATGTATGAAATTTTCAAGAAGTATTAATTTTTTCCTAAATTTCAAATAAATTGATAAATGAAAAAAAAAAAGAGACCTCACTCACCTTCCTAACCTATTCTCTTGCTGTAGTTGTGGTTTCTTCATACTATTTAATGGTAATTGGCATTGATGTATACTTATTAATTTTGTGTCTTCACATTGTTACCTAATTACCTAAGGTGTGGGAATGGAACTTTGTGTGTGGCTTGAAGTGAGAAATTGTAAGACCCGTTCCGGGAAGATCTCCAGTTATCTGATATCTCTGTGGGCTTCTAGTTTTATGTTATCTGTAGCTGGAAGATTCAGGATATTACAATGATTCTTGCTTTGCCCTATCTCTGCAAAGTTCCAGGCCAGTTCCTTTGAGGCATTGAGCAGAATGTCACACCTCTAGTTACCTGTTGCACAAACCGGAGTTCTGCAGCCCCCCGATTAGAACCAGGTTGGCTCACCCCTCCCTTCTGCTTGCTCCCCATTTCCTTGCCCAAAGCACAGTAGTCTTGAATACATAGAACTCACTGACAGTAAATAAACGGACTTCCTATCTCCCCAGTTCTCCACACGTGTGTGTGAGTCTGCTTATTTTTCCTATGGGTGTTCTCCGGTGGTATTCCCTCCCCCCTTCTTGTGGGAGCAGAGCCAAGTCCTGGAGCTGAGCCAAGAAGGGAAGGACAATGTGTGGAAGGGGATCACGCATGACTCAAAGACATGACACCCGGCACTAAGGTGCTGTTTCTGGGTAACTTTAACTGGATTCACTATATAAGATATTGACCGACAACACATACTGGAAACTCAGTAATAGTTTTAGATAACAAACACAATAAATATTTTTTTAATTTTTTATTTATTTATTTATTTATTTATTTATTTATTTATTTTGGTCTTTTCGAGACAGGGTGTCCCTGTAGCCCCAGCTGTCCTGGAACTCACTCTGTAGACCAGGATGGCCTTGAACTCACAAAGATTCACCTGCCTGTGCCTCCTGAGTGCTAGGATTAAAGGCGTGTGCCACCACACCCGGCAAACACAATAAATATTAACTGTACCAAGGTAATTTTTTTCTAAACACTAGAATTCTTGAAACAATGTTCATGTCGAAAAATAAAATCTTAATGTCTTCAGTAATCTACTTAAGTGATAGAATATATTTTTAGAATCTGTTTAACTTATAGTAAACCATGTTGTAAATGTAAGGAATGATTCTAAAAAAGGATCACTTTAGGGAGACAGCATGAGCAAAAATATTCAACACAATGAAATCTATGTTGTTCCTTTGTGGAACTGTAACATGTCCCTGCCTTATGAATAAAGAATGGGTAATGACATCCTTCATACACTGTCCATAACTTTCAGAAAGCTTTTGATCAAAACCTATCCAAAAAAAATCTGAGGTTACATTTTTTACAAGGACTTTGGAGTTTAAAATTTATCATTAACTCCACACCAGGAAGTGAATGAATTATAAATCATATAAATATATATTATTTAAAATAGTTTCAAAGTTTTGGTGATGGAAATTAAAGCTTAAAATGACTGGTACTTTTTTAATTGTCTACTTGGGAAGACAGCAGTCCCTGTAGATCTTGGCTGGCTTTTATACTGTAAAATGGAAAGATTAATGTCACAATTAATGTAGAAGACTGGAGAGAACTTATGCATACCTTTCTTCCATGTTGATGCTGTTTCTATGCAAAAAATGTAGTCTTAAAAGCTCCTCATTGTAAAGTACAGCCTCTTTAACTGTGGAGATATTTGTGATCAAAATTATTTAAATATAAAATTAAAATATTTCCCACTGAAATTCATATATTCAGTCATTTGTGTCAAGTTAGTGTCCCCATGAATCCCATAATCCAGGTTAATCCACTGGTTTCTAATCATTCTATCTGGAGTCCTTCACTTTAAGAAGATCAATTATTCCTCACCCAGCCATAATCAGCTGTATTGGCCTATAGAGTCTCATTTGTGTTCACAAATGTTCTGCATTATGAGTCAATCCACTGGAATTTGTTAAATTTGCCAAGAGTACCATCTATGTAGAAGACTGTCTCTTCCCCTCCCAGCAAGAGACACTTTAAAAAAGTGTTCAAACGTCCTTAGTAGTCAGGGAAATGAAAATCAAAACCACTTTAAATCAAATGCTAGTGAGGATATAGGGGGCCACTCAGGCACTGCTAGCAGGATTGCAAAACCATGCAACCACTATAGCAAGCAGTGGGGAGAACTCTTAAAAAATAAAAATAAATCCATCCTGTGATTTGGTTATACCACTCCTTGGCATATAAAAGACATCCCACTGCAGAGATACTTATACATCCAAGTTGGTTTCTGCTCTTTACATAGTAGCTAAGAAATGAAACAACCTAAATGTGACTGAAATGATGAATGGACAATGAAAATGTAATGCATTTACACAAAGGGGTTCTCTATGTTAAAGAAAGATAAAATAAAGTTTTCAGATAAATCGATGGAAATGGAAACTGTTATACTAAGTAACACAGACTCAGGAAAACAATCGACATATGCTCTCTCATTTGTGAAACTTAACCAAATCCTTGTATGTGAGAACATACCCTGTTGTAATCACAGGAGCCAAGAAAATGGAAGAAGACCATGGAGGTAAAGGAAAATGAGACCGAGAGGAGAATACTAGGAGACAAATGATACCAAGAGGTGAATGTGTGAAAATGGGCGTACATAGTTGAGAAAAGAGGAGGAAAGATATACAAGGAAGCATGGGGTGAAGAGAAAGAAGGAGCTCAAAAGAGGGCGGACAAGAGGAGACAGGCATTATCAAGGGGGAAATGGGGAAATGGGGATACTGGGGAAAGAGGAGGGATGGTTAGACAGT
The DNA here is from genome assembly GCA_009823505.1 of Rhizomys pruinosus. Lineage (NCBI taxonomy): Eukaryota > Metazoa > Chordata > Mammalia > Rodentia > Spalacidae > Rhizomys > Rhizomys pruinosus. The sequence continues at coordinate 322,655 of VZQC01004982.1, forward strand.
GAGAGGAAGATGTAATAAATGAGGCTTATGTTGAGAGAAAAGCAAGAAGGAAAGATATTACTTAAAAAAATAAAATAAAATAAAATCCTACTGAAAATAAACATAAAATATTTGTACATGGGTCCATGTTTACAGCTGAATGCTATGTCTCAAGAAACACCATACCAGACAAGAGAAACCTCCCTTAAAGTTTTTGGTCAGGGGAGTCCAAGAATCTCCCCCAAATAACGCAGGCTATGTCCACAGTCCTTGATTACCTCCAAGAATTTGAAGGTAAGAACCAATTAATGAAGGCAGGACATACTTCAAACACAAAATGTGGAGCATTGGTGCTGGAAGTGACCTGGCAGCCTCCACACTGAAGGCTAGATCTCATGATTTAGAAGACACTGTGGAAGCTGCTAAGGGAGAAAAATCAACCAATTTTCCAACCCTAGCTGTAAAGCCTAATAACAACAACAACGACTGGCCCAGCAAAGGTACTGGCTCAGCAAAATATATCAATGTTTTAGTGGCACTACTGACTTAGAGGTAATCAACATCTAATTGGACTTCAAACCTGCTCAGTGGGAGGGAACTCACATGTAGTACCATAAACATAGCCAAATATACATGCCTGGACAAGTCAGATCTTAGAGAAAACCTTGCCTCTGTCACACCCATAGACAAACATGAATTCATACTGTATACTAAATGCTGATACTTATATTTGTAAAGTACAGCAGTCACCAGCCATTAAAGATTCTTTTTGCAACAGATGGAGACAAATGACAATTGATTGCAGAGAATAAGTGTCCATGAAATCTCAAACCTAAGAGACATATCTACTAATGAACCTCTACATTTGAGAATCAAAGAACATAGTAAAACAAAGAATACTAATGCATCTCTCAACTGTCACCAGATAAAATGCCCATAAGGAATTTTCCGGGCTTCTGGGACTTTGTTCATATGAACTTACAGAAATAATGACAGCATGCACAAGACCCGTGCAAACATCATCAGACAAAAACTAGCATAGATCATGGAAAATGGGCTGGATGCCCCAATCTTAGCTCAGTAACTAATGGTAGCTGATCACTGTTCAATGTAGTTGATTTTATTTAATGGAGAGTTGTTAGACAATCTGAATAGTCTTGAGTGAATGAACTAATACTAAGGGATATCTGGGTATGTACAGAAAGCATGAAATCTTGTAGACCTCTTTGGGGGGTGGTTCAGCTGAGCAAGGTGTTTTACATATATTTGATATGTTCTGTATTAAATTCACAAAATTCAATGAATATAAAAACACATGCATATACAAACATGCACACACACGTGTGTGTGTGCATGTGTGTGTGTGTGTGTGTGTGTGTGTATCAGGTGGCTGTTCTCTTTATGTCTCCCCACACTTGAGGGGCAATAGGTTTCTAATTTGTTAATTTCAGTACATCTTTTCTCAAGGGGCCCTCAAGGGTGGGCAAAAACCTTCTACCTAAACTTCTCTTTACAAGTAACCCATTGGCCAGTAAAAGCCACTAGCACAGTTGCCCCAATCCTACCAAGTAAAGGAGAGAGCTGATCTTCTTCCTGTATGTCTTCTGAAGGTGCCATCCTCTCAAGCCCAACATGGGGCACCAGCTTTTGCTTTCCTCTGTGTTGTGAGGTTCCTGCCTCCCAGGTCACCAGGGTCGGGGCCCTATGTGTGGCAGTTGTGGCTGGCTGTGGCTTGACTGCTGGGGCTGCAAAGACAGAAGTGGGAGGAAGCAGTGCAAAGAACCTAAACAGATCCTAAGAAAGATCTGGGAGTAGTGTTAGCAAGCAAAACTCATTTATTGCAGGGATTTTAAGCACTCACTTTTTGGGGGGGGCTCTTTGACTAGGAGGTGAGTGGGACAGAGGAGAAGCCTATGGGTATTCTGCAATGGCTAAATTTTATGGCAGGAAAACCATAGCCTCCTGAGACAAGCTTATGACTTGCAACATTTTCCTCCAGAGGACAAAGTGAACATGCTTCAGGAGGGATAAACTTTAGGAATGTTACTCATCAAGCTACAACTCCCATGGGAGTTGGGCTGCAGGTGTCTGATGTTCAGCATGGCGAGTGGGTGTGGCTTCCATCTCCTGCTGGCCTTCTAGGTTATTGGAGTGAAACTGACCTTCTAGGTTATCAGGGGAAGAAGCCAGCTCTCTTATACTCAGCCATAATGGATTTATACACACACACACACACATATGTATATATTTATTTATATACATATATGTATATATTATTTACAGTGGGTAGGGGTTTTATACTCCCTTTCCCATGTCTAAGCTGGAAATGCTGGAATTTTATCTGGTTTGAGTTTGTATGGGACTTGCCTTAATTTCTTTTTTTTTTTTTTTTAATTTTATTTATTTCTGTATGTGTGAATGTCCTGTCTGCATGCAAGTTTGTGCACCCGTGTCGTGCAATGCCGCGGAGGTCAGAAGAGGGTGTCGGATTCCCCTGGAACTAGAGTTCTCCTGGAATTGGAGTTTCAGACGGTTCTCGGCCGCCATGTGGGTGCTGGGGATCGAACCCGGGTCCTCTGCAAGAGCGGTCGGCGCTCTTAACCGCTAGGCCATCTCTCTAGCCCCCAGGGACTTGCCTTAATTTCATATAAGTAAATGACCAACTGTCTGGAATACTGTTTTTTTTCCTTGAAGTCATCCAACTTCTCTGCCACTTACAATCCTTTTGCCCCTTATAAACAATGATCCATGAGCCTTGGGGGCAGAAGTTTGTAATAGGTGTCCTGTTCTGTGTAAGCACTCTGTAACCTCTTGCTCTCTGCATACTGTTCAGTTGTGGGTTTCTGTGTTAATCTCTATGCACTGCATAAAGGAACCTCCCAGCAAGAATTGAAAGATGCATTTATCTTATGCGCCCAGAGGTTGCCAAGCATCTTGCAGACATTTGTTTTCTGTGTTTGCCCAGTTCTGGAACTCTGTAGTAGTCTCTATGTGTTACCAAATGAAGCTTCCTTGATTACTGGTGAAAGGTAAACTTGTCTGTAATTATGAGGATGAATATTTATAATTAATTATGACATTACATTGGTCAAGAGATAGGTAAATTACGTTTTTCTCTAGGATTCATGATTTCTCTAGAAAGTATATTTGGCTATCTTTAAATTCCACATAAGAATTCCCTTCCACTGAACAGGACTTAATCCCAATTTGACAGCTGATGATTGTCTCTCAAATAAAAGTGCCACTTCTGAACTAACAGTAAATTTTTGCTGGGCCACTTATTGTTAATTAGTCTTCACAGCTGGGTAGGACCATTGATTGGAGTTCTCCCTTAGAAGCTTGAATAGAATTTTCTGATTCCATGGAGGTTACTCTTCAGGGAGGAAGCATCCAGGAAATTTCCAGCTCGGTTTCTCTGAGTCCTCTGTCCAAAGTGTGGCATGTCTTCACCCAGAGGGTCTTACTTTGCAGTTCTGGGAGGCAATCAGTGCTGTGGCAATGGCCTACAATATTTTCATATTCCTTTGGACAATCTGACCAACAACTTGGAGGGAGGATTTTTCTGCCTTGTATTGAATGTCTTGTTATATAGGCTTCAGTTATACATATTTACAAATGTGTGTGTGTGTGTGTGTGTGTGTGTGTTTCAGTAGGACTTTGAAACAATACATTTTCTGCTGTTTTTTTTTTTTCTTATTGTCCAAGAATTATTCCTTTCTCCTCTCATTCTACCTGTATAAGCCTCCCTACTTGCTCTTTGGTTAAAGTGCTCCCCCCCCCCATTCTCCAATTCTCTCTTGATAGCTCCCATCTTCTACAATTCCCTCTGGAACTCCTTCTTCCACTTTAGCCCATGGTACCTTCCCCGTTTCTTTGTTTTGGGGATTACTTCAGGATATACAGTCACAGCTAAGAATTTGGAACAAATATCCACATATAAGTGAGAAAATACTTTGCTTGTTCTTCTGAAACTGTGTTGCACCATTTAGTAAGACAGTTTCTAGTTCTGTTCATTTATCTCAATATTTCTTGATTTCATTTTTCTTTATTGCTGAATAGAACTTCATCTATTTTTATATACCACATTTTCATTATCCATTCATTATTTGTGGAATATTTAGGTTGTTTCCAGTTCTTAGCTATTGTAAAAGAGAACAGCAACAAACAAGGCTGTATGTACAACTATCTCTGTAATAGGATCATTACTTTTGGTATATCATACAGTAGACTTATTTTTAGAAATTTTTTTGAGTTCTTTATACTGATTTCCACCATGATTATACCAGTTTGCCATCCCACTAACAGTGAAGGAGGGATCCGCTCTCCTGGCATCCTTCCCAGCATTTGCTGTCATTTGTTCTCTTACTCTTTGTCATTCTGATTGGGATTAGATGAAATCTTAAAGTAGGTTTGATTTGCATTTCTCTATAATTAAGGAGGTCAAATACATTTAAAGGTATTTTTGGTCATTTTATTTCTTTTCTGAGAGTTTTCCGTTCAGATTTATAGCCCATTTTTCAACTAAGTCATTTGCTTTCTGCTTCTGTGTTGTTTTATTTTGGATATTAATCCCCTGTCAGATATGTAGCTGGTCAATATTTTTTCTCACTCCATAGGCTTCCTTTTCACTCGATTGGTTGTTTCTGTGTTATACAGTAATTTGTCAGTTTTAACCAGGTCTCCTTTGTTGTTGTTTTGCCTTAAATACTGAGTGATTGATTTCCCATTGAGAAAATATTTTCCTTCAGTGTTCTGCTTATGTTTTCTTGTAACACTCTCAGCAATTCCGGGTTCACATTATTGAGAATGTTCATGCTTTTCTTCATTAGAGAGATTGGCCCCTAATTTTCTTCATTTGTACATTCTTTGCTTGGTTTTTGATATTCCATTAACACAGGATTCAGTTAAAGAAATTAAATTAAGAAAGTTCCTTTCTTTTCTTTTTCATGTAATGACAGTAGGAATATCTGTATAAGTTTTTCTCTGCCCTTTTAGTACAATTCTGCAGTGTACCCATCTCATCCTGGGCTCCTTTCAGAGAATGTTAGTGATTGCCATTATCTCAATGGTTAATGTGTGTCAGTTTAAAGTATTTAATTTAATTGACTTAAAATGTGTTAGGCTGCAGTGGAGTTAGATGCACACACAGCACAATACCAGTGTGTGCACAGCTCTTGGCGTGAGTAGACTTCACCTGTGACCTGCACAACAACGGCCTGCAAAAGACCAGGTGAGCCTTGCCTGCCTGGTTGCTTTGGGTAACGCTGTGCCCCGTGGAGGCTTGGTATAGCCTGGGACCTTCCAAACTTTGGGTCCCAGCATGCAATATGGGCAGAGTTAGGTGAACAAAGAGCACAACACCGGTGTGTGACCAGCGCATGGTGTAAGTTTGCCAACAGAGTATCAGCATGTAGGCCAAGATAGCAACCCTGTCTCCCTGCTCAGCCTAGGGTTGCAGAGGATCTTGCAGGCACAGTATTAGTGATTATAGACTGTGCAGCCAATGTTGAGGCACCAGAATCCAAAGAAACAAATAAACAAACAAATCCACATGCCAAAGACACACACACTCACACACACATACACACACACAAAAAAAAAAAAAAAAGAAAGAAAAAAAAAAACATGGGGAAAGCTCACAATAAATCCACATGGACCTCTACCAACCCTACAGAAGATTCCTACAGTGATATCTCCCTAGAAATAAACCAAGACATGGACTTTAGAAGATCATTTGTGGACATATTCAAATAAATTAGAGAACTAAGGGAAGAGAATGAAAAACTCAAGAAGTACCAAGAGGGTGATAATGACAAATGTTGGAAAGAACTAAAGGGAGAAAATGACAAATTCCAGAAGGAAGTAGAAACACTGGAAAGATCTCAGGCCTAAATGAAAAAAGAAAACTACCAAGGATCCAAAGGGGCTACAAAATAAGAATGACAGGCTCCAGAAAGAAGTGGAAATACTAAAGAAATCACAAGATGAAATGAAAAAGGAAATTGAACATTCATCCAATTAATAGGAAAGGATGGGGAAAAAACCCTCAGCAGAATGGAAGAAGCAAAAAAAAAAAAAGACTATCTAACATCATGCAGGGTAACATGGACCAGCTAGAATGCTCAAGTAAAGATTATGAAAAAGAAAAACAACAACACAAGAGTGGAACAAGCAGGAAATGTGGGACACTATGAAAATACCAAACCACCAAACCTCCACATCACAAGGATAGAGGAAGGAGAATAATTCCATGACAACACTATTAACCAGATCTTCAACAGGATAATAGAAGAAAACTTCCCCAAACTGAAAAAAGAAAAACCCATACAAAAACAAGAAGCACATAAAAAATCAAACAGACAGGACCAGAAAAGAATTCCCCATGCCATATAATTATTAAAACACTAGGTGCTCAAAACAAAGACAAAATACTGAAAGCCACAAAAGAAAAACAATTTACATATAAGGGGAAACCCATCAGAATCACAGCTGACTTCTCAGTGCAAACTATGAAAGCTAGAAGAATGTGGACCAAAGTATTCTCAATATTAAATGACTTTAGATGCCAACCCAGACTACTATACCCAGCAAAAATGTCAATTACAGTTTAAGGACAAAGAAGAATCATTCACAGCATGAACAAGGTGAAAGAATACATGTCTAAGAAACCAACAATTCAGAAAATCCTTGAAGCAATCCAAAGAACAGAGGAAAGGAGCAACTATCCCTAAGCAATTAAAGAGAGAAAGCAAAAAACAAAACAAAACAAACAACAACAACAAAAAAACAGAGTAAATAGAAACCTAGACCAAGATAAGGAAGGTAAAGGAAAGCAACACACATTTCTCAATAATAACCTTAAATACTAATGAATACAAAATCAACCTGGAAAAATCAATAGCCTTTCTTTACACTAACAATAAACAAGTGGAGAAGGAATACAAGAAGACCTTCCCACTCACAATAACCTCAAAAATAATAAGATAATTGGGAACATCAAAAATAATAAGATAACTGGGAACAAACCTAACCAAAGATACCAAAGACCTCTACAACAAATTTTTTTTAAACCCCTGAAGAAGGAGATTGAAAATGACATCAAAAGATGGAAAGACCTCCCATACTCATGTATTAGAAAAATTAATATAGTAAAAATGTTCATTTTACCCAAATTGATATACAGATTCAATGCAATTCCAATCAAAATCCCTATGAGCTTCTTCACAGACATGGTCATGATGGATGATTTTTTTGATGTATGTCAGTATGCAGTTTGCAAGTATTTGGTTGAGAATTTTTGCATCTATGTTCATTAATGAGATGGGTCTATAGCTTTATATTGGTTGTATCTTTGCCTGGTTTTGGTATTAGTGTGATTCTGGCTTCATATTACAGGACCATAATCATAACAACAACCTGTAGAAGAACAAAATTAAACCCCTACCTTTCACCCTGTAAAAAGTAAACTCCAAATGGATGAAATATCTCACTGTGAAGCCTGAAACACTGAAGGTGATAGAAGAAAAAGTTGGCAACAACCTACAAGACATAGGCATAGGAAAAGAGTTTCTAAATCAGACAGCAGCTGCACAGGAAATAAAGACAACAGTTGACAAATGGGACCTCATCAAACTCAAAAGCTTCTGTACAACAATCAAATAAATGAAGAGAAACCCCATATAGTGGGAGGAAATCTTTTTTTTAATTATTGTTATTAAACTTTTTCCATAAGTCATACATCATTTCTCAATCAAATATAGAGTTGCTTCCCTTTCCATGTCCCCAACCCTACCCTACCTGAGTCCCTGCACTCTGCCATACATGTTCTGCATCTTTTTCTGAGTATTTCCAGAGTTTTTTTTTTCAGTCCTTTTGTTGTTGTTCTCTCCAACTTGTATTGCTACAGTATATATATATATATATATATATATATATCACTTGAATTGGAGGATTTGTTTTTCCTAAAAGATGCCATGTTTTCCTTAAAGAAGTCCTCTAAGGTTCCTCCTTGGCAATCCCAAACAACCATCAATCCTGCACTTTTGCTCCACATTGAGGGTCTTTCCCTTCCATGGTCCCCTAAATGAAGTCCAGTAATTATGCATTCTATTTTGATACCCCTGTGCTAACTTCCATGATAGAGCTCAGGAACTCCAACAATGGCAGTCTATATTCTGACAAGGCTGAATTCCCCTTAGCTGTTTAGTCCACAAGCTGGGTATCTAAGTAGTCCCCATCTGGCATTGAAGATTTGGAGGATTCTTGGAGAGACATGGGTCTTCTTCAGTCCACATTGGAAAGAAAAAAAGCTATGTCTCATGTCTTTGAAGGGAGCCAAAGGTGGTGGCAGCCACAGAGTAGATACACTTGCCAAGAAGAATTAAAGACAAGCCAAGGAAAAGTACTCTCTCTTTTTTTTCTTTTTGTCTTTTTACTAAGCTCTCAATTATATGTCTGCAGAACAGATTTTCTGGTCTTACTATTTCTGGTTGTACTTACCTTTTGGATGCTTAAGGCTCCACAGTTAGCCCAGATTAATCAAAATTTTTGTTTTCTCAAGTCAGTAAAGGATCTGGTCCTCAGGGGTCTCTTGGGTTTTTCTTTGGGGGGGAAGAGGGAGCCCGTTGCTTCTTTCAGCTTCTCATCCACCAGTTCTATCAACATGAGGAAAGAATGAAGTCTTGCTAGACCAGGCTTCCATTTTTGAAGCATGAGCAGACTTTCCTCTTTATAGACAAGACACTTGCTGAAGTCCCATTAGTGGCTCTCCAAGACCTCCCTGAACAGGAAGACATGAAGACATCACCTCCCTGAACAGGAAGACATGAAGAAGTAAGATAACAAATTACCTACTCAAAAGATGGAGTAAAGAGCTGAACAGAGATATCACCAGAGAAGAATCAAAGATGGCTGAGAAACATCTTAAATGTGTACAATATCATTAATAATTAAGGAAATGCAAATTAAAAACAGTCTCAGATAATCATCTCACTCCAATAGGACTAGCTAAGATCAAGAAAACAAAAGAAGCCACATGCTGGAGAGGTTGTGGGGAAAGGGGAACACTCATCCACTGCTGGTGGGAATGTAAACTTATACAACGACTTTGGAAAGCAGTGTGGTGACCCCTTAAAAGACTCAAATTGAACCTACCACTTGACCCAGTCATACCACTTCTGGGTTTATACCCAAAAGACTCACCCTACCGCAAAGATTCATGCATGTCTGTTTATTGAAGCTCTCTCTACAATAGTGGGGAGCTGCGACCAACCCAAATGCCCCTCAACATATGAGTGGATGACAAAAATATGGTACATCTACACAATGGAGTACTATTCAGTGGTAAAGAAAGATAACATCCTGAACTTTGCAGGTAAATGGATGGAACTTGAAGCCACTATGCTGAGTTAGGTAACACGGTCCCAGAAAAACAAAGGGAGAATGGCTTCCCTCATTTTTGGATGCCAAATCCCCCAGATGAAAGCCAAGCTGAACAGCATTATTGTTATATTTCTGTTTATCTGAAAGCAACTATGTTGTTATATAAATTGCCCAATGGGTTCTAGAATCCACATGCCACTTATTTTCAAACTTTAATTATTGTATATGGGTGGAGAGTATGTATCCATAATTTAAAGTAATATAAAATTGAAGTTTAAAGTAATATAAAAATGGAGGAAAATGTGAATTCCTAAGCATAAAAAAAAAAAAAANTTTTCAAACTTTAATTATTGTATATGGGTGGAGAGTATGTATCCATAATTTAAAGTAATATAAAATTGAAGTTTAAAGTAATATAAAAATGGAGGAAAATGTGAATTCCTAAGCAAAAAAAAAAAAAAAAGACTGAGAGAAAGATGCAGGACAGTTATGGCAGAATGCATTATCTGGGGTGAGGTGGGAGGAAGGGAAAAGGGAATATGCCTAAACTGAATTGAAAAAGTGGTGTCACCTGAAGAGGGACAGGGGAGAGGAGGCTTGAACCAGCCAGCCTCCTTGGTGGAAGGGGCTGAGTGGGATGATTAGTGTTGATGGTCCGCAAGAGAACACACCGAACTGGGAGCTCGTCAAGTGAGGACTCACTTTATTGCACCAGGCAGCAGTTTATAAAGGCAAAGACCACAAGGGAAAAGCCAATCATCTTAAAGGTCAAATAGCTAGAGCCAATCGGAAAAGTTTCAAAAGAACCCTGGCTGTGCCTACCTTACTTCCTTTAGTCCCATCTTGTTTACTTCCTTTAGTCCCCTCTTGTTTACTTAGGACCAGCTGGCCTGCCTACCTTACTTCCATTAGCCAAGGTCTTGTTTACTTAAGGCCAGCTGATAAGGGCCCCTCAGTTGTAAACAAGCCTGGAAGCCTGGCTGGCTGCCTTAATTCCTTTAAGGTGTTGTTGCAAACTTTAGAGCAGGCTCAAGAAGTTGCTGAGGGCCTCATGGGCCAGGACAAAGCAGGCCCAACAATTCCCCCTTATTTTTTGTAATTCAGGAGGAGAAACATAGCCCATGTCTTAGGTTGTCTATCCTTGCAAACTCAGTCTGACCCATCTTTGGGATACAAACAGCTAAGGTTTTGGTCCTTGTCTTAGGTTGGCTGAGTGCAGAGAGATCTTACCTGCCGCCGTCGCTGTCGTCGTCATCGTCGTCGGGTGCTACAGCTCAGGTCTGCTGAAGAGACTCTCTATGCCCTGCCTTAGGTTGCCCCAGTCTCTCTGGGGTCCTACCCATCATTGGCCACATGGAGAGTGGGGGTTGGGCAATCATACAAAGATGGCCGTTCATAAGACCCTTGTTCCTGCCTGGCGAGCCTGTGATAGTGAACCTCGACCTGATGTAACTTTACTGCATCTAACCTCCCCCGGATAAACTGTATGACCTTACTAACAATGCATGAGTCAAAGGTGAGAAGAAGGAAAAATGTAAGGAGGGGTCCAAGCAGGGCGAAGAGGTAGGGCAGGAAGCCATGCAAGAGGGGCCATAAGGGATTTTCTTGTTCAGACAATTCCAGATCTAGCCTCCAGGCATTGTCTGGCCGCACTGGGGTCTCAGAGTCCCCTATCACTGGGCGGGACAAGAGCCAGCAGCAAGAGGAGCAACATCACTTTCATCCTGGGCCGCTCCTGAGGGAAGAACAGAGGGGCCATTCTCAGGGGTGACACACTCCTTGGGGGGGTCATTATCATTGTCCCCCTGTTGGGGTCAGTATATGCTATAGTTGACAGATGAAGACTAGTGTTTCTGAAAAGGGGATGTATGCCCGTATTCCTTGGAAAAATTTAAAATATTTAGGGTGATCATGTGGGAGCATGGACTCCCCCTTTTGTTTTTGTTATTGAGACTTGAGGGTTTGACCATTGACCGTTTTGAGTCTTTTATCCAGTATGGGCGGACGCCCAGCAGGCATGTGAGAACGTGTCAACTGCCAAATGGGGCATAATGGGTTACATCTATCTGCCACTATGTGGGGGTATTTATGCCTAAGTACCCTCCAGTTTGTATGAGTTAGTTGGTGGCAATTAAATGTTCCTTAAAATTCTTTTACTAGACTGTGACTTCAGGGAAATCAAGTCCATTAACTTATATTTACTTATTTGTATTCCTGTATAAATCTCTACTGAAATACCTCTATATAAATGTATAATACTTATTTCAAACATATCACTATAAATATTATAAAGTGGGTTTATAACAAGCATTTTCTTTTCAGTCCTTGGAGGTGGTTTTTTCCAGGCCTGGCACAAAAACCCTGTTTTAAAGATACTTTACTTAGTTGTCAAATGTTTTACAATACACATTTAACCATACTTTAAATTATATCTAAATTAAATAAGATTATTGCTTAGAACCAATGTTAGTTTTTGTCTCAGGCATTGAGGGGGTGTAGTTGATAGTGGTACCATACACCCATAAAGTAGCTAACCGTAGCAGCATTTGTACAATCAGTAATTTTTTAACCAAGACAAGTAAATTACGCAAATGACCATAGAAGTTTAAGCTGCATCTGAGCTGGAGGGACCAGTTCCAGCTTGGAGGCTTTTTACAATTGTACAAATGTATATCAACATTTACATAAATCCAATTAAATATCATTAACAGCAAAAGGTATAAACCAAGTTTTGTATAGGTTGAATATGTAAAGTGAATTATAGTTGACGTTTTTAAAACACAGGAGTTTAGAAAGTTATAGGGCTAAAAACAAAATGCTCATACATCCATACACATATGTGCACATGCACGCATACATACAAGCATACACAAACATGTGTACAAAGGGAAAAAGGTCGTGAGATCAATCTGTGGGAAGAAATTCACATTATTGTAACCAGAGTATTTACAAACAGCTGCACACTGAAAAGCTTTATATTTTGCCTTTGGTCTTTTCAAGGCAGAGCCTGCCCACAGTCAGAGACAGCCTGGTAGACTAGTTTGGCCTTGAACTCACAGGCATCCACTTGGATTAAAGGCCTGGGCCACCAAGTCAGACTCTACAAGCCTGGAATTTAAAAGATCTTGGGGGAAGTTTAGCAGACAAAAGGAAAGTTCAGCAGAATTAAGCACTATTTTACACTATTTACAGAAAAAAAATTTAAGGACTTTTTTTAAAAAACACATTTATACTTTGGCTGGCTTTTCACAAACTTCCATGCAAGCCAATGTTGGTAGATTAATTCCTGGGTAGTTGCCTCTACAACCTAAGCCTGCCTATGCAAAGGTGCAAATGAATGCCTCTGAGAAGGTTTGCAGAGAAAAGAGCTTGAGCTTGCTTGCTCCATGGGCAAGCCTGTCCATCCAGCCACTGTGACCTTTGCCACCTAAACTGTGGCCAGAAGGCAGAAGCTGGGGTTTCTCTTAGGGGCCAGAGCTCAGGCTGTATGGCAGGCTCTGAGCCCATTTTAAGACCTCTGGAAGGCAAGTTCACAGGAGAGGAAGCTCTCCTCTCACAATTTCTCTGAATATCCATCCTTAGTCCATGTCTTCACTGATTTGGAGATGCTACAAGGGAAGGATAAAGGGGTTGGGGTTGCCGAGGACTCAGGCACCCTGTCTGGAATTACTTCCCAGGCCTTTGTTTGGAGACCGAGGGGGGAAGCAATCCTTCAGGGCTGAGAGTGCCCCCAGAGGAAGAATCTCTCCTTTTTAAGCCCCTACACT